>VXBO01014040.1:12180-63440 GCA_013400135.1 Rhinoptilus africanus | reverse complement strand
GGCTTCATCCGCGCCCCCGGGCTTTGCTGGGAACGTAGCGGGGACCGATCGGGTCGGCATCTCTCCCCCGGCCGCCGGGGGAAGGAGCAGGTTGTACCTGAAGCAGGGGAGATGATGCACGCTTTGGATTTTAGCTTTAAAAAAATTAATAATAATAAAAACTGATAGAACGAGGTTTCGCTAAGCCGGAGCAAAGTTTTGGGTGAAACTAAGGCGAATAGATGTGAGGGGACGCGGCGAGTTGCTTGTGGCGGGCAGGAGAAGCGCAGCGGCGGGAGCGGCGCCGGACACGGGCGTGGGGACGGGCCGGCACCGGCACCGGCACCGCTGCCGCTGCGGGGGAGCGAGGGCCGACCGAGCCGCGCTGCTGTGCGCTTCGCCCAGGAAAACACAAACTCGCTGCAGGCTTTCTCTGCCACAACAGGAAAGTTGGTTCTTTCTGCTCAATTCGTCGTCCCCGCTTCACTAGTAAAGTACCAATTTGTTTTTATTTTTTTTTTCCTTTTTAGAAACTTTGGCATAGCAGATGTCAACGAATGCTGTAACTCTCACTAATTCTGTATTTACTAATCAGGAGTTCAAATTAAAAAGAGTTTTCACTCATGGTTGGTGATAACTTTGAAGTGACATAGCTCTACAGTTGCCACCTGGTTCTGCTGTCAGTGGGACTTGTTTCTGGAGTATATCATCAGAATATATCTTCTGACATATCCAGCTGAGTGTGTTTTATCTTCTGCTCCATTTCCATTTTCTATGGAGTTCTTTCATGAGGAATTTGACTTTTGGTTCTCTGTTCATGGGAAAAACTGACTTTTCACAAATGGCAAGTGCATGTGACCATGTTATGCCATTATGTAGTAAAAAGCTCCGTAACTTCTGAGGCAAAGCTCTTTATGACTTGGTTGGCCATTTTTTACCCCATTTCCGATTTCTATTTTTTATTTTGCCTAATAGAAATAGAAAACATTAATGTAACAATTGATCGGAAATAATTATTTGCAACTCAACCAAAACCAATATATTGAAAATCCAGCTGCAATATCTCTACAGACAGTTTAGGGATAGAAACTCTAGGCTGTTGTAGATAAATTTTAAACAGAATGGTTTAAAGTGCTAAAACACTATGTTAGAGATATATTCGTTATCACTAACATTGTCTTTTCTTTGCTGCACTAAGTCAGCTGGAGGATGCTACCTATAACACATTTGGCTCCCAGCAAGCTAAATGTATTAATTATATGTAGTTATACTAAATTAAATTTAATGCATTCTTCTATTCTCAAGAATTTCTGATTGTTTCAAACACAGAGATCAACGAGCACCACTAGACAACTGAAAGAAATGTTACCCTACCAGTATGCGTACATTTTTTGAGTCAGTGGCTTCTTTTTCAACATTAGTGCTAAACTTAGGCAGAAGCATTGTGTTTTCGTACATTGTCTTTCTCAAATAATTTAGGTGTCTTCTCATTTGTGGGCGGAGTATACTTTTTCCCTTGTAAAAATAAAAGCCCTCATTTTAACCAAGTCTGTGTAACAAACAGTTTTGTTTCTAATACTGCACGTTACTCCAGTATTATTCTTCTATTCTGAGATTCTACCAAATCAATTAATATTTGAAATGTTGTATTAAATAGTAATGCTCTGGTTTTATGTAAAAGAGCAACAAAAAATCATGAATTAGAAGGATTTTTTTGGGTATCACCTGAGGCTATGGGGACAGGCATGTTCTTCAAGGGATCCTTGGTAGAATGACCAGTGGACACAGGGTTGTGGTTATAATTAGAGCTTTATTATTACATAAAAATTTTAAAAATCAGCATAGCTTATTGTTATCTACAGTTTCTAGCAGTTAGCATAGCTTATTGTTACACGGACTTTTTAGCAATTAGCATAGCTTACAGTTAAACAGAGTTTCTAAAAATGTGTGTAGCTTTCATATTATCTAGAATTTTTATTTACCTGTACTTTTTAGTCACCTGGACCATTTGCAGATCTGTTGAAATACTTAATAATCAGTGCGTGATACAATAATTGTAATCTAGGGTCAGAGTTTACCTAAAAGAACATGAGTTGCTCAGTCCTCGGAGGAAGAAGATGAAGACGGTGGAGGCATCCCTGACCACTGGGGGATCATGGGGTGTGCCACCCAGCAGCAGTTCCCATCTAAGTCTCCTTACTGCTGCTGGATTTTGTAGGCTCATGTGCTGTTGTGCTTCCCTGTTCCATAATGGGTCCCACCACATCTTGGTGACAGTGCTCGTGGGCAAACTGTCTTGTCGCAAAGTGAAAAATACGGTAGAAAGAATGGAGAGGGAAAATGTGCGATCAGTGTACTTACCTGTTGTGGCTGTTTGCCTTATAAAGTGGCATTGCTTATGCTAACCATATTACCAGGGATTAGCAGCAGGGGGTACTGGTCACACTGGTTTACAGCATTTCATCAGTGTGTAGTATTTGAAAAGAAGTTCAGTACTTTGATATAACAACCAGACTTTTTTTTTTTTTTCCAATTTATTATCTTTACCAGAAATAATCTAATAAGAGTTTTAGATACTTTTGTGATTCAAGTTGACTGCAAGTATAACGAGGAAAACATGCAATTGACCAATAATAAAATTGCAGTTACTTAATGGCTGCAGCCTACTGCAGTTTATCTGACTTAAAAATTTTGAAGTGAATAAAGCCATTCCACTTTTAATTATAAATGTATTTTGTTCGTCTACTCCTACTTTTGCTACTGATCGTTTTTACATCTGTTTTTAAGCATTCCTTTATGTTTGTATGAAACAGAGAAAAGTTTCTTTGTATATTGTTACGTAATTTAGTGACTTCTTTCTCTCCGCAGGGAAGCTTTTATCATTCCTAATTTTGTCTCACCTATTACACCAAACATGCATGTAGAAGGGAAGTTTTGATTAGAGATATGCTCAGAAGGACAATATAGTCCATAATGGGGAAACGTAGATTCTTTTTAAAGCACTGCTATGCTAGTTATTCTGACTTCCTGTGTGTTATGATCAGCTGTGCTGCCCCAATAGCTTGTGTTTAACTGAAGCATGTATTTCGGAGTAACTTCAAGTCTTGATCTGAAGACCCCAGAAGATGGCAGATCTATCATTTTCTATGGAGAATCTGTTGTTTTCTTCAGCAGTGTAGTCTTCGCTTTCACTACCACTTAAACAATGTGTTTAAAATGTCTTGCTTGAATTTGACTAGCCTTATTTTATTCCCAGTGGTGCTTGTTATTTCTCACTCTGTGCTAATTTAAAGTACTCATTAGTATCCTTTAGTATTTTCTTACCATGATATCACTTATACAGTAATCAGATCATCCTTCAATTTGCTTGTACAGAGCTGTCAGGTCCTCCATTCGCACCAGTGTGAGCCATATAATATAGGAGCACATGATCATATTTCTGATTAATTAGCTACTGCACATGATATGGTGCTTATGCTGGATTTATGTTTTTACAGTGGATTTATGCCAGCTACAGGGGAACAGACATTATCTGATCTGACATAGAGTTAGAGTGGTGAAAACACATGATACTTCATCTACCATGAAGGTGGTCAAGATCAAATTACCTTTTCATAAATTTAGGAACAGGTTTAAACCAGCAAAATTCATTTGTCCTGCTTTTGCATGTGGTATCAAGTAGCTGCAACATTTTTTATTTGATCTGAGGTATCCTAAACTAGATTTATTGTGTAACTGACCCACAGCAGAGGGCCCTCAAAGCAAGAAATTTTTTTTTCCCTTGGCCCTCAGATTATTTCTGTGTTTTTTTTCCTTTCTTTTCCTACATTAATTTTAAAATGAAGACATCAGTGTTGGATGTAGAGTATGATATCAGAATTATAGTAGCATACCTAGAGACAACATCACTTTTCTATTCCCATATGCTACTCCTATGCTTACAGATTGGAAGAGTGCTTTTTGTTTTGGAGTCAAGCTAGGAAGTCCTGTGTTTCCAGGCTACTTTGAGCACCTTGCAGATGGTGTAACCACTATTGTAACCAAGTTTACAATCTACCACTCTTTAGAAATTATTTGTGTTTGTACAGCTGCATTTCTTTGATTCTTAAAGTAACTTTTCTGTATGGGCTTAGTGCTCAGTAATGCTGTTCTACCCACATTGATGTTCACCACTTGTCTAGAATTTTTGCCACGTGCCAGCTTTATCACTGCTAATTTGTATTTATTGTTAGGTAGTTGAAGAATATGCTAGGGTCTTGTAAGGACCACACTAATCCTCTTCTGTAAACTACCTGGGTTAGTGCTGATGGCTCCTCACTGACAGGACTTTGTAAGACCTCTCTGCTTGCCCAGTGGAGCCCCATGAGCTAGGTCTGGCAGGTGGTGTGCTCCCATCTAGCCCACTGCTGAAAGAGAAGGGAGGTGGTCATCTGAGTACCAACTGCTGGCCGAAGAGCCAGCCCTCCCCTAGCACAGTCTAATACAAAGATTTGCTGCCCTAGAGGATGCAAGAGGGAAGTGGAAGGAGCCAGGAGACTTTCCCCACTTCCCACCTTGGCCCACGAGCAGCAGCTCAGCTCCCTGTTGTGAATTGAGACAGCAGTATGTTCTCTGTCTTTCTCTGCCACCACTAGGCAGCAGCCTCTCTCTTTGTGGCAAGCACAAGATGGTGTGTTCCCTGAGGCTTTCATGAAGGGCAGACTGCTGCTGCGAAGGGGAGGAAAGGGAAGGGAGGAATCCCCAATAGTACCCCTGCATCTTTTTCTGCTATCTCTTTATCTCTCGGTGTGCACTGTATTACTGCAGCATGGTGCGAATTTAATCAAATCCAAATGCTCTGTGGTGCTAAGGCAAACATCCTATAAAAATCTGAATTTGTCACATCTGCTTTAGGTAAGCTCATAGCTTCTTCACTTTCATAAGGTATGGTCTGTGATGGTAGGGCCTCCAAAACTGTTGCACTGGGAAGGCAGAGAAAAGGAGGAAGAAAGTGAGAAAAGCACTGAATGCCAAGTCTGCCATCTGTGTATGCACTCCCAGTGAAAAGCTGGCCATGAGCTGAAAATGATGAGTGACATAAGATGTATGTACAGGAATACTTCTTGTGATAAGTGACTTACAAAGTATTTTGCTTTGAAATGTAGTTTGTAATACAGCTTTTCCTGCTAGAGGGGCTGTGTTGGTTAAGGAGTACAGTGAGAATGCCAGATGAAGCCCTCAGGTGGCGAGGAGAAGCTTCTTTGAATCATAGAATCATAAATTACCAAGTTAGAAGGAACCTCAGGGATCATCTGGTCCAACCTTTCTTGACAAAAGCACGGTCTAGACAAGATGGCCCAGCACCCTGTCCAGATGAATCTTAAAAGTGTCCAACCTTGGGGAATCCAGCACTTCCCTGGGGAGATTATTCCAATGGCTGATAGTTCTCTTTGTGAAAAATTTTCCTCTTGTGTCCAGTCAGAATCTCCCCAGGAGTAACTTGTATCTATTACCCCTCCTCTTTTCCATGTGACTCCTTCCATCTTCTTTGTAGACACCGTTTATATACTGGAATGTGGGAGATAGTCTCCTCTAAGCCTTCTTTTCTAAAGGCTGAAGAAACCCAATTCTCTCAGCCTTTCCTCATATGATAGGCTTCCCAGACCTTTGATGATCTTTGTGGCCCTTCTCTGGGCTCTTTCTGGGCTGTCCACGTCTTTTTTTTGCATAGCTGGAACCAAAACTGAACACATTATTCCAGGTGCAGCCTGACAAGCACAGAGTACAGTGGGATAACGACTTCTTTATCTCTGTTGGTGATGACCTTGTGGATGCAACCCAGGGTCCTGTCAGCTTTATTTGCCACTGCTGCACACCACTCACATTGAGCTGCTTGTCAGTGAGCAACGGGAAAAGTCCCTTTCCACAGAGCAGCTTCCTAGCCAGATAGATCACAGCCTGTGCTGTGGTCCTGGATTATGTTTTCCAAGGTGCAAGACCTTACACTTGTCCTTGTTGAACTTAGTAAGATTCTTGTTAGCCCACTCTTCCACCCTGTTCAAGTCTTCCCATAGTGTGCCTCTCCCTTCCAAAGTGTCCACCACCCCAGTCAGTTTGGTATCATTGTGAAACTTTATCAGGGTACACTTGATCCCATCATCCAGATCACTTATAAAGATATTAAATGGCGTAGGGCCCAGTATTGATCCCTGTAGGACCCCATTTGTGACAGGTTGCCAGTTTGAAAAAGAGCTATTTACCACCATGCTCTGGGTGTGGTCTGCCAGCCGGTTCCCCACCCACCGCACAGACCACTTGTCTAGACTGTAATGCATCAGTTTCCCTAGGAGGAGGCTGTCGGGAACCGTATCCAGGTTCCAGGTAAACAAGCCACGGAACCAGTGTCCACCGCTCGCCCCACATCAACTGAGCAGGTTATATTGTCGTAGAAGGTGATAGGCATGATTTGCCCTTGATCAGTCTGTGGTGCCTTTTCCCAATTATGTGCTTCATTTGACTTGTGATAGCCTCAAGAAGGATTCATTCCATACCTTTCACAGGGACTGAAGTAAGACTGATGAGCCTATCATTTCCTGGATCCTCCTTCAAGCCCTTCTTGGAGATGGGGGTGACACTAGTCTTCTCCCAGTCTTCTGGAGAGAAGACTTCTCCCAGTCTTCAGGGCAGGTTTAGATTGGATATCAGGAAACATTTTTTCACTGAAAGGGTTATTAAACATTAGAATAGGCTGCCCAGGGAGGTGGTGGATTCACCATCCCTGGAGGTGTTTAAGAAAAGGGTAGATGTGGTACTTAGGGACATGGTTTAGAAGGGGTTTTTGTCAGGGTAGGTTAATGGTTGGACTTGATGATCTTAAAGGTCCCTTCCAACCTCACTGATTCTATGATTCTGGGGCGTCCCTTGATCTCCACAACTTCTCAAAGATTATGGAGAGCAGCCTCACAGCAACATCAGCCAGCTCTCTTAGCACTCTTGGGTGGATATTGTCAGGGCTTATGAACTTGTAGGGGTCAGGCTCCTGTAATATTTCACATACCAACTTTTCCTTCACTGGTGTTGGGTCTGCGTTTGCATCAACCTGGACTTTTGTTCCCAGGGTCGGGGGTCCAACAGTGCTGGTAAAGACAGAGGTGAAGAAAGTGTTGAGAACCTCTGCCTCTTCAGCACTGTTGGTGACTAAATCACCTCACCTGTTTAACAGCAGGCCAGTATTTTTCTTCTGTTTCCTTTCTTGTTTGTGCTTGTTGTTTATGTACCTGAAGAACCCTTTCTTGTAGTTTCTGACATCTCTGGCCAATTTCAATTTGAGCTGAGCTTTTGCTTTTCTAACTGCATCTCTGCATGCCCTGGCAATGCCCTTGTAGTTCTCAAGGGGTATTCGTACACTATTCCATCTCTTGATACGCTCATCTTTTGGTTTGAAGCAGACTCAGAAGCTCGCAGTTAAGCCACGAGGGTCTCTTGCTCCACCTGCTTCCCTGCCCTTTAAAGGGGATGAACTGTTTTTGTGCTTCCAGGAGACCATTCTCCAAAACCTCCCAGCACTTGCTTCCTCCTTTGTCTTCCATGAAAGCTTCCCATGAAATCCCTCTCAGCCAAGGTTTGGGTGAGCTGAAGTTTGTTCTTCTGAAATCTAAAACCTCTGCCTTTGAGCTAACCTTCAGCATGCTCAGCAGGATCCCAAACTCCACAATATAGTGATACTGCAAAGCTATCACTAACCGAGATGTTACTAACTGAGATATCACTAACCGAGATATCAATAACCAAGGCTATCACTAACTGAGATATTACAAAGCAGGTTCTCTTGGTTTGTGAGTAGCAAGTCCAGCAGTGCCTCATTTCTGGTTGGCACATCTAATATTTGTATGAGGAAGCAGTTCTCTATGCGTTCCAGGAACTTGATGGAAGACATGTAAGCTGCTGTATTGTTCTTCCAACAGATATCTGGGCAGTTCAGATCACCCATAAGACCCAGATTCTGTTGACCTGAAGCTTGCTTAAGTGACCCACATAAGGCTTTGCTGGCCTTTTTTTCTTGGTTTGGAGGTTGGTAGTAGATGCCTACTGTAAGATCACGCTTGGAGATGACCCCTCTGATCTTGACCCAGAGGCATTTGATAGGGCTTTCACAATTGCCGTAGCTGACTTCTATACATTCAAGGTTCTCCTTAACATAGACCATGACTCCTCCTCGTCTTCTTTGCTGCCTGTCTTTATGAAACAGCCTATAGCCATTCACCGAAGTCCTCCAGTCATGTGAGTTGTTCCACCATGTTTCAGTTATTCCTATAATCTTACCTTTCTGACTGGGCGTGGAGTTCTAGTTCCTCCTATCTATTCCCCAGGCTGCATGCATTGGTATAGAATCGTAGAATCGGTGAGGTTGGAAGGGACCTTTAGGATCATCAAGTCCAACCATTAACCTGCCCTGACAAAAAAACCCCACCTCTAAACCATGTCCCTAAGTACCACATCTACCCTTTTCTTAAACACCTCCAGGGATGGTGAATCCACCACCTCCCTGGGCAGCCTATTCCAATGTTTAATAACCCTTTCAGTGAAAAATTGTTTCCTGATAAACCAATCTAAACCTGCCCTGACATAACTTGAACCCGTTTCCTCTTGTCCTATCCCATGCCTCATGACACCTCTATCATTATTTGCCTTATGACACCTCTATCATTAATTTCCAAATATACAACATGCAGTAGTGGACAAGTAGCAAATCCTATTCTCTGTTTTGCTTCACCTCAATGCTTTGCAATAGAACCCAATCAAGTTCCTTTTGGTCTTCATCAGCTACACAGTAATACATTTACATCCTCTCTCCTCCTGTTTGGGCTTACCAGGAACTCTAGATCTGGTAGTGATATCCCTAACAGAGGCTGGCCATTCGCTCTGCCTCTTTCATGCGTTCCTTGCTCCCCGGTCAATGAGTTTAACTTTTTGTGATTCATTCCAGTGAGTTTCAGTAATGTTAACATCTAATTTCTTCTCTTCAGTGAAAATACTAGATTCATTGCTGTTTTTACCCAGGTTCCTCAAGTTAATGTATGAATAGTTAACAAAAATATCTTTGTATGCTTTGCTACAGAAGTGTAAAATGTTCCTGTACCCAGTGGTGGTATGGAGCTTTTCTTCTTTGCAGTCTCACCTAGCATTATTAAATACCTTCCTAATTATGCTCTCAGAATAGAATACTAGCTGATTGCCTTCCTAACTATTAGCATAAATAATCCTATTCACAATAATCCTAATTGCAAACATTCCTTTCCCATTGGAAAGTGGGCTAACATTACGGAAACCTATAGTTTTTGCCCAGCCCAAAGTGTACCCACAAAATTTTTCCTGTTATCCCATGGACTGAAGGAATTTCTGCAGAGGTAACTTAAGACTTTTATCTTTCTTCACTTCTTTTCAATACAGCACGGCTGTTTCCAGTATATTTCTATCTGATGCCAATTCATTTGCCCTATATTGTCATTATGAGGCAGCTTTACAATTCTTTATGGTTTTGTATTTGTACTCCAGGTTTTCTTCCAAGATAGACATTATTGTGTGCTAAGCTCCTGCTCTCCATTCCCCATCATATCCACCACTCCTACTGTGCCACTTAAGGCAATAATTCCCTAATCTGGCTGTTCAAGAATATTTTGTATGTTTGTGTGCTGCACAGTATTATAATTTATGATTCCAGACAACATTTGTTGTCTTGCAGTCAGTCCACTGGTCTGAGCTCCTTACATGGAATTACCATTCTGTCCTCCAGAAGGAAAGGGAAGCACAGTACACAGACAGCAGATCACAGGAGTTTTTCCTCCTTGTTTCACTTTTGCTACCTGGAGCAGGGCTATAGCTAAAGGAGTATTTGTGTTTGCTATGAAACTCCTCTGTCACTCCTATTTACCTGTCACTGGTAAATGCACAAAGTCTTGGTGGGTGCTCAGTCCCAGCTGCTCTGCAGAGAGCCATTTAAGCTGCAGTCCCAGGGCAGAGGCCAGAAGTCCCAGCCACGAGGCTGTCACCAAGGCACAAGTAGGTCCCTCTGATCTCACCTACGTGGGTTTTGGACACAGTGAGGAAGTTTAAAGACTTACTGGAAGATTCATGGAAAATTTCTGGAAGAGAGAGAGAAGAAAGATTAAATTATATACAGGAGTTTCAGTAAATGTTTTTACTTAAAAATAATAATGCTTTTACCAAACAAGGAAATTACTTGCTTTTATCATGGGGTGTCTGTAGTATTCCCTTATTGTGGCTGTTCTTTTAAATAGGAAATAAAAAGCAAGGGAAAAGTGTTGAGGCTTATTCCATATATGCAGTGGGAAATCTGTTATGGACCTTGCTCTTTCAAGGTCCACAAGTCTATGTTTTTGATTTCTTATGTAAGAGAGGCAGCCGCTGTGGGGGAAGGTAGCACTTTTGTACTGAGCCAATAAATGTAGTTTGACAAAAGCAGAAATTTTCACAAGCCCCTTTGTGCACTCAAAAGCTTATACAATTAGATCATTTCCCAGCCTTGGGAAGCTCAGTTAAGAATAAAAATTTATGAAATAACCATAGTAGTATGATTATAAATAAACGTCCACCCCAGACATTGTAGCTATTTCCCTTATGTAAGTTATATTCTTGGTATCTCCTTACAAATTAAAGTAATTTTGGTCAAGAAGAATTATGATAAAGAAATGCTTTTAAACTATAAATCAAGAGACTATTCTTAAATGTCACACCTTGAAGTGTGCTTCTCTCCCTCTAGATGTTGATTTAAATCAGGCAGGTGAATCGATAAGTAGGGTGATCCTTACTGACTTTGGTCAAATAATTAAATTCATGTACATCTACACGCTTTTGAACATAAGAGCTGTGTTAATCTTTGCTGACCACTCAGCTGATATTGTAATTATTTTTGGAATACCTCATAGATACAAGAATAGTAATTAAATTATTTAATTTAAAAAAATGTTAGTACTTAAACTGGATAAAATATTTGGTGCAGGAAGATGGGAAAAATCAACTGATAGGAACAAAAATGTATGTATTTTTCTATAGATACAGATTCATGTTAAGACCCAGCTAAATTCTATCTAGCTGTGAACTTTTGAAATGTCAGTTGCTACCGTATCAATACCTAAGGATGGGCAGAAAGTTTCACCATTCCTAGAAAGGAAACTTGGTGTGACTTGTGAAAGGTCACATTTAAAGGAAGTTTGGTTTGACCTCCTCCTTCCTAATTACTCCTTACAAACATGTAATAGAGTAGCAACACCCACAGTCAACTTTTGCCATGTATAAGATACTATTTTGCTTTTAACTGTGCTATAGTTCACCAACTTAATCCATCACTTTTCATGCTGGGAGGCTGCCTTCCAGAAACGTCTTTGGAAAATACCACTCTTGTCAAAGTTGTCAGCAAAGAGATGTGTTGTCTACCAGAGAAAGAGGGTTTATGTATCAGAGACGTTAAAAAACAGATCCATTCCCAGGCAGGACTATGCTGGAGCAGATCCTGGGCCAGAGTGACTACATGCAGTGCTTTGACTGGTAAAGATGTGCTGGGTAGCTTTCCTAGAAAGCCAAATCCCCTTGAACTAGATCTTCATATCATCATTTGGTGTGGAGCAGGAAGGCTAAAGAGAGCTCTGAATAAGCTAGCTGGGCTACTCAAAGCAGTCTTATCACATTAGCATGGTCTCCTGCTAGAGATGCACATGGAAATACCTCTGGACAGTGTTGTCCTAAGCAAAACTTCCAGTGGCCCCTGTCACACATCTGGGGCAGGACAATGCATGTGCATCTATAAAACTGTTGCCGCTCTGGAGAACAATGAAGGAGAGAGAAAAAAAGTTGTATTTACATTATGCTATTGAGTTCTTTCTGTTTGTTTGCTTCTCTTTAGAACCCTTTTTAAAAAAAAAAAGAAAAAAAAAAAGAATGATTAAAGCATTCATGTTTTCAAACTTGGCCTGGGTTAAGGTTACTAAAATGTAGAGATGTGTTTCTGGCTGTTCCTAGGAAAAGCAATTTAAACTTGGCTGAGTTGTTTCTGAGAAATGCTTTTGTATCTGTTCAAACATCAAGTTTGTCAGCTAGCATCTTTTAGAGTCTGCCTGTGCAGAGCAGTTCCTTTAGTTCATCTGAAGCTTTAAGCAGGACCACAGCGTGTGAGCCTGCAATCCAGCCAAGTATTGTCCAGGCCAGCTCTGTAGGGGCAGAACATGACTTTTAATGCATTTCTGGCTAGTAGGGTACTCAACAGGAAAGGAGTGGTCTCCTAGATGGAGTACTGTCAGAATGGGTTTGGAAAATACAAGTTGTCTTGAATGTAGAGAAATAAAAGACACTGTGACATTTGCAGTCATGGCCTGAAGGAGGGAAGAGGTAAAAAGGTCAGGTGAAAGAGGAAGGGACAAGTAGGAGAACTGTTAAAAACAGCTAGGGCAGGAGGTGGGGCAGAAAAAAATGGAAGGGAAAAGGAGATAACGTAAGAGGGCAGTATCCAGGTGTCAAGAGACACTTTAGTACTGACACTTCCTATGTGTTGAGCGCTTCACTTAGCAATTTTCAGTGTTAGGAAATCTTTTGAAATGTTTTGGGAGAGAGCAAAGATGACTGTTACTCAAAGTGAGCCCATGGGAGAGGTTTTCCTTAGAAAACAAAGAGGACATGAAGTCCTCTGATCATTTTAATGTGAGCACAAACTCAGGACCTCACCTGACAATTTCAAATTCTGTTCCTCTCTGCGTCATTTTTGTGTGTATGTACTGCCACAGATGCCATGAAATCATACAGGTTCAGAAGAAATTTGGAGTACTACCTTTCTAAGTATAAGACATTTCAATCAATGTTCTTCAAAATGTGAGCCTAAGGATTTAGAAAGTATAATTTTCAGTGTTAACATTTTTTACCATTTTGGAAAAAAAAAAAGTATGCAGTGTTTCCTGCCATTTCAGTATGAAGAAGACTTTCCCAATACACACCATGTCTAAACTGCTGCAGAGATTTATTGCTGAATCTTTCAGTTTCTTAGGGCATTTCTTTGCATAGTAACAAATAAGGAAGAAGACAACTTGATACTTGGACTTGATGATCTGAAAGGTCCCTTCCAACCTAGGCAATTCTATGACCTGGTGCTGCTCTTCTGAACTCTATGGTCTGTGGTGAAATGGTCAAAAATCCTTCTGCCATTACCCTGCTGCATGGTGAAAGAAGCACTTCCAGCACAGGCAGGACAGGACTCAGACCTGTTTTCGGCAGGACCATCTATAAAACAGAGCTAGAGAGAAACTCTTTAGTTTACAACCTCATTTTTCTCACAGGTTTGTTGTTTTTTTGTTTGTTTTTTTTTTTTACAGCAATACATTGCTTACAGTCTCAGACTACTTCATGTAGCAGAATTAAACAGCCCAGATGTGTCAAGTCTTGTGCTGAGGGTGAGACTCCTGCAGCTGGCTGTCATCTCATGCACTTGTGTTCTTGGGTGTGTATCTTAGTCTCCCGTAGCCCCAAAGCATCGCTCCTGCATTGTGACTCCTTCTGACAGACATGGCTGCTTGGGCTGACCAGCGAAGCAGCTGGGAGCTGGCTCTGTGTGTGGGAGCAGTGGGCATGCTGCCTCTGACTCTAAACACATGCTTACAGGTCCCCAAGGATAGACAGGTTCCCCAGGTAGAGATTGGCACTGGAAACCCTCCACCACTAGGTACGTGGCCTGTACCTCCCTCAGATAAACCAATTGCATGGGCACTTGGAAGAGAGGAAACCCAGGAGATGTCCACAGGTGCCCGCCATTGCTCTGGAATAAACAGCCAGCTTCTGTTGCAGCAGCTGTGTAGATTGATGCTGTTATATATCCCAATTATGCAGATTTTGTAGTTAACTGAAACGTGACACTATGGAAGCAGTGCAAAGCCAATGGAACGTGGAATTAAATAGTATAGGAAGCGTAATGCATTTCACATGCAGGTCAATATAAACCATACTAATCCTGTGTCATTGCTGAGCCCTTTCCAGCTACAGGATCCAGAAGGGCTGCTGCAGAGTGAACAAAGACCTGTTAGAAAGCCCAGGAGGAGCAATCCTATTGCTGAAGATACACAGCTATAACTGCAAAGGGAGAAGGACAAAGATGAAAGAACCACAATGAAAGAGAGGCAGAGTGGTAGGGAAGCAAGAGGGACAACTCCTAATTGGAAAAAAACCCAAACGGATGAACAGCCATAAAGGAGATGAGAATCTGAAGAAGGGCAAAGAAAGGTCAAAGTCAGGATGGCTAGAAGAGCAAAATGGAGACAGAGCAGGAGTTGAGGCATAAAAGAGGAAAAAAAGGAACTACTAGAGTGGAAAAAGGCTATTAGCAATGTGTCTTGCAACTCGAGTTGCAACCCTAGAGACTACTGTATGTTGGTCAGATACAGTCTGGTCAAGATTAGCTTTGGAGATGGATAGTTTACCAAATGTCTGGCTTCCTTTGGTCATTTCTCAGCCCATGTGGACCACTCATGGAAAGTAGTTACACTTTCTCTAAGTTCAGTTGTAAGAGCACAGATTTGTGCATCCTTGGATTTTGTACCATTTTTCGTGCAGATATGTCCTTTTGTTCTGCTTACACTCTTAGCCTCTGAACTCTTCGAACTCTCTGCTCCAGTGGAGCAGTGAGCTTTCTGAGGTGCATAGTGTCATGTCTGGTTGAATTACTCTGGCACACATATCATGCTGCTGGCAGACACCCACAGTTTAACAATACGAACAAAGTGATCTGTCTTCATAAATATCAAGTGATTATTTCTGGAGAAGAAAAGAGTGAGATACCTTGCTGAAATGTATGCTTTGGCTGGCTAAGCCTTTGACACACCACGGCTTAGGTGAACAACAAACATTCTCATAATCTTTAAGTATTGCTGCCTTTTAGATACTATCAAGTAGCAGAGGTAAGCATGAAACACCATGTCATCACCACAATCCATCTAGTTGTGTTAACCCTTGTCCTGTCCTCTGACGCTCATACAAGTATAAATCTGGACCGATTTTAGTTAGGGTTTCAACTGAGGTAGCTGGACTGGCATTGAGTTCAGTCTTCAGCCTCAGTAACTTGTGCTAGTTATTTTGCTCAGCTAATTCCAGATCTCATCTCTGCACCCCGGCTTCTTGTCAGAGCCTCCCTCTCACCAAGAGAGATTCTCTCTCTTATAATAAATCCAATTTATGTCAATTCCTTCACTCAACAAACCTATTTTAAGAAAATAGGATTACCTAAATTAAATATAGAAATGAGACCTGCTTCCTGCTGTTGTAGATATAGAGCAGTCCCAGTCAAGAGGGCTGTTACAAGTATTAGTGCTTAGCTTTTTTAGACAAAAGGTCCATCATGCTGTATATCCTAACTCCAGAATCCTGACTGTCTAGTGTCTGAGGACAAACTGTGGGTCTGTATAGGATGGTACTG
The DNA here is from genome assembly GCA_013400135.1 of Rhinoptilus africanus. Taxonomy (NCBI): domain Eukaryota; kingdom Metazoa; phylum Chordata; class Aves; order Charadriiformes; family Glareolidae; genus Rhinoptilus; species Rhinoptilus africanus. The sequence continues at coordinate 48,016 of VXBO01014040.1, read as the reverse complement.
ATTTCCACAGGGAAAAGAGGATTACAGAGTATGTATTTCCTTTGTGCTACTAGCTTCGCTTTACCTTCTTTGGCTATGATAGAGCAACATATTTTAAAAACAAATCCCCATCTTTCCAATGAATTTGCCCAGTTTGGCAGGTCATGGCGAGAAAGGTAGTAACAGCTGGTTCTAGGCTCTTGCTTCAGTTCCCCTTTGGTTATGGGCATTCAATCAATTTTTCCTAATGTTTAGTTCAGGTCTCATTCAGATCTCCATTCCACATTACAAAAAGGAAGAAATAAGTGGTTAGCAAATGGCAAAAATAAAATAATATTTCATATTTAAGGGTGTTTAAAACCTATTTAGTGTTCGTACACTGACATGGAAATATTTGAGAAACAAATATACCAATATAAATGCATACTGAGTGTAACTTGCTGGTGGATTGTGACTTGCTGATGCAACTTGGTAATGCCCCAAACCCAACAATTCTGTTCTTGGTTTCCCTTTAGAAAATGCATAATAGTTGAAGTATAGAGTTTTGTTTCTATACCTGCTAATGCCAGTAGAAAAGGTCAATGCTTTTCATGATTCAATGCGTTTTTTTACCAGTGGCAAGGAAGAATTCTCCTTTGTTCGTTCTAACTGGATGATGGTAATCACAGGGAGATAGCAGATTTTTTTTCCAGTGATGTTTCAGAAATAATGGAAGAAGAACAAGAGGAGCAAGGAACTAATTTATAAATAAAATTGAACCCCCCTTTTGAAACCTGCCACCTTTAGCAGTGAATTTAGAAGAGCAAAAACTTGGCTTGGAGTTGAGCCTACACAGTTCTTTACTAATTACAAATACCCATTCTTAGGTCCTGTCCCTTCCCTTTTCCTTCCTTTTTTCAACCACTTGTATTTTATTGAGTATAGCACGTCTAATAATTCCTGTATGCAATGTGAAGAGAACTCAGTTTCATCCCTAAACTGTATTTGTCCTTATTCCTTTGCTAACTGTATAGCATGCCTAAATTTTTTATTGATGAGGGACTGCTGACTAGTGCTAGATGCTCAGAATGACTGACTTTAGGTGTTTGTAGTGTTGGGACTGAGCATTACATAGCTCAGGTTCCTTAAATTTATCCAAGCTCAAATGCATCATGTTTTTTTTTTTTTTTAGTGATGATTGACAGTAATATAGAAGCAGCATTTTATTTTTAGCCATTCGCATCAGATACACATGCTTTTGCAAATATTTGTGTATTTTTTCCTATAATCCCACTTTATTCAAATGCAGTTGTAAGCAGCTGAGCTTTTCTTACCTGGCACCAAGGATTCAACCTGAAGTCTATTTATTAGCTGTGTGGCCACAAGTGAAGTGCAGTTGCTGATTCCCTTTGACTGCCAGTCTTTGATGGAGTTGGCTTCTGCAACTGCTGCCATCCACAGTGTCAGCCTTCTTGGGATAGCGAGTATTGCTCTGGAGCTTCACTCATAAATGGTGGTGTTCAGCAATTGCTTGTCTGTTCTAGGGAAAATACTCTATCATTAACTGGTTCAGTTTGTGTGTAATGTTGTTAGATGAGTCATGAGACATTATGAAACCCTGAAGCTATCACATGGGATTAGAGCAGAGGTCCTTCACAGTCAATATTCTGTCTTGGCAGAAGCCAATATCGGATCATTCAAAAGAAAGTGCAGTAAATGGCCGTCTGTTGCCCAGGGCAGCTGCTACCTTCTGTCTCTCTTAAATGTAACATGATTTGTCCCCTGAAATAAAAAAACCCGCAAATATGCATTCCAAACCTTTAGAGTTTTTCTTTTCTTTATTAAAGGACCTGCCTGCGTCTATAACCTGTGGTTATCCCGGTTCTTATCCCAGTCCTACCAAGCTCTTTATGTCAATGTTGTTTCTATGTTACATTTAACAGATTAACTTACTTCCTTTCAGTATCACGAAAACTCTTGGTCACAGCTATTCATCTCTCCCAAAGAAATTATTTTCTAATATTGTATGTTATTTTTTATCTCTAATACGTCTGCTCTTACTAATCTCCAGTACAAATTCAGCAGCAGTTCATTATGGCAGTCTCTTCCATGCCTCTTCTTATTTTGCCACTGAATCCTTCTGCATTTCTGCTGTCATTGCCTTAAATCGGTACTGCTCAGACTTTCTGCTCTCCATTGCCCTTCTTCTCCAGAACTCCTCAGTCCCAATCATGGTGCCATCTGTCTCAGGGTTTCCTCAGTCCTTCTCACATTCCTTGATCAGATGTGAGCCTGTGGCTCTTGCCCAGGAAAGATGAGTCTGCTCTTGCCAAATGTCTTCATCCAACCCTGAACCTGCTACTAAGAGACAACAAAGGAAGTATGTCCCTACAAACAGGCTTCAGCTTGGATTAATTTCATAAGTGGTCCACAAACAGCCCAAGGATTATAAATTGAGCTAATTTTTTTTAGACAGAATACTTGGAAATGAACCTGACATGACAGGTTTACTATTGTTTTATACAGCTGAATTGTAAGCTTTTCAGTAATATGTATATCTTTCTTGTTCCTTAAATTACAGTCATCAAAAGATCGTCCAAAGATCTTTGGAGGAACATGGAAGTAGGATGTTTTGCATGTGGCTTGGAAAGGAGAAATAATTCCAACTTTGTGTTAGTAATAACTAGATCTGTAAATCTGCATGTTTACAATAAAAAGGGAGTCCTCTTGCTCCCATCACAGTCATTGGACAATGGTTTAAGATGAGTTTACAAACTGGGCCATGGACCAGCAAGTGATTACAGTTATCTGATGGTTTCACACAATCCCAGTGATGCAAGAATTTGGCGTGGAGTGGCCTCCCACCCTGGTGAGGAAGACGTGCTCTGCAGCTGGCAGTCACTCAATGGCACACACAGCCACTGCACACCCTCTGCGCCGGCAGGCTCCCCAGGCAGCTGCAGCTAGACATCAGCTCCAGAAAAAAGCCCAGCTTCTCAACTTACAGCCTTCCTTACATCAGGAGATGAGATACAGCTGCAATGCTGAGGTCAGGAGATCTGCCGTCTGTCCTGTACCTGCAGCGGGTATTGCCAGAAGCTTAAAGGCAAGTCTGGCATTCCTGCCTGCCGACGTTGCTGGTGTGTGTGTGGCCTGGGTTGTAGCTTGGATTTTGTTCCTGAGCACTGTGCACACCTTCTTAGCAAAAGGGACATGGTCCACCCTGTGCAGTACAAGTGGCTGTTAATAACCTACTTGTTTCGATATACCTGTCTTGCTGACCTTTTCGGGCTACTGCAGAGCCCATAGGAATAAGTGGGGAAAGGCAAAGCACCTCAGCGTAGGATGTTTGAGGACAGGAATATGAGGGGTGAGGAGGCTCCATCCCAGTTTGTGACACCAGGACATCTGTATTATGGAGGGTTAAAATGCTTCGTTTCACTTTTGAAAGTATTTTTGGGTGTTTTGTTTTACTTTCCCTTTGAACTAATAGCAAGGTTGCCTACTGCTTGGAAGTGGCATTTTAACTGCTATATTTGCTTAAACCTAATCTGGGATAAGTGAAAAAATCTGAATTGGGCACAGGAAAATTAGATGCCAGATTGTGCCCTGGTGTCGACTATACATAGAGAATAGACTTGACAGACTCCTCCTGTAAGTATCCAATGGGAATCAGTGTAACAGAACTCAAAAATAGTAAAGCTAAAAATTACCTCAGCGTGCAATCCACAAATAGCCTGCAGGATTGGGATCAAAAAGAGAAAGTATGTGCAGATTTTATCACAGACTCTTCAGTGGCAGATGTCTTTGAGACATGTCATATGGCATCCATAAGTCTGCAGAATAATTAGAGACTTTGTGCAGGACATCACGGATATCCCAGGTGGAAGTCCATCATGTTCGTTAGTATCTTGAGCCTTCATCCAAATGGTCAGGTATGCCAAGGGTGCCAGCAGCTCCCCAGCAATGTGGTTCTGGTGATGACCTATGTCAAAGGCTCGTATGGCATTAATTGTTGGTGCAAATGAAAATGTTTTGAGGTTGGTGTAATCTCCCCAGGTTTGGGCACCAATCTTGTCAACGTGTTCACGAGACAGATCAAAGGGAACTCCACTGTTTCATACCAGGGAAGTCCTTTCAGGTCTGATTGGTTTGTAAGTAGCGTAACACAAATCACACAGTTTTGTGTACAGTATTTGCACAAACTAGGAAAACGAAAAGCATGCCCCTAAGAAGGGACCTGTAGCAAAGAGTCTAGAGAGAGACCAAATGATGATGGAGGACATAATAATAGTCCCAAACAGTGACAAGAAGAGGAACTAAGCGAAAGTGAAAGGGTCAAAACAAAAAACAGAGCACCAAAGGTGAAATTGGACCTGAGTGCCCACCACAGTACCCATCCCTTCCTGAACGCATCCCAAGGAGCAACCGGGCAGAAGCAGGTCAGGGAGAGGAAACCAGGCCTGTGCCCACCAGGATGACTCCCATCAGCCTTCTCTCTCCAGATGCCTTGGACAGCTGGTGAGGCCAGGGACAGAGCGGGAAGGAGCTGGGGAGGGTCTCCTATGACTTAGAGAGGCCTTTGGTTGAGAAGGTACCAATAAAGCAATGAGAAGTGCAGACAGCGCCTCAGCAAGGGGGTTTCAGGGAGCAAGAGAAGGGGCTGCGACGTGCTCTCAGTGTGGCAGGGTGTCTTTCCACTTCAGGAGGGGCATGGCTTGCCCGCCTGTGTGACCCCTGCAGCGATTGTGGCCATCCCCACCGCTTAGTGGAGTGTTTTCCAATGCATGGCCCCAGCCAGCCGTGGAGTCAGCTCAGTGTACATCGCCCCCACCGGGGCCTGGATGCCTGGCCTCGCTTGGACCACCAGCCCTCCTCACATTTTGTATGTCCGGGTGGCACAAGTGAGGAACCGGGGCGTGTGGAGCCCAGACCGTGTGGCAGTGGTTCTCAGGCATCAGCATGTTGGTTCATCCTCACCAGGGATGGAGGGCAGCCGAAAAATCCCTGAAGGAACTCAGAGCAGCTATGGTCAGGAGAAGTCCATAATTCTCTTCTGGCGGCTAGCCAGGGTCACAGGCATTCAGACAGTGCCCCAGCATGGGTAGGACACGCTGGGTTATGGCCAGCACCTGCCTTTCAAAGGGAAAGGCACAACATCAGCCCTGCCTGCCTTGGCAATATCTCCAATTCCCAGCCCTTAGTTCATCCCAGTTAGACCCAAGAGGGGGAGACGGGTGCCCTCCATTCTCAGCTGCCAGCCCTGAGCCCTTAACCCAGTTGCCTTTGGTGTAAAACACCTCAAGAGCACTGGAAACACCTCGAGTTTCCAGACTGGAAAGCATGAGTTGCTACTATCTGAACTACTGTATCTGAGCCCTTGAGAGGAAAAGACACAGCAGCAGCATCAACGTCTCCAATTAACAAACTGTTGGAGGAGGACTGAGAGCCCACTCTTAGTAGATTATGGTAATATTTGTGAAAAGATTTCCACCTTCTGTGTGAAGAAGAACAAAGCTATAGTTTCCTCCAGTTTGGGTGAGGGTCTCAGATGCTGGGCTAATACCTTGAAGATGAAATTTGATGCAATGTCAAATCATGTTTTCTTCAAATCCTGTTCTGATGGAAAATAAATGATGAAGAAGATGATGAATAATTTATTATTCACTCATTTAAAAAGAAGCTGTTGGCAATGGTTTAGTCAGATGCATTGCCTTTGGCCAGTAGAGATAACAAAGGGATAAAGGATTAGTCATCAATACTCCACTGAAAGAAAAAGGTCAAATTTGTCATTGGTCGAAATCCAAAAGGCCAGTTTTTGTGCTGTTATTCTAAAATGGTGACCTTTAGTCCCCCTTTGATTTTCACAGTGCAAAATAATTCCGGCAGAGATGCAGACTCTTCCATGGAATATTTAAACCTACTGAATATCCTCACTTCATCTCAGTTGCTTTTTCAAAGCCCATGAGGAATAGTTTATACACCCTCATGTAGCTATGAAGTACAAGCTGACCAGTCCTGTATTAAAACAAAGACTTAGGCATTGTTCACATACAGAGAACTGAATCTGACCTCTGGATTTACAGACCCAAGCAGATTTCCTCAGAGGAGTTTCTCCACAACAAAGATTCTTGGATGAAATCCTGACTTGGATTTTCAAAACTGCTATGAGGCGGGATTTCAGCAATGCCAGGATTTCACTGCCTCAACAAAAGAAAAGCTGACGCCTCCTGGCTCCCCTGCAATTGTAATTATACTTTACATGCTGATTCTTTCTGTCCTGCATCTGCTGCATCCAGGGTAGGTAGGTCTACTGCTGATTTTTGCCCTCCTGTTGCTGGAGGACAGGTCACCCTTAGGGGCCTATCACCTTTATCCTGCAACAGCAGCATCAGGATGCACCATGGCAGCAGTCAACTTTGCTGGGAGCTGAGAAATGCCAGCTCATGCTGGAAACTTCTGTTTGTATCAGCTGTAAAAATTGAGAGACTCTCAAACACAACTGCTTTTGAGAAGGGATAAAGCAGTGCACGTCCCACTCCAATCTCTGCTGTATGAATTCCCCTCCTAAACTCACATTGTGTGGTTTGATGTCATTCCCTCTTCTATACAGTTTGCTTTCTCTGAGTTTCCATTTGCAAGTTTCCCACTTCTTCTCAGAGCTGTTCAGGTCCAATTTGTCGATGTAACTTCAACAAGCAGGTCAGATTGCCAAAGCTGGCCTTGCCTACTCATAAACCCAGCATTCCATTCCTGAAGGGCAAACCCAATAATTATTGGTAACATTATTCCAAAATGCATTCCTTTCCGTACTGTCATAAATATGACACATATGATATCACCGTCTGAAAAATATTCTTCATACCTCTTAAGTTTTACTGTATTTAGAAATATTTAGCACTTCTGCATCACAACTGTCTTAATTGCTGTAAATCTGGCTTACTTTGCTTTGGAAAGCAGTGAATACATTAACATGCTGTTGCTTGTACTCTGCTTACTCACTTTCAGACATGCTCAGTGTGATTTCATCTAGATTTATGTTATGACATTTTATGCCTCAGCTTGCTTAAATTGATATTGGCAACCCGGGATGTGGATTTATTATCAACAGTGCTTGTATATTGGTATGATAAGAACCATCCAAAGCCCAAGAGGGCAGAAGGAAGAAACTAAGAGTGTAGATTTTACCACATAGAGAACTGAACTGGCCAGGTAAGAAAATGCTTTATAAATATGAATGTAACTTCTCCATTTCACTCTCCCAAGGATGATATGGATTGTCCAAAGTGTCAAGAGCGATACACCCACCTGAACTAAAGATATGTGAAAATTAAAACTATACAAGCACGATTTATTTGCTCCTACAAACATCACTGCTAATGTTAGCACTACTTTTGTCTAAGGAAGCCCTAGCCACTGGAAGCTGCATGGAAATCTTGGTGATTAGCGTATTGAACTTAGGCTTTGAGCTCTTGTTATTTAAAGAAAAATTGGAAAGCGTGGAAGAGAGGCAGGGACTGGAGGCAAAGGCAACAACCTTGCTTTGTCTCTGTGTCAAAGTGTCTGAGCAGAGCAGGACAGAGCTGCTGCGTGGTGGAGATGAGAGGAGGTCATCTGAGTGGAGCAGGAGAGGCTGGGAAAGGGGATTACACCTCAGGCTATACACTGCAGGGGAGGAGGAAGCCAGAGGGGTCTTGACACTGCCTTCAGCTCCTTCTGATGCCATGGGCTAAAGCCCTCATGGATCAATCCTTGTAGCAGGATCAGAAACGTCTTCTCTGTAACAAAGATACTCCGCAGTGTGTGTGGCATAGCGATGCTCATTTGGGGAATCAATATTGCAATTGGTACTGCCCTGCGATGCTTTGGTTTGAACATCAGTGTGGCCCTGTGCCTCCGCAGCATCCTTTGCTCAGCCCTCTGCAGCATTACTGCAAAGGGCAGCCAAGGTCTTAAAACAAAAATTCTGTTTGTGGGCATAAATTCCTTATTTTACCAACAAGGGAGAAGGAAGGCAGAGAGAAATTCCCGAGGTGGCTGTGACTCTGGATGAGATTTCTGGCTTCCCACCTTGTGTTCAGTGCTGGAGGATCAGAAAAATGTGGGTATCTGCAGAATTTCTTGTTCCCATTAGTTGCTGATCTTATTTTGCTACAGTTGTTTTCCCTTTTTTTTGTCTTTATTGACCTTTTTTATATTTTGTGGTTTGTTAAAGTTGTTTTTTTTCCTACAGCAGAGAAACTGCAAATACAACGTTATCATGAATAATGTGCTGACTTTGTTTTCTTATCTACCTTAGGACATTTATTTACCCCTTCTTCACTAGAGGCAGACCTTTCCCGCTGCAATTGCTTTTCTTTGGCACATTATTCTGTATCTATAATGGCTTCCTCCAGGGGTACTACCTGATTTACTGCGCTGAATATCCAAACGATTGGTGCACCGACATCAGATTTACATCAGGTAATTAGAGCTGCAGGATTCCCAAGATCTAATCTCCAAGCAATTTGGAAGCATTTTGAATTATGTCCTAATCTTCACTGAACATGTGAGTCAAATCAGTTGTGATGGAAATCAGCATAAAACCTGCCTGCTGGCTCAGATAAAACAAATAAATGTGTGGTGACTTTTTTTTTTTCTTTTTTGCTAGGCAGGCACCTTCCAGGGCGTACGATGTAATGTGCTGGTCTCAAATCACCAGCCTTGTTTTAGTGACACCACTCTGGAGCCCCCCACTGCTATGGGCTGCGGAGATGTGATTTCGGGCCTCAGCTGAATGGGGATGTGCCCTTGCTCAGCCCAAAGCGTCCACCCGGCAGCGAATATGTACAGGCGCAAACTGTGGCTTTCTCTTCCCCACCAGGGAGCTTTGCACTCGATGCAGTTATTCCGACCCAGTGAGAAAAGAGGGGCAAAACCCCAGCATAAATGAAGCTTTAGAGACAAAAGGCTCTTTTTTTCTCCTGTAAGGCACATGGGAAGATTAGAGATCACGCACAGTCTGGTTGTATGTTAATACAATTCCTTTATATTCTATAACTGAACAACCTAGCTGAATTTCACCCTGTAAAATCCCTGAGAGATAACTGAGCGAGAGCAGCTAGGTGGCATTACACAGCTGGTGCTGCACAGAGGATTTTTTTTAAATGCGCACATAGAAATGAAGATTAACATGAGGGTCAGAGGAGATGTTTTGGATGTGACAAGTACAAAATAAACAAGGTACTTTCTGTACCCCATTTCAGACTGCAGATGTAAGTTTAGTCTTTTCAGACAGCATCCTGGACATTTTTTAGTAAGAGCTCTGTACACAACAAAGAAAAGACCATATCCCATAATTTGCATGATAAATAAAATATATGCTTAATGAAAAAAAAAAAGGAAATAAGCATTAGCAGTACTTGAAATATTAAATAAAAACTAAAGAATATGTTCTTCCTCTACAGACTCTTATAAACTTTCTGTTACTACTGGAAGTGTTGAGGTTTTATCAGCACTCAGTCTTTTTTCTACACATGGTAGCACACACCACCTCTATTTCTTTCCTTGCTTCCAATCATTGTCAGAGATGGTTTTCTCAGAGCCTAATGTGGCATGAAATGTAGGGCATGCCACCTGCAGAGTCTCTCAATCAAACACCTCTAGTTTTTCAGATAAATGGAGTATGGTCAATGAATTATTCTGGCCAGAAGCGGTCAGCATCCTTCAGCGAGTAACTACTCCATGTGCGTGCCCACAGCTCTGTCCAAGCGGCCTCGCTGGCAGCAGACCGAGCTGCGCTAAGGTGTAGGTTCCCTCCCTGGGTCCATTGATGTGCTGGATAAGTTTCTGTTCTTTGTGCTTCTCCTTCACCCAGCTGTAAAATGAGAGTCATGGTACTGGCCTACAGCTCAGTGGTTACTCTGCAGTAACGTCCAGAGCCGTGGCTGGCTGCCATCAGCCGTCAGTGTCAGATGGGTACTTTGTCCCCTGCCTTGATTTCCAATAAATGGTGACTATGGCCAGCTGGGAAGTTCAACTTTTTCTCACACCAGCTGAAAATGCTCTGGTCTCACCAACACAACAGTGTGCTCAGGATGGGCATTGTTCTCTCCACACTGAAGCTATCCAATGCAAGTGATCCCAGATGACTGTGATCCCACAACTGACAGAGATAGAGGGTTATTTGTCACCAATTACCTATGCTTCTCTTGTGCAGTAGCCTTCTCTGTGACAGCACATCTTTTGACCTGAAAAAGAATCCACCCACCTTATGTTAGGTCTCCTATCTGTCTGCTCCAAGATAAAGTAGGTATAACAAGGCAGAGCTGTCTTTCTAATCCATTTCTTGTTTGTTTCTTAGGTCTCCTCTTATTTCTGCTGGGAATGGGAATCAACATTCACAGTGACCTCCTGCTGCGCCAGCTAAGGAAACCCGGGGAAGTCACTTACAAGATTCCTCAAGGTATATTCCTATCCCCCACCTCCTTGGAGAAAGTAGGGCAGCAGGAGAGAGGATGTTTTCTGCCTGAATTCACAGCAAAGCGACAGTAATAGCAGAGATGTCAGTACCACAGAGGTACCCATTTCAGGCGCCCCTCTGAGCTGCAGGGACTGGCGTGAGCTGGCTGCACACAGTCCACGAGAACCAACAAGAGTATCTGGAAAACATGAGCTGTGAGGAGAAGTTTTAGGAAATGGTCTGGGTAATTTAGAGAAGACTGAAGTAGGACACAGGAAGAGGATTTCAGGCCTGTAAAAAGCAGCTGCAAAGAAGGTAATATTCTTCTCCGTGCCCAGGAAGAAGAAGTAGTGGACTTCTTACACTGCAAAAGGCAGATTTAAAGTGTAAACTTTACAGGAAAAAATAACGCCAAGGATGCAAGGTGTAGAATTTCCTTTCCATCTCCTTCAAGGTAGGGCTTGGTGAGGAAGAGTGGCTGTGGGCCAGAGTAGTGAACTGGGAAAATACCTAGCTCTGTGTAGAGCAATATGGATGGGGATCTAGGATTTTCCTGGTTTTAGTGTTGACTGCTTCTGCTGGCTTGTTACAGATGGTAATCTCTCTCCCCCAGAGTTTCTTACCTCCAATACTTTCCTGCCTCTTCGAGATGATGTGATTAGCTAAGGTGCAAAACTGAAATCCAGATTTTGCATTCCCCAAAGGCAGTGGCCTTGCAGAATATTTTTTAGAGTCTAAAGAGAATTGACTAATGTTAATAATTTTAATTTAAATTTAATAATGGGCTTTTAAAAGCCCTTTTCCAAGTTAAAATAAATGATTGTGAATGTGCTGGAAGCCTCTGAGTTAGAATCACCTTTGATTGTTGTACAAGATCCTCCTTTGGCATGCCTCTACTGGCTTCAGGTTTAAGTTGCTGTTATGAGCTCTGAATAAGAAAGGTAGCGTATTCTGTTGCTGACTTTATGGGGAAGAACTCTCCACGGGCATGAGATGACTGTAAAAATTACCTGTTTTGTCTGTTGATGCAGGGGGACTGTTCACCTACATTTCTGGAGCCAACTACTTCGGAGAAATCGTGGAATGGTTTGGTTTTGCCATAGCAACCTGGTCCCTACCAGCCTTCGCCTTTGCCTTTTTTACTCTTTGCTGCATCGGGCCACGTGCTTATCACCATCACAGGTATCAAACTGTTTCTTGCCATATGCTGCTGCTTGCTCTTGGAGTGCAGTTTGCAAAATGACAGGGTGGGGCAGAGGAGCAGGGATAGGATTCAAGATAAAAGAGACATTTAATACTATATACAAGAAGTGTACCGGCTTATTTGTGAGTGGGCGAAAGCAAGGCAGTCAGCTGGAGCCCCTGTTGAGTCAAGTGGGCCTAATTGATAGTCGTTTAATCCAACAGGAGTTAAATCACTGCTTCCGCCGTGCTAAGGCCTCTTTTTAATGAGCCTTGTGAATGCAAACCTTTCCTAAGGGTTCCCTTGCAACCTCCAGAATCCTTTGGAGTAGATATGGTTCCCTGCTCTGAATTACTACAGTTTCTACTTTTGGTCTGTTAGGACCTTGACAGTATTATCAGCTTTCGCTTAATTAATTAACCTGGTGTAAATAGCTTTGGAACGCTCTTTTGCAGAGTAACACACAGAGGTTACAGAGCAAAGCAGTGTGGAGGAGTTTTAAGGTTCCTCAGCTGAGCTGTATTGAAACTGTGCAGTTTTGTTGTATGTATGCAGGTTCACTCTCTTGCTTGTTTTCTTTCAGGTACTATCTCAAGACATTTACGGACTATCCAAAATCAAGGAAAGCCTTGATTCCTTTTGTTTTTTAATGACTGAAATATGGACTCTGTTTTCTGTTTTTATAGGGCTTTTTTCAATTCCTAGTTTTAATGTTAGGTCTGACTATAATTAATTGTAAAATGATAACCTGGGGTTGTGACAGACAAGAAGGTAATTTGGAACTGAAGTTCTTGTTTTTAATTACAGGGGAAATTGCAGATAGTTGAGGGCAAAGGGACTCCCCAGACAACATGTTTGCTTGTCAGTGGAGTTCTACCTGTGGAAAATGGATATGTAACTGCACTGATATCAGAGAAAATGCATTGGCTAAAAACCAATGCAGAAAAGTAGAAAGTAAGCCCATGACTTCAGAGAAAGTCTTCAGCAGCCACTCCAATTTATAGCACTTCTGCAGCTCCTTCTTCCTGCCTCCATGCACAAGTGCCCTTGCTCTGCCAGTGCTGCTCAAGGTGCTGCCACACTTTAAACAGAGTAGGGGTCTCCTTTGCCAGGAAAATAACTCAGACCATTTTTTTTTTTTAAATCTAAAAGCCAGCTTAGCTCCCAGAACCATAATGCAACAAGAGGATACTTGTGCTCTCACAAGGCTGGGACCAGTGTGCCGTGGCACAGAAGCGATGCAAAGTATCCAGAGATGGAAGTATCTTAAGCTGGCACTCACAAGCACAATGTCTGTGTTCTTCGTTAAGCAATACTCTCCTCACTGTCAGATGATTAATCATCAGCCATCATGGTTGTTTTTTTCTAATGTACTTTGTTAAAGCAATTGCAGCTCCATTAGGATTTTTTTTCTTTTGCAAATCCAGAGCTCTTTTCAGAATAAAAACTTGTCCACTCAAAACCACTCAATTGTTATTCATAAAAATACTTAAGATGGTGATGTATGACAAAAATTACAACAGATATAAAGCTCTGTGTTGAAGAAAATATTCTCCAACACTGGCAGTACATTTTGTCTATGGAGAACATTTTTAGATACTCATATTAGGGAATGAGAGATACTATTGAATTTTCACAAAAACACAGGATGTCTCTTCTTAATTTCAGAATATAGTTAGGAATTTTCCCCAAAATGTCATTAACCTCAATAGGAAGAGACATCCTCACAGATTATGATAGTTTTAGTTATCCTTTAGAGCATAAAATCCTGATAAGAATTATGCTGAGTGGCTGGAAAGAAAAAGACCAGACCGCACACACAAAACATACTACCTGCTGCTGGAGTAGCCTGATTGACTGTACACAATTTTCTCCAAAACACAATAAAATTTATCTAAAACACTGACCTGTGCTAGCCTATAACTTACTATTTGCAGAAACAAGTCTCTGTCATATTGTTTACCAAGTCCTGCTCACGCCTGGCTTCCTCCTTCTGGGCAAACCCTCCCATCTTTTCTCATATTATTAATTGTCTTCATTACTGCAGAGCAGGGCGGCCAGCTGAGGCTGGGTCCCATTGCACTGGTCTCTGCACAGTGCACAGGAGAGCCAGACCCTTTGCCATGTGTAGGCAAAGGGGGGGGAAGGATGAAATAAGGCACAGAATTGTCATTGCACGGGTCGTGAATGTCACATCAGCACCACGAACATATTTTCCTTTTGTTTCCTTATTTAAATCCTCCATGTGGAAACACACTGGGAAGGAGGTTGCTGGGTGGGAAGCCAGGGACAGAAAGGCTGGAGGCGACAAGGATGCCGGGTGGGAGGGAACAGCCTCTTCCCCGGGGAGCAGATGCTGAGTGTGAGCAACAGCCGTGCTCCCCAGCACCCCCTGCCTCAGCAGACCCTCCTGGATGATTCCTCTTCCTGCTTTTTTGCCCCTCCAAAGCCTCGCAAGCGATGAGACAGCAAATAGCCCATGGGTGCTGTTTTTTAATGAATGAAAGATGAACTGAAATACGTTCCCAGCTGCTGTCTCCTCCATCTACTTCTGAGCCAGGGGGAGAGCTGGGGCCAAGCTCTGCCTCACCCTTTGGACCAGAACAGGGCTTGTCCAGGCTTTTGCGTCCTCCCTGCCTACCCCTCTGTCAGAACAGGACTATTCCCTGCATTTACTTTTCCTTGCAAACTATTTGCACCAGATGGACTGTTACTGCCACTGTCAGTCCCGGGCCCAGATACCCACTGCAAGGCGGCGGGGACCAGGGTGGGAGAACTGGTGCTGGGCTATGGTTGGAGATGGCCTGCCCGCAGGCTAGGGGGCCACCACAGCCTGTCACCCCTGCACCAGCCCACCACAGGGTGCCTCAAGGTGCAGAAGCAACTTCATCCTCTCTTTCATGGGCCTCGGAGATGTCTCGCGGAAAAGGGCTGCAGGCAGGAAAGGAGCACGTCTTCCTTCTGTCCCACCCTGTGGCATGTTTGGAGAGCAGGAGTGACACACATGCGCTTTAAATCCCCTACAATCAACAACTGCAGTTAATTGTGATGGAGAGGAGACACAGGCTGTCCCCATGTTGAGTTCCTCTGTGTGGGTTGGTGGCTGCTGCTCTCCCTGCAGGGACACCACCCTGCCCCACTGTGCACGGGAATGCCCCAGGGCAGCACACCTGGAGCCACAATGCTCCTGACAAATTTCTTTCTTCATCCCTTATTTTTATGAGGAAAAATATATTCTTGACTTGGGGAGAAAAAACACAGTGGACATTTTCATATGCCTCTGCTCAAGCCTCTGGAGGTTATATACACATATGATTTCAGAGTTGACTGGAAAGTGTTTTGAAAAGCAGCACTTTTCTGACTTTCTTTGCAACGTCCTTTTGTTCTGCCAAAAACTAACATAAGTGTCCTCTGCTGGTAAGCGTTTAAAATAATAGCTCATTCCTTTTCTCCCCATTTTGCAATACTGTTTTTCTGTTTGGTTTCCTCTCATAATTCACATTTTAGTTTTTATTTATCTTTGGGAAACATTTATGTTTGGGTGCTGTTCCCCTGGAGACGGCCTTCCTCAGGACTGCTCTGAGTGTTGCTGCTCTGCTAGAAAGACCTCTTTTACGTGGAGCTGATAACCCAGCCTTCATCCCCACTGGCAGCCTGCTGGCAAAATTAATCCTTTATCCCCAGGACTCTTGTTAATTTAATTATTTTTGTATTGTTCAAGTGCTTCTTTGAAAACCTGACTTTCCGTAAACATGTGCTGTAGCACTGCGGTAATACACAAATGGCTTAATCATGCATCCGACAGTTTCTTCTGTGAAACGCATTTTCTGCACCTAAGTGATCAGACAGACCACTTATTGATACCAGAATTTAGATATCTAATCTCTTCTGACAACCGAAAACAGAATTAAACGCTGTTCACTGGGAGGCAAAGAGGAGAACAATGGCACTTGCCAGCCCTCATTCCCATCTCTGTGTGCCACACGCACTTCAGCCTTCGCCTGGCTTCGGTCCATACTTCAGATGAGAAGTCACTCAAGACAATAGAAAACCCGCTCCAGGCAACGTAGGGCATTTGTAGCTATTGTTTTAAAGTACATATTTTACATAATATATTTATACAAAAGGCATCAAACCCCCAATTCTGGCCCTGGAGTTACTGTCTTTAGGGAAAGCACTCATCTGGGAGCTGCACCCCTGCTCCCATTACTCTCCTGGAACATGAAGCCTCTTATGCTTGGCCAGAAGCTCTGAATGTTTCTTCAGAAATTCTAAACCACGATGGGTCCTGGAACCACAAATACCGAGGAACTCTCCCTAGGTAGGCAGAGTGCTCTAATGGCTTGGGCTCAAGAATATCTCTTTTGTACTCTTGATGGTGTCACTGATTCACTGACAAACTTCAGCAAGTTACTCACCACTTTTCCAGGTGCTTTCCTTTCTATTGCTTGTCTCTGGAAATGGTCTCAAAGGCTAGGATTTGTTTTCATAGTACTTAGTAAAGCAGTCCGAAACTGGGTTGAGGCCTGTAGATACCGGTATAACGCAAATAAGATACAGCCTGTTCCATATTCTTGGGAGACCGAGTTATTATAATATTGCAAAATATTCTAGAGTCATATAAGATATCCAAATGCACTGAAATGCATCTTAACAAGATATTTCTGTGATATTTTGTCAGAGAAAAAGGCTATTACATGTCACCTATTGAACCTTAGAATCATTTGCTGACAGCAGAGGGATTGCCTGCTTGTATTTGATTCAACTGTCAAATTAACAAAATCCTTTCTAATGCAAATCACCACAGGGTCTCATTTAAATCCAAGCATAGTCCTGAAAGCCTCATATCCTCTCTTCTGCCACGTTTGGGGTCCTCCTGAACTGGTCTAATTTCTCAGAGCAGGCTTTTCTGGAGTTGTCTCCTCTCAAACCCAAACACTTCTGTCCCTGCATGAGTGATGTGATCTAGGAAACACAAACATCTGGTAGTAATTCAGGGCGAGGGCCTGGGGGTTCCTCATGAGTCGTAACATACTCTGTGATTAAAGGCATTGATGGCCACTGAGCTGCTTAAGAATGTGCCATTATTCACCACAAATTAAGGGTGCAAGTTTGATCTCAGTGGGAGCGAAGTCGGTGGGAAGACATCAAGAAATGCCTAATGGTAACACCTGGAAAAGTAAAGGAAGAGGTTCAGGTCTTCTTCTGGTTTATGCTACCACAAGTTACAAGTGCCTTTCCCATGAACCTGTCTTTAGCTCTATAAGTCTAAAAGGTCAAAGAAAACACACAGTTCTCAGAAGTCCATTAAGTTAGCTCCCTCTCATATTCAGAAGAGAACAGACTGAGCTTAACTGATGCAGCGTTTGGAACAATCCCACCACCATGCCTTTCAGCTAGGTGCCGAGGCCTCTTTCCCCAGCAGAGTCAGTGGAGACATTAGTTCCTCCAGACAGTGATTCACAACACCCAAGCTGGAAGCCTACAATCCCGCACAGGGGACAGGGATGCTAGAAGTACACCCCAGTGAGCCCACATCCACCCATTAAAGACACATGCATTGCTTATGGCCAGGCAGAAGACAGTTGTGTTTGGACACTTTGACCTGCAGTGTCATTCCCAGAACCGGTGTTATCCTATTTGAACACTTCTCATATCAGCTCTAGCATCACAGGCACCTGCCAGGTTGCTTTCCAGTCTACTTGCCTACTTTTCCCAAGTTTGTCATGTGAGATTACACACAATATTGTCACATCCACAGTTCCCTACTAAACCAAACACACCATGCTTGTTCAGGCTGAATTTTTTTCACCCTGCAATGCTGCTGCCCCAAGGAAAGGCTCTTCGTTATATGGGGATATGTTGCATTTTTACGCTGTGTGGCTAAAGATGATGAGTCTGATGAGGAGTTCATTTTAAGGGGCTTTGCAGCAGCCCTGCTTGCTTGGGCCTGAACCAAGTCTGGGTGGAGAGGATTTCCCATGCCTGAGAGGGGGAGCTGCTCCATGAGCCCCCTGTGCCTTCATGCTGTGCCCACTAGCCCTTGGAAGCTGGCCACGGGCTACTCCTGCCCACAGGGCACTGGGTATCACATCTGTAAAGGGGAATTCAGCTCTCCAGTAACCCCAGGATAGTCCTCCTCCTCCTCATCTGCATCCTCATCCTCATCTTCCTCATCCTTGTCCTCCCTAATAGGGGACTGCCACAGCTCGGGATGTTACACCAGAGCAAAGCTCTCTTCACCCAGCGTGACCAGGTACACGTGGCCAGCCCTGAGTTAATCTGTTTTCTGTGATGCAAACTCCTGAAATGACTCCTGTTTCCCCGGCAAGAGAGCAGCTTGCAGATGATGTGGAAAATTGCCTCTGCTAAAATTGTATCTCTGCCATTTGACCAGAAAATCTGTGTTTCAGATCTCTGCAGGAACAGAAAACCTGTCCTTTCATCAATTACAAACTTGGAAGGCATTCAAGTAGAAAAAACTGAGAAAATCTCGTTCACCGCTGACACAGGTGGATTTCTAGAGATGTGGGAAGCTGGCTCTGGCAGGCCTACAGACCTGCAGCAAACATCACTCTTGGGATAAAAAGCTGGTTTGGAGGAATTAAAATACATTTGCATCAATGGATCCGCCTGACCTAAATCCTCTTTTCCCTCTGCTAGGAATTAGGTTTGGCACTCTGGTAGTAAATAGGAAAATGCGTATTTCAGCACTGAACATACTAATCCTGCCTTCTGTTCGGTGGGGTGAAACCTTACCCTCACCCATCCTGGCAGCCTCGAACACCGAGAAATGTTTCTGGGGGTGTTAACTGAGCTATGTCAGGCAGTCCTCTTACATGTGATACAACTTCGGCTTCACAGCCAGCAAGCTAGAGCCTGAGCCCAAGTGGTTATTATCATATCTGTACACAAAGTCATAAACAGCAAAACACGGTGACTCTCCCAAAACAGAGACGGATGCCCTTGAGCTGCGCTAATAACACTGGGCTGAACTCAGGCTTGGCAACCGTCACTTCGCAGCATGTCAAATGGCGAAATTCTCCCTGACTTCAGCAAGGCTCTGGTTTCACCCGTGTTTTCTCTGTTCAGACATATGAGTGGCCTGCAGCCAGTGATTCTCAGCACTGTTCCTACCCAGCATCCGGCCATGTGTTAGCCATAGCAACTCAGGCAAGCTTCTTGTCATAAAGCAATCTTGCCATTTCCCCCCGTTTCTGACTGAGATGTTGTTTCACAGGTATTTTTGGAATTTCTTCTGTGCCTACCTCTTGGGCTCTCAATGCATTACCTATGAGGGGGAGCAGAATAAACTGAGGTTGTACCCCTATGCTTTTCCCTTCTTTTTGTTATCAGGGTAACACTTTCCAGTCTGATGTAGCCATCACCTCAAGTGGAGACTGCCACTCCTGCCACCCAGCTAAGGGTATCTGCCCTTCTGGCAGGATTGAGGCCAACCCACGCAGCTCTTCCTCCCTCAGCATCCCCTGATGGCAAAAAATTGCACTGTTTACAGTTTGCATTGGTTTTCTCTTGTTCACATGCCAAGAACAAGCTCCTTGAAGAGCTTCCTCTCCTTCAAACCACTTCAAGGTTTCTGAAGTCTTTTGAAATATGTGGTGTGTTGTTTGGGTCTGTGTCAGCAAGTCCAGCATCATCCTTCAGACCCCACCTGAGCTGGCAGTCCCTGAGCTGTTGCTTGGCTCTGCGGGGTCGATGCGCTGCCATCTCTTGCATGTCTCTTGGGTTTTTCTCTGCTGCCTTTAAAATGGATCTCAGCATTTGCCTTCCACTTGGAGGATTTGATCTTCAGGCTCTCTGGGATGTTGCGGTTGGGATTCTGCCACCCTGGGAGATACAAGCCTGTACCCTGCATACTTCCATACACCCCGCATGCAGCCTGCAATCTCAGGTGGCCAGTGGGGAAAAGAAAACTAACAGCATTTCCTGCTCTAAAAGCAAGTGAAGTCAGAAGAGACCAGAAGAGAGCTGAATTTCCAACCTTCAGCAGGTCACAGAGGGGACGAATATAGGGGCAACTTCCCTGTACCCCCTGTGAGAGACAAAGGATTTGGCTCCTGGACTAGGGCAGGGGGTCCATGGCAGGACTGTCTTGCTTGGGAGGTCAGCCCAGGTCAGACGAGGAGCTCCATATAAGGTTCAGTGACAGTAAGAAACAGGAAAGCTACATGTACATGGCTGGGAAGGTCACCGAGGACTTTGAGGAGGGAGTTCAGGATGGTGTGAAGGCAATGGTAGGGCCAGTGCTCCCTGCCCAGAGAAGTCACCCCCAGACTTAGCTCTTTAGGCTAAGGATGAAGGCGCACCTTTAACATCAGCCCTGATGGGTAGCAGTGGATTGCTCTGTGTCTTCAGGGCATCATCCTTGCCCTGCGCATGGTGTTATGTTCCCTGAAGCGGAGTGATGCTAGCAGTCGATGCTGGGCTGTGAGTCTGGGACTCTCTGCTCTCCAGGGCTCTGTTTAGACCCAGCCTATCTCTGACTTATCCCAGACTGGATGAACGACTCCTGGCTAGAAAGACTACCAAGAAAAAATTTACTAATTGGGATTCCTTTATAAGATAAGGTGGGTTCTGACACTGCCCAAACGTAGCCATTTGCCTAAATTTCTTCTGTTATTGTAATCAGTCATCATCTGGTTATATCTACCTAATTGTCATCATTAATTTGCAACCAATATTCAGTGAAACTGATCCACAGCCTCTGGCCAAGCCCTGGCTTTATGGGTCAGCTGGCGCTGTAGCACTGTCTTTCCTCAGCTTTACTAGCTGCGACATCTTGTCTGAGGTCTACTGACACTGTGTCACTGCTGCTGCTCAGAGGACACGACGAGCTCTTTGCCAGCCCCAGCCACCCCTGCTCCCCTGGGTGAAGCAGCGACTGGAAACTGAGTAAACTGTAATTTGAGTAAATCAAAGGAATGGTTTTGATTATGCCAGATGCCCCAGGCAATTAGTGTGTTACAGAGAGGGAAAGATCTTAACCGCAGCAGCAGGTCTGCCTGGGCATCCCCCAGGAGGGTAGTGAGTGTGTGGCAGCTTCTGACAAGAGCACCATGCTCCCTCTACCCATCACACTTTTTTGGGGGGTTTTCTGACGTGGTGAAACTCTGAGAGGAGGAACAGCCATGGAGGGATGACTCAGGGCCATGCTGGAGACCCAGGGATGACTCAGAGGTGGAGCTGGCTCACAGGTCTGCTGCAGCCTTGCATCACAGGGCTGGCATGGTCAACTCAGGCTCCCAGCACACTCTCCTCACTAGCAACCCTGACAAAGGATGCAGTGACTTCTGCTTGGCACTTTTTAGCATATTCTCTGCCAAAAAAATGTCCCAAATGTTCACCTGCCTCAATCTGACTTAATTCCCTGAACATGAGTAACCAGGCTTAGTCACGGGATTGCAGGCAAGGGCTCAACCTCTGTCCGTACGCGATAGCTCCAAAGCCTGCTGCAAATGCCTGGCCTGACACATCCCACAATATATTTACCTTGTTTCATGTCTGTATCGCACTGGGGACTTGTCGTGGTCCTGTGGTTGATTAATGCACCATGGTGACCGCTCGTGACACCTGCTCAAGGGATCTCTGTGGGACTTGGAAGGACCTCCTGTGGAGGTCATCCATCCTTGCAAGAAGCTGCTCTTGGTACCACACTCCAGCCAGAGCTGTCGCAGGGAGGCTGTTGTGAGAGCCAGGCGCACGCTGACGCTCCTGAGGCGGATGCAGTGCCCTCCCTGTCCTGCTGGAGACAGTCCTTCTGTATGAAAATATGTCACCCAGCTGCTATTGGGGGAAATGGCAGGAAGGGCTAAGAAATGTATTCAGAAGAGCTCACAGACTAAAGCACACTCTTACCCCTGGGAAAACAAATATACGCATGCAGGATAGGACACGGATTTATTTCCCTGCCTCTTCCTTGAGTTGAGGAAGGTAACAGAAGCAACGATACTTCATCCTGAGCAGAAACGGTGAAAGCAAAGATGTTTTGGGCCTGCTCCTCTCTGAAGAGCAAGGAGTGGAGAAGGCAGGCAGCTGGAGGAGCAGCTCATCAATAGCACGTTGCCTGAGTCAGGCCAAGCACTGCGTGTCACCTGCTCTCGATGCTGGGTTTGAAACCCTTCGGTATTGTCCTTTATTTCTCTTCACCAGAAAGATTTCTCAGTTGGAGCCAAGTGTGTTTTGGTGACGTTTTTGTCCCTCAGTCTGAGGAGATGTTGACAGTCTCACTTCCTACCAACTGCAATGCTGCAATTGCATAACGCAGACTGTTGTCACATTACCAGTTTCTCAGATGGAGCATTACAAGTTCCTTACCTCTCATTCAAACGATTTGATGAAAATACCATGATTGTTTTATTGCTATAGCCATAAACATCAGCTGCTGTGCAAGTTTCAGTCCAAACAGCATAAAACCTCATTTACTTCCATAAAATTACCGTGACTAACTTGTATCTTTCCATTTGAGGATGTGTTCACACATGTAGGGAATTAACTATTTTCAGATAAAATTACTTATTGCCAGTGAATACAATTATTTTGACTTGCACTAATGGTTGCTAATAATGCAAGATGGGGAAGGAGAGGAACACGTGTGTATACCAGCTGTTGTTTCACTCTTATCCAAAAGCCATGAAGAAGCTGTTGGCAGTCATCGCAAAAAGATTTTCTTTCTTCCTTTTCAAGCACAAGTATAACAGCTGTTGCCTCTGGCAAGCATAATTTTTGCCCTACTGATGCTCATCCTATACAGAATAAACCCCCAACAAAATAGTAAAAGGTGTGCAATGAATCGAACTCTTTTCCTATGGCTGGCACTCAAATAAGAAACAAGAACAATCTGGCCACATGGAGATGGAATGACCCCGAAACCAGACCTGCCCCTTTCACTGACCTAGGAAGAAGAGGGTCAGCAGCAGAAATTATCACCGCTTGGCGCTTGGTGGGGCACTGCCTCAAATTTCCTACAAGTCCTTTTCTGTTGCTGTATCAACAACTGCGCTCCTTCTCCCTCTTGGCAGCAAGTTGCTTTCTTGACAGAAACTTTATTTATTTGTTCTGCATTGGGCCATGAGAAAACGCCTGCCCTGTGACAATTAAATGCCACGGCAGGGCTCCCCTGCGCGTGGCTCCTCGCCTGCTCTGCTCCCTGCTGCTGGCAGACACTTGTAAACTTTGCCTTGTTCAAAAATATGACTTCTCCTTACCCGAGCTGACAAAGTAGATGGAAAAACTTCATTTTGGTGGTGCATGTAGCTTTTTTCTTATAATTGTGCAGTGTTGCAGCTGCAAGAACAGCTTTCTCGGGTGAAACTGCTCTGTTAATGCAGCCTGGGTGGTAGAGCAACCAGCAATCCATGTAGCGCTAGCCCTACAGGGCAGCTAAACCTTTGCTGAGCAAACCCTAGCCCTATTACTATGTATCACAGAAAAAAAATGGCCTTCTCAGTGCAGGCAATGCCCGATTTCTGATTTTTCTTCTTTTTTTTGCAGCCAAGCTGCTCATTTCCCTTCCTCAGCATCACCCTTGATTTCCCGCAGTTGGCTGTGAGGTTTTAACAGTGTATGTAACCTCCACAGTTCAGTTCCTTGTTTTTGTCCTTTTAATTCTGAGGACCTCACCTTTGTCCCTCTGTCCGTCTCACCGGGACATTGCACTATATCTTGGTACTGTCTGAAAAGACTTCAGGATGAGGTGAAACAATTTGGATCAGCTTACTGCAAAATAGTGTTAAAAGAGATTGACTAGTATTAAGGACTTTGAATTCCCTTATTAAAAATGCAGCAGGTTATCCACAACAGAAATCTTAAGTACATAATTCTAAGGGCGTGCCCAGGGACCAAGTGCATCGATCTCCAGGGTTATGTTTCTTAAGTTACAGCAGTACTTTTATTTTCTGGCAGACCTAACGGGCAACACAGTCAAAAGCAAATTCTACACCTAGTCCTCCTTCACAGGGAGCTGATTTTGATTAATAAAGCAGAAGGTGCAGAGCAGCTAGAACCTATCACATACGCAAGGAGCTAAAATAATTTGTGATACTTCGGGACAAACCACATTCACTCAGAAGGGCAGGGGGCCAGGGAGGAGGATTCACACTTTAATTCCAGCGGAAGCGGGAGGTGCCCAGCTAGCTTGTATACTATAGCAGTATAATTTGTCATTGGACCAAGTCATGATCTTGATGTGGAAAAGACTAGGTAAAATCCAGTGATTTGTTCTCTTCATAGAATACTGAATTAGCCTCTTACAGCTGGAAAAATCTATGCATCTTTATTCTCCAAAGCCAGAACCAAGTCACAGCAATTATTTTTAGGTAGAATCCTCCGTTGAAATCAAGGGCAAATGAGGACTAGAAGTCAACGGTGCCATCTGGCCCTTCGGTACGTCCTTGTATGCTGTTAGCTTTGCAAAATTCAAGGGAGGTGATGTTAATCATCCAGCACGCGCAGCTGCTGCTGGAGCTGTTCTTTGGCTGAAGCGCTGCTCAGCCAGGGGCTGGCAGTTCCTCCAAAGCATATTTAATATAGTGGTGTAATTTTTTGAGCATATTTCTTAAGAGACAGCAGCCACTGGTATGAATAAATACACAGATCCACCTGCTACCCCCTTTGAAGCAGGTCTACTTGATCAAGTGATGGCAGGGATACCTGGCTAACGTTTCTGGCTCAGTATTTGATCTGTTGCATGAATTTTAGCAAGGCATTTCTCATTATAGCTGTTTCCCTTCCGGTTTGTCAAGTTGCAAGCACTTTGTGAGACAGGCTGAGTAAAATACTATCTTTATATGACGTCTAATGAAACAGGACTCCTATCTCAGCCAGCGTATCTAGACCAAACCTGCTGAACTTAGTTTTTTTAGATAGTTATATAAAAAAAAAAAAAAAAAAGAAGGGCTCAGCAGCCTGTTTGCCAGCAGCAGCAGAGCCAGGGGCACACTGAAGTGACTGGGAGACTGCAAAGAAATCTGGGATCTGCTCTAGAACTGCAGGACAAGTCACATAGAGAAACCAGGCTAAACTTGTTTTCAGCCAGATCCCTGACCAGGATCCTCTTGCTGACTAGTGCTGGTTCAGACAGCACTGTAATATAAATGATCGTAAGTGAAATCATACAACTTGCTCACCACCATTTGTGGTCACACAACTGGTGATGTGTCTAACAGGACATGTGTACTGGCTTTTCTTCCTTGCTCCATAAATCCCTGCTAGCTTTTAAATGTTCAGTCCTTTTCTGAATCCTACGAAATTAGAGATGGAAATAACGCTCCATGGGAAGAAGCTAAATACCTTGTAGTTACCAGGCACCAGGGTGCCAGCCACGGGGCTGCAGCATGGCCGGTACCATGCAGATGTGCTACATGTGGTGGCACCCAGGAGGAGGAGCTGGCTCTGCTGGAGGCGCTGGCAGCAGGGAGGCAGCGCCCTGCCCTGTATCTCTTATTGAGCTATAGAAATAATTCCTAGATTCATCCACTGTTTGAGGGTTAGAGTAAAAGGAGAGTACAAAGAAACAAGAAAATAAATTGCTCGTCAGCATTTTTTCAGGGAACCCCATGTTTTTCCCACTGGCTGCTATATTTCCCATATAACTACATTTCCCATATAACCTGCGGCAGAAATGTTTGCGAGCAGAAGGGAGAAAACAGTGAATATACCTGTTTTTTTCCTCACTTAAAAAAATATTTTTTTACAGTCAGCAAAGGAACAGCAACACAAGCTGGCAAACAAGCCCATTTTAAATGCTCCATGTAGGACATCAACATCCAATTTGTTCCTGTAAGCTGCGCTGACTTGTTTAATTAGCATGGTACAAGCTCACGGTGTAGTTTCTAGTGGAGATGGGGAGACAATCCAGCCAATCCCTGCCCCAGGTCATGTGTTTCAACAGACTTGGTGCCACATACAAGCTGGGGGACCCTGGCAGGCAGAACACCCCTCCCCAGAAAGCCCCTGGGAGCCCCAGGTGAAGAAACAAAGTCTGATGCAGGTCAGGTAGTGCCAGAGCTGAGACCTGCCCCAGCCGTGCTGGGGACACGATCCCAGCACAAACCAACCCACGCATGCAGGCAGGGGCAGCCAGGCAGGAGGGTGAGGCATGGGGGATGACCTCCACCGCCTCCCTCCAGCCGGCTGGACATTGGCCCCTGCCTGAGGCTGCCCAGGGAGACCCTCATGCTGGTGGCACCCAGTTAATTTGCATTACGCCACTTACAAAAATATATTTTGAAATAGTGGAGTAGGAGAAGCGAAAAGGACTATTTATTCACAGCAAATCTTTGTTCCAGCAGATTCAGCTGACTGAGTGATGTCTCTTCCTCTAAATTGCTCCCATCAAAGGTCACAGTGGCTCTTTCAAGGGCACGGGCTCTGTGTTAGCTGTCCCTGTACGCAAGAGAATGGATAACCTTTATATTTCAATACTCATGGGTCACACCCAAGAAGGCGTTGATCAATTTCTGCAAGGCAGCAAGCACCCATTGACAAATGAGGTGTCTTAGCACCTCTCAGGAGGTGATCAGCATCTGTCAGAATAAAAGGCTGCAAGACTCAGCTACCCAGACAGCCCACACAGCAATAAATTAGGCGTCGCAGTTGCTGTGCTGGCAAATGTATTAGTTGCTCACACTCAGCAGTGCTTCTTGCACAGCTGGACACACTGACATTAAATCTTACCTGCACAGGAAAATTACTATTTCTTCCAAATATTTTCAAGAACTGGTCTGTTGCAGATGGTTTGCGGAAACATGGATATCCTGCGCTGCCCTGGACACAGCCATGAGGAACTTCTGTAATTTGCTTTGTCTGCTTAGAGAGGAACTGCCAGCTGCTGCACGCTTTTTAAAAATCTGTACTTGACCGTCATTTCAACGTACATAACCACATTCCCCGTGGAAAGAAGCCAGTCTGATTTATTTTCCTTTTCCAGTTTGTATTTTTCAGCATTCATGTTTTCACTACGTAAGTTTGGATTTGATTGCCTCCAAGTTTTCTAGTTTACACTTACTGATATTTTGACATAAGGTCACACGGGGAGATTATAACCACCAAAGAAAATGCCTAATACCAACAATCTCAAACTGATCCCTTCCCAGCTCAAGTTTTGCTAAATTAGGGCACTCCAAAATTGAGCAAATTGAGTATAAACCACCCTACACAGGCAGTATTGGCACAGTGATAATAAACTGTAGTCAGCAGAGTCATTTTGATGCCAATGAAACAACCCCCCTCTTAGTTACTGGAGTGGTTTTATTTTAGACCTCAGAAAGCATCTGCAGGCTAGTTTGCAGCACCTCAGCACAACAACCCACTCCTCAATCCCAGCGCACCGCCTGTTGCTATTGTGCTGCAAAAACCCAGTTCAAAAATCCCTCTGCACCAGAAATCACAGGGGAACTGTGTTTCAAAGTTAAAATTTAAGACTTTCCTCTTTAGGATTAATTTCTTTTTTTCCGAATATGCAAACTCATTATTCCCCTGTTTCAACGTGAAAGGTGATGGGGGTTTTTCAGGGCCATAAGAGACATCAGAAATGCAACCTCAGATCTGAAAAAAAATCTCTTTTATTTTGTGGGAAAAGCTTCATTTTGGACAAATGACCATTGAGATTTATCAGCAAAACCATAGGCATAAAGCCCATCGCACTCCAGCAGTATGATTAATTAATTCAGCTACATTGCACACATGCTATGCAGGAACTTCTAGTCCTTTCCTATGTAAAGGAGTATCTGTTGTTTACACTATCAAGTATAAACCCCAATTTTCTCAAAATGTGCAATGCAGACCAACCTACTGGAATGTGAACATCCCACTTTGTTGACTGGTGGACACTTTTGTTGTGTGACCTTCATGTTGCACAATGAGGGCCATCAGTTAATCAAAAAGGCTGGGCAGTGAAACGCTGCTGGAGAACTTAGGAATTTCTTGTGTGGTCAGCTAACAAAAAACTGAAAAGAAAGAAACTGCCTGCTGTGAATTAACTAGTGTGAGGTATATCCACGTTAGCACAACTTACCCTGAGTGTGTTTTGATACGTTGGTCATTTTAGACACACTGAAGCAACCACCTACCTTTACCTGCAAGGACCTAAAAAGAAACAAAAAAGGAAGGGTAAACAAATGTCGGTCATGAACTTCCCTATAAAGAACCGTGATATATAATTAGAGACTCCTGCGTCTGGGGAGGGTTTTTTGCCTTTCATTCAATGATTAGTGTGGATAAATGGAAGGTCCTAGAATAGTTGGTGAATAACAGGTGTAACATACCGGAGAAGCTCACTTTAAGGAGATTTAATTGGCTATGCACTAAACAAGGTGTAGCAGCAGCAGCTTGATGAACAGAGTGATTCCTGCCAGCCATTTGTCGCTATCTAAAAGTGAAGCACTCTTCCCTGCAATTTGTCTGGGTTCCCTCTAATGTTAGAGGGAGATGCAGGCACCCCAGAGGGATGTTCATGCTGACCCTCCCAGGTGCTTCTCCTGCAATGGGACAAACAAGGTCTCCTGAAGTGCATACTCTTTCCTCCAGCTACAGAGGGAGCCCAGATGACTTCTGCAATGTATTGGCAGCAGTGCTGTAGGTGGGAGAGTGTAAGCTCCCAGGCACTGCAGGGTTGTAAGCGAGGGAAGTCTGATTCATGGATCAGTCAGCATAGCTGAAGAAAGTATTTTGGGCACACTTAAACTAGATACTCATCTTTCATACGGCTAAAGTTAGGTGAGATATATCCTGTCATAATGAGCAGTTTGTTTCTAGAAGCAATCATCTCCCTTGAAGGTATGTCTGCATTCCTCCTCAGCCTTGCTATTGACAGAATTTTATTAATTTGGGGTTAATGTGAAGGTTATTGCCTTGTGAAGAAATGCTTGTACTTGAGGAGAAAACACCTGCTTATATGGGCAATGTAAAATATTTGAAATCCCTCATTTCCTCACTTCTAAGTGACTGCTTTTTGTAGATCTAAGCGGATGACATGGTGTCCCTACATTGTGAAATGAAAAGCCTGAATGGCATTAGTCAAGCAACTAACATTACTCAGAAGTTCCCACCTCCCTGAAGCCAGACCTTACAGCGTTTGTCTTCTCTCTGCTGCTCAGTTAGGAACACATGTAGGCAAACTAAGTGTTAGAGCAAAGTCAGGTCTTTTCAGTGCCACAGCTCACACTAAACCTGCTAACTACAGTACTTCCCTAATTGCCATGCACCCTCCTGTCCCAACTTGATTTAAGGACAGAAAAGCCACATTTTAGATCAGCAAGAGAAAGGTCTAGGCTTCAAACATTTACCCCTAATGCAAAAAAAGAATAAAATCAAAACTTCACAATACATAACTTTTTAATGCATAAAATACAGCTAGGAGTAGCTCTGACAATCAAGCTGTAACATTTTTTACAGATGAAAGCAAAATGTGACCAATACACAGTATGCTGCTCAAGAAAGCAGTTTTCAAGGTCTCCTAAGGTCCCTTTTTCTGCTTGAACTGAAATGTGGATGCTTCTCTCTCTCTTTTTTCTTATGGCTGCATGACCCTCTAGCAACTGCAGTTCCAACCACCATTTAATTTTCTCTTTCTCTGGGAAATTCTGGAGAGCCTCTCTTTATATTAAATTATTGCCGCTCTAGTGGAGAATAGAAGAGATCCTGTTATACTATTTTTGGTTCATTAAGTTTCTAATTACTTTGGGTTTGATATTGAAAAGCACTAATTCATACTTTTAAAGTGTAATATTAGTAATGCCCCACAATAGAATTAACACCATTTTAAAGGAAAAATAGAAAATATTTATTCCCGATGAAATATACAGTAAGATTAAAGGCTGAGAATATTTATAAATTACTTAAGAGTAAAAAATGTATAGAAGTAACTGATATTATCTCATAACCAGGCATTCTGAATCCAGAAAATTAAATTTAGTCTTTTAAAAACTATGAAATAGACTAAATAAAAAAATTCTCAGTTGAAACAATTCACAATGAAAACTCTCAAACAGCCTAAATGCCTGTCTGTTGTGTTTGAGGCTTTTTAATATTGGGCTTCAAGGAAACTGTGCATGTTTTCTAAATAAATTCCTCCTAGGTAATTACTGAAAGGCAGTATTTAATTCTTGTTTTTAAACTTGCATCCTTGCAATTACATATTTGGGTAAGTATAACCACTTCTCTCAGCATCCTGTGTTTATAAACAATCCTGTGCTTGAAAATCATTATTACACCACTGCAGAATTTTCTTTCTTGTTTCACCTTTACGTCCCTGATACATACTTACAGTCTGAACTTCATTTTAACACAGCGTTGAATTCTTTGTCTGAGGATTTGCTTTATTTTGGTACAGCAACACAACGGCAAAAGTAGATGCCAACTGGTTACTCCAGAGCGACAGCTGCATGGCAGTGCCAGGGTGGCACAAAGCAGCAAACCGTGTAGTGAGTCTCACATGTAATTAGATATGGACTTATTGACTTGGAAGGAAGGCTGTGCTGCCCAGGACACCACTGAAGAGCCTGAGCCCCAACTCTGGCTCCCTGTAATTCAAAAGGAGAGGGTCTGCCTCAGTGGGGAGGGTAGCGATGCTGGAGACGCTCTTCACTGCATCTCTTCTCTTCAGCTTCCTCCCTCCCTCCCTTCCTTCCTTCTTCCCTTCTTCTTCTCTATTTGCACAGGATCTCATTGTTTTCTTCCAATGTTTTGACTTTGGACACCACCCCCTCACATCCACTTCCACTTAGCCCTCTCCAATTCTTTGCTGGTGCCACAGACACAAGAGCTCTCTCCCTTGTTTTTGTCCTCTAGCTCCTCTGGTTGCTCCTGGTTCCACCTTCTCTCATCTCCTTAATAGCCTCACTCTCATTTTATCTCTTTAATTGCTCACCCCTCTCTGGCTCTTCATCATCTCAATAAATGCATGTTTAAACCTCTTACTGTTTACAAACAACCAGCTTCCCTCCCCCACCCCCGATAACTACTCTTTATACATTTATCTCTTTTAAACAACATGCACCTCAGTTCTCTGCTTCATAAGCTCAGTGAAAGCCTGGAGTCCTCCTCTGGCAGCTCCTTCTCCCTCGCCAGGCCTCTGCCCCCGCACTCAGTCAGCATTGCTTTCGTGGTAGCTTTGAATGACCTCCTCTTAGGCAGCCCCAACTCTCCCCTACATCTCTGTTCACCCGTCAGGCACTTGCTACAAGTCAAGAGCGCTTCTCTCCCAGAGAGGTTATTCCTTCCATCTTTTGCAGCCCTGCTCTCCTCTTTCCCTTCCCTCACTCAACCAGCATGGCTTTTCATCTTTATCTCACTTGCCAGACCCCATCATGAGTGTTGTAAAGTGTCCTTGTCCTCTTTGTCTCCTATGCCTTATCTCTGGGTAATCCCAACTGCAAACATAGATTCTGCTGCTGTGCAACTTAAAGATCCAGTGCTTTATTCAGATCAGTCTCTCAAGGTGAGGTTAACCTGACCAAAAATAAAAGGGTACAGTGCAGGTGTCTCTGCTTGCAATGGTCGTCTGGACTACCTTTACAGCTAATCCTATAGGAGGTATGTAACGCAGGACAGATGAATGGCACCCAGGAAAAACCTGTTCTGCTCACCTACCAAAAAAGGGAGCCCAGCTGGGTAGCTCTGATGCTGATGACTGCACTGTGGATACTTAAACATGGGTAAGAAAGATGAATGCCAGACCTTCTTTTCAAACACCACCTTTCCTGCCTCTCTGATGCCTGCCCTGGTAAGCCTCGCTGCCAGCTCAGGCTCAGGCTCGGCTAAAACAGGCCACTTCATCATGGTGCTCCTCAGCCACTGTTTAGGGCCAGCGTTCAGGCATGCCTATAACTGGGGGTGTGGTGTGTCTTTGGTCCAGACCATTCCCTGTGCCTTTATTCAAGCCATGTCTGAGCCTTGCAAGGTTTGCTCTCTACAAAAATTCCTGACACGGAGCCTTTCTGTCTCCATCCATTCAGCTGAGGCTCTTATCCAAGCTGTTACCACTTTGAATTGTGCTTACTGCTGAAGCGCTTGCCCTTAATAAAGGCAGCCCTGTCCTGCACCTCATCACTCTAAATGCCTCAGCAAAGGATATGCCTCTAGCTGGTCCTCCGTGCTGCCATGCCTTCCTTTGAATTTCTCCCCTAGCTCCCTAATTCTCTGTCACATCAGATGAGAGACGCTTGTCTTCACTTTCAAGACCTTTTGTGGCCCACCCCAGCTCCGCCTGTCTCACGTGCAGCCTCTCATGCGTAAGAGAGAGTCAGCCCTGCCATCATCCATCAGCCGGTGACATCACCCTGCTCGCCATGCTCTCGTGCACAGCCCCACAGGCATCATGCTGACCAGCATGTCTGGGAGGAGCTGCCTCCACACGCACCTTCAAAGTTTCCCTTCTTGCACGAAACACTCGACAAAGGTCAGGCTTCCTTTTGTGCAGGCAAATGCTATCTCACTCACGCCTCGTGACAGTGTGCACAACCTCTCCCGCTAGGTCACGAGCCGGGTCGTCTCAAGCGACTTCATTGCCCGGCACAGTGGGCTCCTTGTCCATGGCCAGTCCTCTATATGCTACAAATAAATTGATCCAAAATGGCAACAGCAGACACCAAGTCACGATCAGCATTTGCATAACACTATGAAGAATGGTAGACTTAACCTTAAGAGGCACAGCTCTAATTTAGACATAATGTATCCTGTTAATAGCGCTGGGAGAAATGGAATGTACTTGCCACTCATTTGATGATCCTGCCACTTCTTGGAAGCGTTGCATATTTTTTTACTGATATCTGAAAACATCTGTTTTAAAGCCAAAGAGTATTTTGACCATGTTACAATACATACACTCAAAAGGGCTAGCATTAGACTTGCACTTTTCACTTCATATGTACTTTCTCTCCTTTCAGTGACTAACAGCATAACCTTAATTTTATGCTTACTGGGTTGGCTACTGGAGGAAGACTACTGCTAAATAGCCTAGTCTTTTAAAATCCAGAGTGACTGGGAAGGGAGGCAAGCAGTTATCAGACAATTTTAGGATATTGGCAAGGGCTTCCTCTTCTGGGAAAGAGAAGGTGAAGAGAGATATGAGTGTCTGCTAGTCATCTTTGAATCATGTGGCTTAGATGGTCTGCATAGACAATATTCTAGAGTGCTCAGTGGAAATTTTTTATATTGAGGGTTTTTTTCTTCTGAATTTTGTGTTAAATAAATTTACATCCTTAAAGAAACTCTGCGTCTAACAGGGACCCCTTGCTGTGATGGGATACAGATTAGTCCTCACCTACAAGAAGCTATTGTTCTGAAAGAGTATACGGGAATCTCAAGTAGGATTATACAGTGTTATTACCTGGTTTGGGTTTTCTTTTTTTCAGTAAACCTCTCTGAGCATGTATGTGGGTTTAAACATTCATCTCAAAGTTTAGCTGCTTTGCTCTAAAATCAGTTAAACTCATTATGGATGTGGTGAAGAGGTCTGGAATGAGCGAGCCAGCTTGTATTCTGATTTTCACTTTTACCATTTCTAGGGTATTTTAGGACATGTAGGTGGGATTGTGAGAGATAGGTAGGTATTAAACTGCTGGAGTGATACTTAATAGCTCTGGTATTTTCTGGACAATTTCTAAATTGTAATGAAAATTATCTTGAATGCGATGTGCAATGAATCTCTTTGTGAAGGATACTATGTGGTCTGGAGAAAAAATAGCATGAAAGAAAAAATTCTGTTAAAATGCCAAAGACCAAAATTCTCTCCTGTTGTTTTTAAAGTTGAAAACAGAAGACTTAGTTCCTTAGTTCAAACTGAGAGATGAAGATAAATTATGCTGCAGGCACTACTGTAAGTTCAGTGAACTTTACTTGTGACAACATCGAAATATTCACATAAAAGAAATTGGGTGGCTGCTACTTAAGTGTGTTAGTGACTGCATTATGCTGTGTTGAAGCTGGGATGGCTAACCATATTCTGAATAGGCATGTGCAGATTGATTAACAACTGTCTTCTGCATGTTCATGGAGATTTGAATACACATGTTAAAAAAGAACAAACTGGCTAGTTCTTGGCTACCTGGAGAAAAAGATGGGGTCCTAGCGGCAATTGTTAGGTTGAAAATATCTTCTGTAATATAATTCTTGCTCATAATGGGACTTTGCTCATTCTCTGTATGTTATAAATACTGTTGCACAAGAGATCAGTCTGTTATCACAGTCTCATCCCAACTAAAACAACATCCAGAATATCAGCAATCATGAACTAGGATTCAACAAGCAATAATTCACAAATACAGTGATACTTCTCTCTCTTCAAGTTGCTGATGTTTTACCTTCAAGAGGCAAAACCCAAAAGGGGAAGTATCTTGCCAAGGTGATGGTGACATGTACCTTGTGTTGTAAAGTAAATGGAAAGAAGGTCACAACTCAGCTTGTGAGTTGACAAAGAAAGAACTATCAGCATGATGCTTGTAAAGAGCAGTTTTGTACAGGTAAGTATATCCAGCTGCCCTCTCTTCAGTGGTGAACGCGTGTGATAGTCATAGTTTCTATTTGTAAAGAAATGCTAACTTATGCTGCCATAGGGGTATTTTTTTAAAGCTAAAATTTTATCTAATGTCTAGAGCTAAACTATTTTTAGTATCATTAACTGCTGGTATTATTTCATTAAAGTCTATCTATGTTTCTGCTTCTTTGCCATTTAGACCGTTGCAGTCAAGTAGGAACAACTGCAATAAACTTGAGACCAGGAATCAAGGACATCTGGAAAGGCGTTTACAAAATGTACGAAGCCCTCTTCTCATTGGTACTTAGCAAATTTTAGGAGCAAACACTCCTGGCATAGACTCCACTCGGACTGCTGAAGGATGTCAATATAGAACCACCGCCTTTACAGGCACCACACACCGGTACCAGGCTTTAAACTTCAGTGAAATAGGGTTGCATCTTCTCCTAGGTTTTCACTGACACTGCCAAGACTGTAGCTGTTGCGGAAACAGCCATGCTGGCAACAGTCTGTAAGGAGGTGTAAAAAAGCCATGAGCCGAGCCTGCAAGCTGCTAGTGAGGAGCTTGATTTGCAGGCTAAGCGTGCTGAGAGGGAGCCCAGTGGCGAGGGATGCTGCCCCTGCCAGCGGGGTCTGGTGCCTGGGGAGGGACGAGCTCCTCTGAAACTCATTTTCAGCAGCAACCAAGTGCCCCGAGGGGGACAGGCGGCCCCTGCGACCAGAGGGACCGGTGTCGGCAGGGCGAGCCCCAGCAGGCCACCTCCTCACAGGGCTAGGGAGGTGACCGTCCCCCTGCGCTCGGCACTGGTGGGGCCACACCTAGAATACTGTGTCCAGTTTTGGGCCCCTCACTACAAGAAAGATATGGAGGTGCTGGAGCGGGTCCAGAGAAGGGCAACAAAGCCGGTGAGGAGTCTGGAGCACAAGTCTTATGAGGAGCGGCTGAGGGAACTGGGATGGTTTAGCCTAAGGAAAAGGAGGTTGAGGGGGAACCTTATCGCTCTCTACAACNCCGCCCTGATCGGCACGTACCGGGGTAAAAGAAACAACCAACCCAACGGGCGGGAGCGGGCGGTTAGGAGAGAGCGGCGCGGGGAGGGGCGGCGGAGAGGGCCTTCCTTGGCCCGTAGCAGCAGGTNTAGATTGGATATTAGGAAAAATTTTTCCACCGAAAGGGTTGTCAAACATTGGAACAGGCTGCCCAAGGAAGCGGTTGAGTCATCATCCCTGGAGGTATTTAAAAGATGTGTAGATGTGGTGCTGCGGGACATGATTTCGTGGTGTTTTTTGTCAGTGCTAGGTTAATGGTTGGATTTGATGATGCGAAAGGTCCCTTCCAACCTGGACAATTCAATGATTCTATGGCAGGTTCCCCCTTGGGGGAGACAAGGGGACAGACAAGGCCCCGCAGTGCGAGGTGCTGCTCGCTCTTCCAGGCGTGGTGTTCTGCCACGGCTGCCCATGCTCTCCGTGCGCTCTGGGGCCGCCCCTCTTCAGCGTCCCCGGGCGGCTGAGGTGACCGCTGGGACCCCGAGGCAAAATGGCGCCGCCCCTACACCCAGCCACACCGCCGGCCGCTGTCGTAGGCCAGGAACTACAGTTCCCGGCGTGCCCCGCGCCGTGCCTGCCCGCACCGGAAAGAGGTCCGTTAGCGGAAGGGGCCCGTTGCCCGGCACGCCGGGACACGTAGTCCGGCGGCGGCCAGGGCCGGGGGCCGGGTCCCGCCGATTTGAAAACTCCCGCGGTAACCGCGGCCGCTCTC
>VXBO01014040.1:0-11562 GCA_013400135.1 Rhinoptilus africanus | reverse complement strand
CAGAGGCTGGGGGGCGTGGGAGATGTGGCGGCTGCCGCCAGGAGGTTCCTCTCCTGCCCGGCCACCCGCCGCCAGCCCCCGCGTCTCGGTCCTTAGGTCACTTTTTTGAAGAGTTTGTCTTTTTTACTGTTTTTTTTTCTCCCCCCTTCCCCCTTTCGGTTCGGTTTTCCAGGAGGAGGCGGGAAATTCGCTATCTGCGTCGAGCGGCGATCGCGGGAAGAGGGCTGGGTTTAATGCGGAGAGCACAGATTTACAGGAACGCAGCGCGTTTTGGGGATGGGGGGTGGGGGTGTCTCTTGATTTTTTGCATGAACCGTACATCACGCAGCAAAGGTGCTGACCCAAACAAAAGTGCTTGATTTTTCCCTTAATAAACCGTGACTCCAGGTCTGGAGCTTCCGCCAGTAGAAAGGAAGCGTGGTGTCAGTCTTTCGGATCTAATAATTGCTGCCTGCTTGTGTTTGATAAAATGATGGGAAGTTTAGGGCCTTAATTCTGTCGGGCATGCTGAGCCCTGTGTGGGGTGTGTGGCTAGCCAGGGTAGTGCTCCCTCTGGATGGCTGTATCGGTCTGGGCTGGCAGCTGGCACAGGCGTTTGGGCACACTGTACTGTACCCTGTTCTGCTGAGGCCACTTTCTTGTTCCCCTGCTGCATCAACTGGGTTTCCTGCATTGATTTCCCGGGGGTTTGCTTTTTCAAGACAGCGAAAGGAGCCTAGTCAGGCTTCTGTGACTTTTGTGCCTTCTACCTAGTAAGCTGTCGGATAGAGTTTTAGAGAAGTAATGGTGACAAGGCTTTGCTGGTGTGGTGTTGCTGCACTTGTGTGGTGGAGAGAAGCCTTGCATTGCCAGGAGAGAGTCACCAAGAGCGCGGGCCTGTTGCATGTGTTGCACGTGTTTTTGCAGTTCAGCTTGTCAGGTTGCTCTTTGTCAACGTACGTTTCGGAATTAGACGTGCAAAAGCCGCCTGGAGAGGGTCCTGGGCAGCCCGCTGTAGGTGACCCTGCCTGAGCAGGGGGGCTGGACCAGAGGACCTGCAGTGGTTCTGGAAGGCCTTCCTCTTCCTTGTGATTCTGGAATTTGTGCTTAGTTTTTCTTCCATTTCTTCTTCTTTTTTGTCTTCTTCCCATTCTTAGTCCTGTTTCCTTAGAAAATGTCATCTGAATAGCGTCACACGATGCTGTCCGTTCTCTTATCACCAAGTCACATTTCCCAGAAATCACTTTAGTTCCCACCTCTGGCGGAATGAAAGAAGGACACCTGTCAGCTGCAGTCTTTCTCAGAGAGCTAGGGAGTCTCTCTGTGTGTGAGGGAGTTAAAAGATGCCTGACTGTGTCCCGGGTGGTGTCCTTTCTCAAAGTAAAGGGGTTTTTAGCCCTCTCTGCCAACTGAGCGTGTCGTTTCAGCGGTGTATGAGCTAGCACACCGGCTGACTGCCACAAAAAGGAGATGGACAATTTCCCTCTCCTCCTTCCCAGCACATGGTCCCGCCTCCTTCCTTGTGCCCCCTTTTATGCTTGCTGGTTGTCTCTGCAAGGCAGTTGAGCTCTCTAACATGGTGGAACACTACCTGCTTTTCTGGGTGAGTTTCCTGCCGGCTCAGGGAGTTAAGTTGGCTCCTGAAGTGCTCTAAGAAGTGCTAAGGCAGTGCAAGGTGAGGCACAGGAGCAGAGGAGTAGAACAAAGGAGCAGATGGAGAGATGGGAGGTGGCAGCAAGTCCTCTCTTTTGGTGGCAGTGAAGTCAGCGTGTTTTGTGAAGTCATCTCTTCAGCTGCGGCTGCCCATATTTTTAGCTTTTTCTTCAGTAGGCATTGTTGGCCTTTGAAATGGGTTTTCATGTACTACTTTCAGTCAAAGCGGACATCCCAGGACTATGGCTTGTCTGTATGTCATTGTACTTGAATGCATGATTTCTCCATTTTTTGTTTTTTTCTGGAGCTTTTTAATGCAAAAATCTGTCCTCAGTCTGTGACTTGTGGTACGCTCCTTTCTGTGGAAATAGTTTGTGAAGTTTGGAAGTCGTAAGTACCTAGGGGTGAAGAGCAATGGTAATTTTGTCAGCTTGTACACAGACCACTTTGGTACAGGATACAGCTCAGAGGCTGGGTTCTAGTTTACTCCTGAACATGGAGTAAGCCTGTGGTGTTTTACACTAATCTCATTTCTAACAGACAGAAATAGGGATATGATTGTAGTTCTTGTCTTCAAAAAGAGCAGAAATTCAATTAGTGTTGGATATATCTCTTAAGGGAGCGGCTTCATGCCTTTAACCTGGCTCTATCTAACTGGTTTCCCGCTGTTCTGATTTCCTAGTAGTCCTTGGTTTATCTTTAGCAGAATGATGCAAGTAAACATCCTTATCACCAGATCACTGTATATATTGTTCATAACTTAATTATGGATTTTATCTTCCTCATTGACAGTGCAGATATCTGGGGGAAAAAAAAAGTGTTTAAAATGCCCATTGGCTTACTGGACGAAACATGGATATGTCTGATGCTCTAGCATTTTCACATGCTGTTATATGCAGTTAATAACTGCGGCATTATTAAATTTCAAGTTACGTGAAAGGTTCAGGTGTGCTCTTGGCCTGTCCAGCTAAGCAGTGGCAAAGGCAGGTTTACTCAGAAAGCATGCAGGTGAGAAGTTTTCTTGAATGCCCTATTGGGAGGTACTTGTTCACTCTTTTTCTTAAAACTGTCTTGCTAATATGTTAGTAATCATAAAGTACTTAGCACACAGACTCGTTTTTCAGACATCTCCATGCTTACTTATGTCTTTTTTTGTTCACTACAATCATATATGCTGTTTTTGGAATTTTGTACTGTTTTATAAAATTAGTTAATAGGTGTTGTCATAGTCCGTGTTCTCCCTTGAAGGAGGATTGGCCAACTGAATATTTTAAAATAGGCTACTTTGGTGGGATAGGGTTGAATGTTCAACGTTTTCATTAATGGTCTGGATGACAGGGCAGAGTGTGCTCTCAGCAAGCTGACAGATGATACAAAACTGTGAGGAGTGACTGACACACCAGTGGCTTGCACTGCCACCCAGAGGGACTGACAGGCTGGAGAAATGGGCTGACAAAAACCTCATTCCGTTCAACAAGGGGAAGTGCAAAGTCCTGTGCCTGGGGAGGAACAGAACCACGCACCAGCGTGTGTCTGGGGCTGCCCAGCTGGATAGCCCTTTACAGAAAAGACCCTGGGTGTCCTGGTGGAAACCAGGTTGACCATGAGCCAGCAAAGTACCGTGGCAAAGGTGGCCGATGATAGTTCGGGCTGCATGAGGAGGAGTGTTCCCAACAGGTCGAGGGAGGTTAGCCTTCCTCTCATCAGTGGTGGTGAGGGCACACCTGGAGTGCTGTGACCAGGTATGGGCTCCTCAGCTTCACAAGAGACATATGGAGGTACTGGAGAGAGTGCAGCGAAGGGCCACAAAGATGGTTAGAGGGGACTGGAACATCTCTTCTGTGATGAAAGGTTGGGAGAGCTGTGACTGTTTAGCCTGGAGAAGAGAAGGCTCAGGGGGATCTCCCCAATGCGTATAAATACCTGAAGGGATGGGATAAAGAAGATGGAGCCAGGTACTTTCCAGCAGTGCTCAGTGACAGGACCAGAGGCAGTGGGCACAAACTGAAGCATTTAAAAGATGTTATTCACCAACCTAATATATCTATTTTAGTATTTGGTATTATGGATTACTCATAAAACATATTCATTAAGTCATTACAATTAAACTAACCCAGAATGCTGGTCAAATTGTGGGGCTTTTTACTCTCTGGAGCCCCTGGATGCAGTACGAAAGTTCATCCTGCTGTCGGTTTGAAACTATGACAGGTACCAAAAAGCAAACCCAGCAAAAGTACTGCAAATAAGTTGTCCCACTTGGAACTTGATGTGGGCTAGTTGTGAATGCTGGCAGAGTGGTCAGGATGCCGCAACGTCCTGCGATACTGCCTTTGCTATTTGCAACATTTTTTTCCAAATGTTGACTTATGCTTAGTGTGAGACCCTGACATATGCCTCC
Organism: Rhinoptilus africanus; assembly: GCA_013400135.1. Lineage (NCBI taxonomy): Eukaryota > Metazoa > Chordata > Aves > Charadriiformes > Glareolidae > Rhinoptilus > Rhinoptilus africanus. Next base: position 7,532 of record VXBO01014040.1, on the reverse strand, counting down.
TGTGTTTCACGTGGTGGTTGTTTTTGTGCTGGCAGAAGATACAAGAACGTAATCTCAAATCGAGTGCTTGTGGCTTGAAATATAGTAGATTCCAGTGCCCAGGCTTTAGAGCATAATCTTTCTTCAGAAAAATACAATTAATATCAATTGTATTTATTTATAAACATTTCTGTTTAATACCTTGGTTTTGCCCCTAGAGTCTTCTCTTCAAAACTAGCTATAACCTCCTGTGCTCTTAAGGAAAATAGGTTACTGGAGCGTGCTGGAAGAAACAGCCATAAAACTTCATTTGCAGGAGAGCATGTATGGTACAGTTAATCCAATAGGCTTTGTGTGCACATTTAAGTGGCTGCCTGTAGGGATTTGTAGCATAGGGTAAGGGTTCTGCTTGATTCTCGAGTTGGTCAGCATGTGTAACATCCAGGAATAGGGAACCATGTATAGTATTTTCCTTTTGAGACTTCATGAAGAAAGCAGTGCTATTTGAATGAGATAATTAAAGCTGTCTTGTTTTCTGGAGGCATTTTGAATAACCCAGCAAACTTGCAAAATGTAGTTCCTTAAGGTAGTTTGTATTTCCATGTGTATAGAATATATCTTATTTAGCCACCTATTTAATCTCGTAAATCCCTTCAGCTTTTAAGTTTTTCCACAAAAAATTGATCTTGACATGCAGAAATGTGAACACTTTGTGGAGCACTTACAAAAGTGTGGAAACACTCTGAATGGCTTACAGTTTTTTGTAAAATACTGCAGAGATGTGATAGGGACAGGCAATAGGAAGGAAGGGAAAGGAATAAGGAATACAAGGATTTAAAACACCGATTTTATTCTGTACTTAAATTGCTGTGTTATGTTTACATCATAAGTGTATAGAAAACTACTTTCTAATTGATGAGCTAGAAAAGTCTTTATTGCTTGTAATGTAGAAAGTATCAACAGCACGTTTTCTGGAATAATTTGAGAGTGGAGGTGGTTAAGACCTTTGTATTCCTTAATGTTCAAAATAAACATGCTGAAAGTGAACAAGACATAAATGCTGCATGTAATCTGCCAGAAGACATTTGACAATAAGTAAAAAGTATAAAATCAAGGGAAAGGGCAAATGGGAAGTTGTTGCTGAGAAACCTTTTACAATCTGATTTTTCTCAGCTCCCATCTTACTAAGCTGTGTGAGTAGACTTGAATTCAGTGTATTGGGCTTTTTCCTGTTATTTCTCTGTCAATACCTCTGTGTCACTTTTTGTTGGTGATCTCACAGGCATCAGAAAAGCAAAGGATTCTCCTTTTGCTCTGCTGTGAGGTCAAAAACTGTCCTGAGTGCCATTGTTTCAAGGAAAAGAGCTACAGGCGATGTCTAGGAGATGTTTCACTACACGCTGATGAAACTTCTGTCAGTCTCAAGAATATTTATGGCTGATGTAAGTCTAGTTTTGCAATTTTTTCTTTACTTACAGTGAAGAATGCGAGACCTAACAGCTCAGGTAACGAGCAGTCTGCTGCAGTTTCCAGAGGTGACTCTTCAGGCACTTGGGGAAGATGAGGGAACCCTCGGCTCTGGTCTGCGCGGGAAATTTTCTGGAGGTGAGCATTTTCCTTAAAATTTGGTGTCGGTGTAAAGTTGTTATTGCCTGGAGGTTACCTGAAGCCTCAGGTCATCGTATCAGCTGCGTCAGGTTGGTGCTGTTAAAAGGCATCTTGTTTGGAGAGAGAGAACAAAAAGGATGCTTTAGGGATTAAAAAACATGAGTGTAGTTAAACTTTGAAGTTACAGCAACCTGCACCAATCTCGTGCCATTAAAATAATTCTCTTAAACATGCTGAGTCAGTGAGCCCTCCTTGATTTTTAATGAAATAAAAGGTAGTTTTCAAAAAAGCAATAGTGTTGTCTTGGGCGGTACTTATTTGTGCTAGCTCAAGCTCTGTGACCATTGTCAAGTCAGATGCAGAAATAGTTCTCCTACAGTGTTACAGGGGCAGCCCCCCCCCCGGCTTTTTCTTCTCTAACCTGAATAAAACCACAAGGAAGAGGAGAAGCCTGTGAAGTGCTGCAGCCGTATTTCCAAAGTATCTAATAGGATGCAGCTGAGTTCCCAGGGAGAGTTGCTGAAAGTGGCTCAGCAGCTTAGGTAGGTGACTTCCTAGGTGCCGTGACAGTAGAGCTGGATGCCTATCAGGAGGTCTAGGCTTCTCTTAAGACCGGGTCAAATCTGTCTACCTGAGTGTAAATGCAGGAACTGAGCTAATACTTCCTTTGAGCTGGGAGTAGTTCAGTGAAACAAAACGCCTTCAATTTTCCTGTGACCAGCACGTGTGAAAGTTGAAATTTACTCGCGCAGTGCCCGTGTTAGGGCAATTTCTTGTTGAAGTCCAAATCCTTGCCCAAAGCGGGCGTGTGTCAAATAAAAATAATCAACTGGAAATGAATTGGCTTAGATTTGCCATGTCTGGAGTACGCTTGAAGACTTGCATTCCTGTACGTATGTAGATAATTTCTAGCCAAACCAAGCCGAATATGGTAGAAAGGCTGTAGATCAAGACCTTGTAATCTTTATCCCAAACAATCCTGATTCTTCAGTGCAGGAGTGACGAGTACAAATGCAGAATAACAAGGTGGTTAATTTTCAGAGGGATCGCTTGAGGATTTCAGTGGGGGATTTGGAATAATTGACTAGAATGAGGTAAGTCGGTCTTCCTCTGCTAGGTACGGTTCCTGAAGGAAAGGGGCAGGGACTGTGCCTTTTTTCAGTTGTTGTCAGTCTCCCGTTGGACGTTTGCTTCAGTCATCTGTCTTTTCTCTCACAGGGAGAAATGGCCTAGCGTGGCTGGCACATGGTCCTCACCTTGAGGTGGTGAACTCTGTGACAGGAGAGCGTCTCTCTGCGTACCGCTTCAGCGGAGTCAATGAACAGCCTCCCACTGTTCGTGTGGTGAAGGAGTTTTCCTGGGAGAAGAGAACTGGCCTCCTGGTAGGCTTGGAAGACGCAGAGGGAAGTGTTCTTTGTCTGTACGACCTTGGAATATCACGAGTGGTTAAAGCAGTTGTTCTTCCTGGGAGGGTATGTACTTTTTAATTGAAGAAATGGAGCTTTTATGTTATGTGCTGCATAACCCTGTTCCAGGACAAGCTTTGGAGCTTCTCTTTGTAGGAGGTGCTACTATCATGCATTAACATACTGTCACTTGAGATTATTTAGTCAAGACGGTGTTGCTGTAAACTCTTGGGCTTAATGGCACCATTATCTTTTGAGTTTACTGATAGTAAAAAAAGTTTTCTGTTTTTTTATGGAGCACAAAGTTACCTGACAGTCAACTTGCACAAAAAGGCGTTGAAAAATACCTTTTTTGTCCTAACTGGAAAACAGCCCCACGCTTTAACTTGTCTTTAACATATGTTTCTGAAGTGCTTGATTTCTGTCAGAAATACTCTTTTTAAAATACCTCAAAATTCCTTAGTTGTGCTGTAAATGACTTCTCGGCTTAGCAAGCAGGTGACTTGAGAGGAGAACACGTTTTTCTGTTAACTTAGGGGAGGCAAAAAGAGCCTCTAGTGCGTTATCCGACAGATTGTTGGAAGATGGACTTTCAGCCTGCAGTCCTTGAATCTCTGCTCGTTGACTAGTGTGTTTGCCTAGATGGGATACACTGGTGTGATGCTGCTGATGTTTTCTGTCTTCCGTCACCCATAAACTCAAATGATGCGTGTCCCCTAGCCTCTGTCTTAATGTAAACAAGAATCAGCATAATAGAACATCAAGATTCATTTTTACCATCTTAGAATCTGCAACGAATAAATACTTTCTTCTTAGCCAGCTTTCCATCAGGTGATTTGGTTTGACTTGCTGGAACAGAGGTGGAGTTTTGTTTGTTTGCAATGCTACAGCGTGATTACTAGTAGTAAGCATTTGTACTGTGGTCCATTAGAGAGATAGGAGTTGGGTTGGTGCTCCACTGTGGTAGTTTAGCCATGTAAGATTGTAGCTCGAAAAACAAGCTGTGTACCTACGTAAGCATATAATCAATAAGTAAATTATGTTTGAGAAAAAGGACAGAGCTTAGTTAAGTTTTCTTTTGTGAATCCAAAGAGGCTGGGAATAGGAAAATTAAAGGGTAGGAAGGTTCATGTCACATATCGAATCTGTGTCTACAGAACTCATTTGAAACTGAATGTAGTTACAACTCTCAGTTGTATTAGGGAGTTTTTCTATACCACGTAGAAGTGGTTGAGGAGAAAATATGATAAAGCCTTTGCGGGAAAGGTTGGTGATTGTGAGATGAACGTTAGGAATTCTGGTACGTAGGCAAAGCTTATATGAATTTCTGTTCTTATGCCCTGAACGCTCTTGATTACAAACATGTCTGGTCTGTTGCTTTCATTTTGCTTCCTGTCTTTTTGCTATTACGTTAATTAGATGAGTATAGACAGGACACTGGTATTGGTAGTTGGACTGTTAACTTCCAAGTTGTCAGTGGGAGTAAGGGTAAGCAAAACGTGTAGGTAAAACTTGTGTGGACAACTAAGTTGTACAGGTTTACACCAACTACCCCTCTACTCTGCTCTGGTGAGACCCCGCCTGGAGTACTGCGTGCAGCTCTGGAGTCCTCAACACAAGAAGGACATGGACCTGCTGGAACAGATCCAGAGGAGGGCCACAAAGATGATCTGAGGGCTGGAGCACCTTTCCTGTGAAGACAGGCTGAGAGAGTTGGGGTTGTTCAGGAAGGGTCCGAGGAGACCTTATAGCGGCCTTCCAGTACCCAAAGGGGGCCCAGGAAAGATGGGGAGGGACTCTTTATGAGGGAGTGTAATGATAGGACACAGAATAACGGCATCAAACTGAAAAATGGTAGATTTGGATATCAGGAAGAAATTATTTGCATGTGAGGGTGGTGAGGCACTGGAACAGGTTGCCTGGGGAAGTTACCAGTCTCTCATCCATGGAAGTGTTCAAGGCCAGGCCGGATGGGGCTTTGAGCAGCCTGGGCTAGTGGGAGGTGTCCCTGCCCATGGCAGGGGCGTTGGAACTACATCATCTTTAAGGTCTCTTCCAACCCGAACAACTCTGTGAACTGAGAATAACTCTGGTCCAAGGTGTCAAGCCATTGGAGTATCAATACAGGATATTTCTAGTGACCATATGACTGCCTTTTAGTGGAAGAGTAGGTGTGTAGTCATTCAGAGAGAAAAGGAATGAGTTTAAGAAACCAAACTCACAAGCTTAGAAAGAATTTTGACAATTTTTTTGTGTGCGTGTGTGAGCATCTCTTGTTGCCCTCTGGATGATATACATGTCAAATTGTGAAATGCAGCAGAAAACTCAAAATGTTAATGGAATAACATTTGAATTGGATTCTAGTAAAAGCAAATCTGAATTAAAAACATCAGTTCTGTTAAATGGGTTTGTAAGGTTTCGGAACTATCGAAGGGCATTTTCACAAGCTTTCCTGGTTTCTATGAGACAGAAGGGTAGCATTTGGATTCAGTGTGCTGAGAAAAGTTTTCTTTGTTCATTCCCAGAATGAGTTGTCATTTGTCCAAGAGAATATGAAAAGCCACTGCATAGTGCAGTGGAAAAATAAGCAGTTTCAGGAGCTTTTACATGGAAAACTGAAGTGTTAAAATCGTGAAACATTTTTGTAAGACTGTATGCAAAAATGGAAAAGATTGATTTGGAGACACTTGTACAGTGAAAAAATTCTTAAAAGAGAAAGAAGTTGGAATCAGCACTTGAACTTTGGCTAATTCCGTAGCAAGATATGTACGGTATTTCTGCTTGCCTCATAACAGTCATCAAGACTAGGAGAAGCAAGAATTGGAATAATCAAAAGGCTTTTGAGTAGCAGAGAAGATTGGAAATTTAATTTGATCTACAGGAGAACTGGAAGAGGAAATTACAGTTGTCTAAAGTGCTCTAGGTACTTAGAAGTTTAGCATTCTTGTGAGCAAGATGAAAGGTCAATTCTGGGGTAGACTGCCTGGCAGTGTAGTGATAGCAAGTGCTTGATATGCGAGAGGAGAAACCTTTGGGGCTCAGGGCTTTGGTTATTTTTCCCCAGCTCTGGGGGTAAAAAAAAATAAAAAATTAAAAAATGGAATAGCTTGTGAAGCTCACTTCTTTGCTTTATTTTCATATAAAACTTTGTTGTTGATGTAAAGCTTCCTGTTTTCCTTGTGTTGTGTTTTGTGAGAGGTCTAAACAATAGCCTCTGTCCTTTTGTTGTACAGCTTTAGTGCAGGAGTCCTTNCCTGGGGTGCATCAAGGTGTGGCCAGCAGGTGGAGGGAGCTCATCTTTCCCCTCTACTCTGCCTTGGTGAGGCCCCACCTGGAGTACTGTGTCCGGTTCTGGGCTCCCCGACTCCAGAAGGACAGGGAACTGCTGGAGAGGGTGCAGCAAAGGGCTACAAAGATGATGAGGGGACTGGAACACCTCTCTTAGGAAGAAAGGCTGAGGGATTTGGGTCTCTTTAGTCTGGAAAATAGACGGCTGAGGGGAGACCTTATCAATGCCTACAAATACTGAAAGGGTGGGTGTCAGGAGGATGGGGCCAGGCTCTTTTCAGTGGTGCCCAGTGACAGGACAAGAGGGAATGGGCACAAACTTGAGCACAGGAAGTTCCAGCTAAACATGAGGAGGAACTTTTGTACCTTGAGGATGGTAGAGCCCTGGAACAGGCTGCCCAGGGAGGTGGTGGAGTCTCCATCTCTGGAGACATTCAAAGCCCGCCTGGATGGGTTCCTGTGCAACCTGCTCTAAGGTGGCCTTGCTCTGGCAGGGGGGTTGGACTAGATGATCTCCAGAGGTCCCTTCCAACCCCTGCCACTCTGTGTGATTCTGTGACAGTATTGCAGAGCTGGTGGGCTGTGAGCTGTGGGAGACCTAGATTTCATTTTGTTTGTCTGTCTTAAGGCGCTTGAATATGATAAAGTTTGTTACATGTAACTGATTTCCCTTGTTTTCTTTATTATTCCTAAGTAGAAAATGGAAATTGCGAAGCTGTAATAATAGAATGCACCATTTAAGTTGAACTCAGTTAACTGTGGGAAATCTAGTAAATGGGAGTAACAGATTCTTGTACAGGGCTTCGTTTTCTTTTTTGTTTTTCTTGATCCAGTTGGAAACAAAGAAAAATGCTTTGGTTTGAAGTCTTATGCTCCTGTATTCACTTTATTGTTTCTGATGTGCCAATTCTGGCTTCACTTTTCAATGAGTTCTATTTAGCTTGTCTAAAATAGTAACTTGCAGCTTTCCTGTAGGTAACCGCTATAGAACCCATAGCGAATCGTGGAGGAGCGAGCGTGAGCACTCAGCACCTCCATCAGAGTCTGCGATGGCTCTTTGGGGTGGCGGCAGTGGCCACAGATGTTGGCCATCTCCTTATGGTTGACCTTTGTTTGGATGATTTATCTTGCAATCAGAATGAAATCGAAGCATCGGGTAAGCTTGCAGTTTTTCAACATGAATTTAAACGTAAGAAAACTTGTGTCTTTTAAATAAACAGCATGCATTCCACTTGGAAGACGCTTGTGTCA
>VXBO01014039.1:40735-133663 GCA_013400135.1 Rhinoptilus africanus | reverse complement strand
ACCTAAACGATTCTATGATTCTTATTTTTGAATTTTTTAATGCTTAAAAGAGTAGGTGCTATGCACAGCTCATTCTGGTGTACTACACAGTAGCTCAGACACAAAAATTTGTACAAACCCCAAAGAATTACTACTTCAGTGTGAGGATCTTGAGTCTTGCAGCTGAAGGCCCAGATCTGGCAAAAACTTTAGTTATTGTATGCCACTGTATGCTGAGGAATTACATGTGTGAGTTTTCAGAAGCAAATCTTGTTGTCTGCTTTGTTGTTTTTCTAAAAACTAAGCATCTAGAGTAAACTTCTGATTTTCAAAGGAGAGACACAGGGTTCTCTGCAAGATTATTTGGTTTATCAGGATTTTGAGAGTTGAAGTGTAAGGAAAGATCTATGCTAACCTATGTGTCTCAAAGCTGGACATACAAGTCAAATGACTCTTAAGAGTTTCCTTAAGAGAGGAATAAATACCTCCTAGAGGGCAATAATTTTACTGTATATTAGGTGTATAAGATAAATCAGAAGAATCACCTTCTAAAATTGCTTATTTCTATTTCTTGGCTAAGAAGAGAGCTTAAAGTTACTACTAGAACTTGAGCGCATAACTGCTAGAAGCCTGAAGTTGGTTGGGATAAATCCCACTCTAAACTACATTGTCTGAGTTATCCTTAGAGGTATTTTTTTCCATTTGCCCTACAAAGGGTTTAGATAATTAGCTTTACACAGATACTTAATTTTTAGGTGACCAAATTTAAACGAGCTGAATCACATTCAAAATGAAGCTCAGATTTTAAATGCACTGATCACTTTTACTACATGTAGGAAAAGAGAGATAGAAGTAAGTTAAGCATGTAACATAGGGATCTATACTGTCAATTGGAATTCATGTCATGGCCTGTTTCTATTACAAAAATATAGATCCCCAAAACATAATAATGCAATCAATGTACATTTTGCTTGAAGTGGGAAGTTTACCCAGCCCTGTATCCTGTAAGGCATTGTTCAGAACCAAATCCTTATGAAAAAATACTGAAATAATACATCCATCTTATCAGGGTTTACATGCCTATGACCCTGTTAACAGTAGGTGCTTGGCATCAAGTCAAAGGAGATCAGCATTACTTATGTCTGACAGGGACTGTGTAACATATATTAAGTTCAGCACCTCAGCAAAAGAGGTATCAACAATTATTTTTTTCATTAAAAAAGAATTAAATCTTCATTCATGAATTATAACTCGTCATGATGCATCTAATGTATCTCAACTTGTGCTTAGTAAGCAACTTTAAAAGATTTCTAACAGCTTTGCATTAGGTCAGCAGAGCCTCCATTTTTAAATGACAACCTAGTGCTGTGGCTGCTGTCTTCCCAGCTTCCATCGGTATTTCAAGACAGTGATGATGGTTTTCTTTTTCTTTCTTTCTTTCTTTCTTNTCTTTCTTTCTCTCTTTCTTTCTTTCTCTCTTTCTCTCTTTCTCTCTTTCTCTCTTTCTCTCTTTCTCTCTTTCTCTCTTTCTTTCTTTCTCTCTTTTCTTCCTTTTTTCCTTCCTTTTGGAGGTTGGAGGAGGGGAATCTGACACAATAAACTAGAAAAATCCATTCTGTCAAATTGCATGCCCTGCTGCTTCATCACCATTATTATACTGAGGTTTTACATTAAAGTACCCTGGATTTTAAATTGAAAGTCAAATATAATTTACCACTAGAAGCATGAAGTGAGTGACTAGAAAAGCTGATAGCTAGGCACAGCATGACAAATTGGTATCTATCTAATAATGAGCCTTACAAGGTCATGGATCACTACAAACCTCTCAGTTTTATGTAAGTAGAACTGGACTACATTGTGTCAATTGTTGTTTCGGGGGAAAGGGCAATATATTTTAGATTGGCCCATACATTTTCAGAGCTAAAGCTAGACAGGTACAATAAGTTCCTTTCTGATAGGAAAAAAAAGAACAGCGAAAGTGACAGAGAAAGGAAGGGGGAGAAATTTTGTAGTTCCACACACCCATTTTCAGGATAAATTGTGGACAAACAAACTGTTCCAATGCTTTTGTCTAAGATCTAGAGAGGAAAAACCCCAAAGATTTATGAATTATTTTAAAAAATCTTTAAGCAAGTGTTCATTTAATGGCATGTTTAAGTAAATCATGAAATTATTATTGTGTCTACAGCTGTATCAACAAAAAGAGGAGAGGAGCAGCCGTGTTCCTACACCAGAAGTAATGTTATTAATAGAAGACCATTATAATATTTGAAACATTCAAATTGCTTCTCAGCAAGTATTAATCAATAAGGTGCTAGTGGAATTGATAGGGGTATGACTATTTATACCATGAGGTAGATGGCTTGATAACATCATCCCTTAATGACATATCCACAGAATTTGTGCAGCTGGCAACTGTTGTCATTTGAGACTTACACTCAGCTGAGATCATTTACTAGGAGTTGCTCTTCTGGGACACAAAGACCTTTATCAGTTTGTCTTATGACATTATTTTTATGTGCCTTTATGAGACACTATGTAGGATTCATGTACCATAACTTTGGCATCTAAAATGTAGCTCATCATTCTAAGTTTCTTTGCATCACTGTGGTGGAATAGATGGGTATCATCTTTTGGAGATGCTGAACTCCAGACAGAGATTATTTTATTGCAAAATAGGCCTCTGGGACAGATCTGATTGTCTGCCAGAAGCTAGAAGGGGTTCTGGCAGGAAAGGGAGCCTAGAGTGGGAATTTGTGTTTCATCACCTATCCTTTAGATGTCTGAAGCTGGATGAGACAGTTCCCAGAACATCTGCCTCTCTTCTCATCTGTCTCACCTAACAGGAGAATTGAAAAAACAGTGAGAACTGTAAACTCATTGTAGAAAGAAATATGTATCTGTGAAGGGCAATGGTTGGAAGGTGCATGGTGGGGGCAGTAGTGTGAAACTGGGAGAAATATGTTTTAGGAAACCGTGAGGCGGATGGGTAGCTGGAGGACCCCATTGAATGACAGCTGCTCCGACCCAAAATGGAGCATGAAATTCAGCAGAACTAACCCAAACCAGCCACATGCCTCATTCGGCCAGATCAATGGCCATACTATTTTTTTACAGAGGACTTTGTATTTTACTGGGAGATTAGCTGTGATTTGCTGTTCGTCTCTTGTCTTACAAATAGAATAGCAGTAGCATTGTCAAAGTCATAGACTGTGAAGACACCTCCCTTTAAAGACACTGTCTATTGAAAATCAAAAGGCTGAAGTTGTGATCATGTTAACAGTTCTAGCCATGGAGTTTGGCTTTATAAAGTATCTTGTTTAATCTATTTCTGTGTTGGAGGTCTCTTGTTTAATCTCTCCTATATGAGGTAAAAGGGAGGCAACTGCAACAGCAGTGGTCACGAACAAACTGCAGCATATGCAACAGTTATGATTTTATTATTTTCTGTGCAATGGACCTTTCAAAATGCTAGGAGTATGTTAGCTGGAAATGACTGATGTTTTTCTGTAATTCACAAAAAGGACACATTGTGCTTTGCCTCTTGAATCTTCTAGTTTTGCCAGCTTTCTTTAACCCACAATAAAAAACACAGTGCGATACATAATACATGGGAGAAATAACCCAACCTTTAGTACAATAATTTAACCTAAAGTTCACTGAAATAAATAGAAAAGACTTTTGCTGATTAGTGCTGAAACAGATCCCTAACCTAGTACTAGGCCCCAAGAATAACTTACTGCTCAATGAGTTTTCTTTTCAGGGGGCAAGTAGTCAAATCAGAGTCAGTGCATGGAAGAATTGTCCCTTACAGGCACAACATGGCCTCCAGAGGATAAGAGAACCATAAGCAATAAGGATCATGATTTATGAGAATAAATCTTATCAGACAAATTTGATTGCTTCTTCTGATAGCATTACCAAATAAGCAAGTGAAAGGAAAATGGCAGACCTAATATAGTTTGACTTCAGTAAAGCATTTGATATAGCATCCATGAGATCTCACACAATTAATTCAAATTGACAAATATGCGGACTGTCACATAGATTGAAGATTAGCTTAAAGGCCATAAACACAGAATATTGATGGACCAAGTCGAAGGGAGATACATAGTCATTTGCTGCAATGCTGGTACTAAATCAAGACTTGTTTAACATCTTCATTCCTGATTTGGAAAGCAGAATGAGTCAACCCATTAACCCATGGCATAAATTGGGAGGAGCTTTGAATGCCTTTATGAGGAAAGAATAATAGAATGTGTCGGAGATTGATGTAATAAAGTAATAAATAAATGATAAAAGTGCAAGACACCACTGCTGTTATAATTTGAAGCAAATATTGAACAAGTATTTAACAATCTGGAAAATATGAGAGAGTAAAAATATAATTGTGTCAGATAATGGCCACAACTTGAAAGGGCAACAAAAAGGGCAAGTGAAGTTATAGGTGCGTATGTATTATTGCCTCATGGAATAAGGTGATACAGTAATATCTCAGAATAGTTTAAAATTGAGTACAGAAACAGACCTAGTCTATACAGCTCTGGCACTCAAGGCATAAAATTAAGTTATTGGAATAATTAATAAAAGGAACTAGAAGAAACTGAAGTGATAGCCAAATGGTCAGATGCAGTGAAGAAATATTAAAATGGATAAACTACAATGGGATAGCTTAAAAGCACTGAATTTGTACATGTATTGAAATACCTTTCTGCCATGAATTTAGCAATCAGTATGAAGAAGCTTAGACTACCTGTTAATACAGCCCTCCATGTATGTTTAACTAAAAAAAAAAAGGGTACCTGGTAGTCCCTGGACATCAGAGAAGTACAAATCTCAACAATGGAGAGGAGTTTTGTGTGATGCAGAAAAGTATAACCAAGAACAATGGGAGGAAGTTGAGAACACATTTACTTGCCATGTTAGAAGTCTACTCTGAGGGAGCAATACTGCATTAGTAGATACACACTGTATACATTCCTTTGCATTTCACCTTTGTGGCAGCATACTATACTTGTAATGAATTTTGCTCTTTAAGTGAAAGTTTCCTTTAGCGGGAAAGGTGCTAGAGAGATAAAATATTTTGGACCATACCATCTCCCATATGCAGAGTCTTTACCACCCCAGATGGCACACCAACTGCCAAGTCCTAGAAATACTACTGAATTATTACCTTCCAAATATGAAGCAGACTAAACCAGCACAGCATATAATAGATCCTCCTGCAAACGCTTCCAAAATTAAGACTAGGTACCTCTTTTTATATACAAAACCCAGATGGTACATACAAACCAACTGTGAACTACATTGCTGGTGTAATGTTTAAACTTTACAAAAATGTATGCTGGTATAACAAATGGCCTCTATTTACAAATGGAAGACTGAATAAATGAAAGAGATGCAAAGTTTTGCAGCTTGCACTGGAGATGCTTGACTAGATAGACTTTGGCTGTCACTCTGTGTGGCCATTTTCATATTAAAATTAAGTGTAGAACAAGTTTTGCACAAGTAGGAGTATTTAAAATGAAAATACAGAATCTAATGTCTAAGCTTGTGGAAGTCTAACTTAAATTCTTGTGGCAAGAACCCAAGAGTGGAGTAAACATCCGGTACATTGAGATCAGTGCCTCTGTTGACTAAGTAGAGGAAAAAAGAGTAGCTGCAAGGAAATGATTTTCAGTCTAACATTTGAACAAAATGAGGGCTTTGTGTTTGTAGTAGTTTGTCAGACTCTCTCCTCTTCAATATCTGTTAAATCCATTATCTAGTTTTAGGCAAGATGTGAGGAGGACTAAATAAAAGAGGAACCAGGCAGATCCATGGTTTCACTACAAGTGGCACCAGTTGGTTTTATGGTTGGTTTTATGGACTGAGCAGAGGAGGAAACTCCTAACACCACTTTTGTGGAAGGAAGGGCTGCTCATGGAAGTCCTTACAGCCTTCCCCCACGGAGAATGCAGGAAAGCAATACGAATGGAATAAAAACGTTTGTGAACTAACAGGGAGTTTAGCTGGATACCAGCATACCTTAGACAGAGGTGTTTTTCTTGTGCAGATTCTTTGTAGCTGTAAACGTGCAAACTAAAAGTGAATCTTTTCCCACAGCATTCATAAATTGTCTCTCAGCTTCTCTTCTCTCTCTCTCTCTCTCTCTTTTTCCTTTGCTTTCATTTCCTTCTCCCAGCTGTTCTTGTGGATTTTCTGACACCTATTCGTGGGTGAAGCCAGGCTATGTCCATAATGCAATTAATTAAAAAAGTCAGTTAGGGTTAAGACAGCAGTTCAAAGATAGAACAGTAGTCAGGAGGCCAGACTTGGTAGTTGTCTTCTGCCCTTAGGAGAAAGCCATGAAGGCAAAAAGGTGCTATCTGAGCTAGAAGGTAGAATTCAGTGAAAAGTAAGCATTCACCACCACATCACTGCTCTGCCTCTGATATTGGATATGGGAATATATAAAAGTTAGGACAGACTCTAGGAAAGTGAGGGTTGAATTAGTAGCTTTTGCTCTTTGGTAGCTACCTGATACACATACTGCTGATGCTCTATCAATAAAACATGACAAGTTCAGATGATAAAATTAGTATTTTATTGACTCATTTAGGCATATTTTCAAAAGACGAAAGGTGCAACAACATGCTGTGGTCATCAGGCTGTCACTATATGGGAAACTGCTAGCGGTGGTTGTAGAAAAGAAGACTAGTTTTGTCCTCTGAGTCAACATTTTTTGAATTATGTATATTCAAACATATGACAGCACATTGTTGACTTTTACTTCTGCAATAGCTGTAAATAGGTAGGAAAGGTACCCCATACATGATATACATTTAGTTCACACTTTTCTGTATTTTTAAGTCTATCAGCTTAAGTAACTTCAGCTTCTCTGAACGAATTTAAGCCATGCGTCATAACATCAGATGTTACTGGAGCACTGTCTGCTTACCTAATTGCTGTACATTTTGGGTCCTTTGAGCATAAAGGTCATATCTTCATGCAGTGACTTCAGTGGAAGTACACCAATTTACACCAATTGGAAAAAAGGACTTAAAGATTTTTGTGGCCAGGATTTCTCATAATAAAAGACTTGGCAAATCTGAAAGTCATTATTTTAATGGCACTGCAGACAGCTATTGTTAAACATGGGACATAGTTCTAGGGTAATTATGGTATTATAACATTACTTTATAATTCAACTTTTCTCAGCTTAAATTACCATCACTGAAATGTGTTTGCCTTGCTCCATCTAGTCAGGTATCCTGCACAGAGAGTGCAAACAGGAAAAGAAGCTCTGCTAGTTCAGACACACAGAGTTAGTACTTCTCTTCTTAAAAGTCTCACCTAGGAATAAGGCAATGGACAATTCTGTGAATATTCATGGTGACACGATTTGTCAGCATTCATCACCCTGTTGCCCTGGGCAGCATCTGGCTTTGCCTACGTGTAAAACTGACCACTGGCTGCAGCTGAGGCTGAAATTGGTGGATGGAGTGAGGGAAAGCTCAGAAAACTGGGATCTCTAAATTAATTTCTGCTACCTGTTCCAATAGGAGTTTAAAATGGAGGCTACAAGGAGTGGCGTAGCATATATGAAAACTCTAAAGACTCATGTTTTGAACACAAGTCATGTGTCAGCTGGCATGGTGTCTCTTTGGCTTGCACACTGCATTTTACGAGAGGTGACTACCAAGCTCACAGAAAGGTCGTGCATTGAGGTCCAGGCATGTCTCTCCCCATCTATAGGCTCAGCCTACAACTCTTCTCCTGACAGGTGACCCTATCAGGGGAGAGGACTTTTCAGAACAGGGCCCACCGAAGGAAGTCTGGGGTACTGAACAGTAAAAAACTTGGAAGGATCTGTAGTTTTCAGCGGTGTACAGGAGAGCAGAGCTCTTCTTTGGGCTCTGTAATAGTTGTGTGCGGAGCTGAAGGGTAAAATCATGGCTGGCCATGTAATCCCTTGTGATGGGACTGGCTAAAATTGCATCTGTCTTTTTGTCACCGGTTTAGGTGTGATGTTTAAGGATTATCTGAAACAGCAACTGAAGTTATAACCACTACAATGAGAAAAAGGCTCAGAAGGAGCAATGTATTACTTGGAAAATGTGAGAATGTGAGATTTTGAGTTTTACAGGAAAGCTTTCAGGTTTGGTTTATCTGAATTTATGGGCTCAAAATGGGTCAGCTTTTTTTTTTTAAGCTCAGCTTCTGTAACTTTATGGAAAGATTTATTTGTCTCAGCACAGCTGTACAAGAGTAAACTGAATCATTGCTTGTTCGTGCATCCTGATTAAGGGTCTTACCGTCAGTTCTGTTTCTCTCTGCTGAGGCTTGAAGTGTTGGTACTGAGTACTTGTTGTATCATCATGGTACTGTTTGTCTGAAATTGAGCTTGGAAAATATGGAAGAAAGTAAGAGGTATTCTGGCAAGTTCTGAATTGCTTTTCAATTCAGCTGTGCTCACCGCCAAAGGGAGTAGTCCTTGGGGGGAGATATGATTAGCAGCAGAATATCCTGGCTTGTCTTAAATAGGAAGAAGAGCTGTAGGTCCATGACAATGTGGGATTCAGGTGCCTCACTGGGCTAAAGGGACACATGTTAAACCTGTTAAAAGGGCACGTGTTAAACCTGCACTGAACGTTTGGTCGGTGTTCCTGTTTGCAGGATAATTTGGGAATGGCTCTTCTCCACTCATTTACGCATAAACTTAAATACCCAAACCCACCTGCTTATGAATGCAGTTGTTTGCTATTTCCCTCAGCTCTTCTCCCACTCCATTTATGGATGTTTAAAGCTTCAGGCAAACAGTGAGGGAAACTGCCATGAAACTGAAATGGCCAGTCACATCCTTTGAATAACAAAGAACGCATGCTGAATAATCAAAGACATAATTACATAAAAAGTTTGCAACAGGCAAGCTGACTGAAACATGTTTGTACAAAGCTCTTCAATGATTTAAAGAAAATGAACACATTTATAGGGATCATAATATTTTTACTAATAGTCTGCCAACCAAAAAAAAGGGTCTAATTTATTAGCTAATATGTTTCCCAAGAATAGTTTGCCCAGGTCTAGCGTGAAATGACATATTGAATTCAATTCCATGCCAAATCATTCTTTTGAAAGAAAATGGTTTGCAGCTAGTAAAATATCCCTGGATAATCACGGAGGTCAAAAGCTGTGACCTTGTTGTGTTACATGTCTATTTACAGTTCAATTCCACTGCAGGTTGTCAGGGCTTCAAATACCTGCTTCACTTGAAGTACAAAAAGAGAAGCTTCCATATTTGACACTGTGAAAACTCCAACCATCTCCTTTTCCTCCTCATTTAGTCAAACTGTCTTCTTAACATATGAAAAGATCCTAGCCCATTCAATGATTCACACACTTTCTATGGTGCTGAACTCTAAATGATACCTAATTGTGTCACTTGCCACATTGTTTCACCAAACTTCTCTCATTTTCTGCGTATTTATTCCTATTTGCCGGATTTGTCAAAGTTCCAGTACAGAAGTACTGAATCTAAGCATATAAAAATGCTTAAGTTACTTTGGGAGAATACATTCTGGTCATTTCTCTCTTCTAGTCCTCTCAAATCTCCTCAGGGTTAGTAAATCTTTTCTTCTTTTTATTGAATGTGCTTTTCTTTCCCGCTCCTCCATTTAATTTGAGCAAATTTGATAGCCATGGGCATTTTATTTTATTTTTACCATCTGTTTTCCATTTTTATTAAATAGTTATAGTTTATTGTTAATTGAAATTGCAAATTGGCCATATTATGTTTATGCTATAATAATAGCATCTGGACTTAAAACTGTGGGAAAGATTGCTTCCCAACTGTTCTCAGTATGTATGGGCCTAGAGCCTTAAAATTACACCTGTCCTATGGGGGATTTCCTACCCTTCGGGTTGATCTCTCAAATAGCCGAGTTTTGGCTTGAAAAATAAAAGCTCTCCCTTTCTGTTGGATAAGAGAAAGGTTAAGGTTCCAGGGCAGTAGCCTCAAACATTTTGAAATAATAAGTCTTTTGCAGTATGATAGGATCTTTCTGGGCCTGATCCAAAACCTCCTCCTATACAATAAATATACGCTGAATTGCAAATATCTTCATCTAGGCTTGAGAGAGGTTTTATTCTGTACTCTTTGACAGTCCAGCATACTATTTCTAAAGACATTAGAGAGGTATTAGTATGTCTTGGGGGACTACTGAGCACTGTAAACTTCCCGAATGTACCACAATTACAGGAACACCTGTTCTAAGTAACATTTTGCTGAGCCACCACGAGAATTCGGTGCTCAATAGCCCTCAAAATTTCTCATTTCTTTCCTGTGGTGAGGTGCTTTAGCGACTTCTCTCTGGACCATAATAGAAAGCTCTTAAGGTCAATGGTTCAATATCTCTTAAAGGACACCCCACCTTGCTTCCCCCCCATTTCTTACTAATAGTACCTTCTCAACACACTTGTAATTCTTTGCTTACAAGTGTCTATTTCTTCTTGTCTATTTTTGTTGTGCAGAGCTGGGGAAGAAAGGAAATAAGCAGCAAATTAGTTACTGGTGTAGTCTACATTAAAGCACAGAGGTGTTATAAGGAAGGAAGGAGAATTTGTAGAAGAGAACAAATGTATGAAGATACTTGTGAAAAAAAAAAGTACTAGGAAATAGGAGCTCAGTCCTGACGAGCTTGGAGAAGATCCATGATGTGGGCGAGAGCCCTGATTCTGTATGGAGTCAAAGGGAGACACCAATTCCCTACACATTAATGTCCAAGGTTAAACCCTAGACTGTAGATATATTCTGTGGTGCTCCATGCCTCATTCATGTCTCAAAATAAAGGGGCCAGCCTTTTAAAGAGCAGGATGCTAATTGCTGAGTGATATTGAAACTTTCTCTCTCATATGTTGCAAAATCAGTTCCTGCACTGAAGTACTCCAGCTCATGTCTAGAACACTAAATTCAGTAATTCAGTGTTTACCTTGTCCTTTTTTTTCTGTTTGGGGTAAAAAGAGAAAACTGGTAACAAATACATTAATCAAAGGCACTGGGAAAAAAATCATCATAAAAATGTCTATAAAGAGTACATGTGACGAAGGAGACTGGTCTCATGTTATCTTGAACAAGACACTGGTTTTCTTTCTTCACATCCTTTGTCTTGAGCTTGTGTATTTGTGCTAAAAGATTTGGGGATAAAGACTGACTTTTCCTGTGTGTTTGTACACTATCACACATAAATCTTACTTGGTCTCATGATGCACTTTTGCAGTTAGTATCTTATATTACTAGACGAAAAGCATGAGAATGGATAATGGGAGAAAAATGAACCAAACATCGAAAGATGCATTAAAAGCAATAAACAGGCACCCTTGGTGGGCACAAGCACCTGCTTCTTCTCCAGTGCATGACAAAAATCACTTATTCTGCCAGCTGTAACTCTGAACATAAAGTAAATGGGCCCCAAACTGGAGCTGGATGCGGTAAAAATAGCAGTTTATCCAACAGACGTCACCCTTTTTTCTTTTCCCTGATGATCTGTGGATACGTCTGGATTCCAAGAAAAGTATTCAGCATTCCTAATTGTGTGAGGAAAGTTTTTTGTGTGTGACACCCTTTGAACCTACTAAGGTGTGAAGGTTTGTGTAAATCATCTTGCCTTGTTCTTTTAAGGAGGAGGAAGCATATCAGGTGAGAATATTGATATGTAAACACCTAAGTTCATGATCAAGAGGAAAATATATGTTTTCTTGGACATTCCCATCCATAAAAGTTCAAGGGTGAAGATCATGAATATATGTCCCTCCTAGACTGGAGCAGGGATAAAGCCAAGAAGTGTGAAGCCTTAATTAATTGTCTTGATAACAATGATCCCCAAAACATAAGCAGTAAAGAACATAATATGAAAATAATATGTTTTGTCTAAGTTTCTATGAAAAGCTACAAGACAGATTTACTTTGATTTTATGAAGTAATTTGTCATTTGCAATGTTAATGAAAAGATTTCCTTTTTGTGACTATGAGGGAAACAACGGGTATTACTAAGTTACTGTGATTTTTTTCAGTGTTTCAGTTATGCAATGTGACACTTTAGTCATCTTCGGTTACAAAACTGTAGTCATTAAATTGTAGCATGTTTAAGACTACTATCTCTTGGAATCCACTGATCCGTGCAATTGCTGTCATACTGGAGAAGGCAATCTTTGACTTGACGTTAGTTTCTTGTCCTTCCATATTGTATATGACATACTGTCTTTCCCTTTGCATTTTACTTGCAGGATCATGGCATTTTAAAGAAACAGAAAAAATCTTACTGGGCTGTCAGTCATTGACCAGTATTGGAAGACTTTTCTTCTGTTCAGGGAATCATAACAGCCACCATTTCAGACATATTGGCTTTTCAAGTGCTTCAGCATAAGTATTATATGAAGTTTTGTTTGACTCGTCAATGCGGAACAATATAGGAGTGCAATGGAAATCCTGAATATGTAACTCCTCGCAGGGAGCAGTTGAGCTAGTAGTTAAGACTTCAGTTAGGCTTTTTAATTTCTCAGTTCGATTTCTACCTCGTACTCTTATTTTCTGTGATGTTATCATCTCCCGCCTTTCAATATTTCTGGGAGAGATTAAAAATCCTATAATTCACACTGGAAAAAATTACTTTCACAACTCCTCTCTCTAAAGAATAAAGCAGTTATCTGATGAGTATTAGTCTTTATGGGGATGAATAAGGGATCTATGATGAAGCAGCTCTTCGCTCCTAGCCTCCGTAACCTGGGAACAATAGTTTCCTATGTTAGAAAACACTATGACGATAAAAGCTGAGATCTTTATAGGGCCTATGTTGCATTCCTTGTTAGTTTCCAAACTCTCTTAGGGTTCAGTAAAAATCCCAGCCAAATTCATTAGTGTTCAGGTCTGCTCAGAAACAATAGTGATGGGAAGCAATATGGTTATAATTCAACATGTCTGCGGGTGGGGTAGGGAACACTTTTAATTTCCCTTTGCTGCTGGTGATGGATTTTTGCAGCTTCACCTTTCTCTGCTACTGATCCCAGCAGTCCCAGGCTCTAAACAAAAAACAGCTTGACTTGCAGAAACTTTCCATTCCCTCTAGGGAGGACCACAAACTTACAGCATATTTTAAGCTGTGGTTCAATTTTCTGAGGGGAGAGAATCGTCTCTAGGCACAAATTAGTGCTACCAGTGGAAGATGGAGTTCAGCTGTTTATATACTAATATGCAGCAATTACGATAAAACAAAACTCATTCTGAAATTCTGCTGTAACTATGGTAACTTACATTCAATGTATTCCATTAAAAATATAAAAAATGCTCCCCAGCAGGAGAGAGTAAATATTATCTATTATTGATTGATGAAGGTTCCAGACTGTGAAAAGTGGTTAATATATTTTTTGCTATGAAACGCATTTGTTAAAACTTCTTTTTTATTGATGGTTATTGTCTGTTAAATAGCATCAGATAGCTATCATTAATTTTTACATCTATTTTGAATCATTTGTTTCCTTCATTAGGTCTCCATTTTACAAAGGTTCTCTGAGAAATTCCTTTATTAACTTTCTTTTATCTGATTTCTAGTCTGGGACATTTCCATTAGTATTTGACTGAAACTTGACAAAGCATTTACAACCCCAAATGTAGTTGGTATACTTGGATCATTTTAGCTTTCATAATAATAAATCCTCAAGGATGTGGCTGTTTAATGAGGAACAAACAAGTTACACAGATATTCTGTTGCTTTATTCGCTAGTTGTTATGTCTTCCAAGTTATTTAAGTTAAATGTTGCATATTACCCATGAAATAAAAACTTTTGAAATTCAGAGAGCAACAAGAATGTCAAAGCATAATGAGAGGTGTGTGGCTGGGAATGAGGGGAAAAAAAATGGTAGCACTGGGTAGGTACATTAGCAAAATGCTTCCTATGCCTGGAGAGGCTGCTCTGATCCTTGCAGATCTTTGCAGAGATCCCTGGATGGAGCTGCTGGAGGGGGAAGCAGGACAGCCGTGCTGCAGGGCAGCCCCCCAGGCTGACAAGACCCAGGACCTGAGCTTGATCTTTTCCTATCAAAACTGCTTCCTATACAGAGCTAGTTTAGCTGCCTCCACAGGAGTCTTCTTCACCGGTTAGAGAAACTGAGAAGGATTCGCTTGGAGAGTTGAACTACTAAATATGAGCTTCGTGTCTTAGCTCACGTTGCAGTCAATAGAAATTTAATCCATACTGATAACAGAGCCTAGAAAATGGTTCTGCTGACTGTCAAGCTGGGTTGCAATTTAGCTGCTTGAACATGGCCAGTTAGAGCTGTCTGGGAAGCCTTCGTGTGTGTCTCTCTCCAGCTGCTACTCTAGCAAAGCATTTCTCTCCTGTGTATGTTCTGACGTATTTGCCAAGTCTTTGAAGCTACCACAAGAACCCTATACAATTTTAAAAGGAATCGGATACCTGTATGAACTGCGACACCGACTGGAGCCCTTGATCTCTGCTCAGTATAATAAGAACTTAAAGATATGGGTGACAGATGACACCTAGCTAAACACACCTTAATTTCACGTCACATCCCACTCATGCTATATACTCCATAGCTTCATGGGTATGACACAAGACAAGGGAGATATGATCTATATCTTTACCATTTCCTGATAGAGACAATATTCTGGCTTCTCTTGTCTGCATTTAAACCAGACTTTTCCTTCATGTGAAGTGTCTGCAGGAACACAGTTTAGTCAGGTGCAGCAGAATCAGAGCATTACACAAATGATAACGTGCTACTGCTTTAGCTGATGCGTCCTGTAGGAGAGATAGGAAAGGAGATCAAGACGCAGTATTGGAAAAGTGTCATGGAGAATTATTTTCTTATTTTTACATCAAGAATGAAATCACTGATAAGACTGTAAAAAACACATCTTGAAATTACTTCTCCTGTAGAAAAAAGGCTTAGGTCTTTAGCAAAGTACCCCACAACAATTCAGTGGCGATAGAAAGGGTTTTCTCTGAGCTATGCCTACAGAAGTAAACCACGGTGATTTTTATTCAGATTCACTTAGCTTTATCTGACCATTTTGCTTTCTCAAAAGGAGAGAAAAAATGGAAAATAATAATGATATAATGTGAAAAAAAAAAAATAAAAATTTTATTCACAGCCTAATCTGTCTATCTGCTTGTTTGGTTTTGTTGCATGAACTCACTCTGAAGTGATGATACGGATTACCAGGCTGTTATCCTGAATAAAAAGTGCTGTCATTAATTCTCTTTTGCTGCAGCTATGGACCATTATTTCCAATAGCTGTAGCTGTCACTTCCAGTACTGTGACCCATCAGGAAATCTCTCAGGAAACTGAAAGAGTTTACACAATGGCCTGGCAAGAATATAATTTACAAGGCAGTAGAAGGTGCAAGTACCTAGTGGTCTCAGATTTATGCCTCATTCCTATTGCAGAGCTTAAATAAGTACAAGGAGATGCTCTTTTCCTGCTGTTGAGCTGTCCTCCTGCTGCTCCACAGTGAGCTCGAGTGTCTCGAGACAGTATATCCTCCATCCATTAACTGCCTGCCAGTGTTAGAACTTGTGTCAGGATTGCAGCCTGCTGCAGGGCACTGGCAGCACGGTGGGCAGGAAATATCAGAGAATCGTAGAATCATAGAATTGTTTAGGTTGGAAAAGACCTTTAAGATCATTGAGTCTAACCTAGCACTACCAATTCTATCACTAAACCTACGCACCACATCTACATGGCTTTTAAATACCTCCAAGGATGGTGTCTCCAGCACTTCCCTGGGCAGCCTGTTCCAATGCTTGACAACCCTTTTGGAGAAGAATTTTTTTCTAATATCTAATCTAAACCTCCCCTGGTGCAGCTTGAGGCTCTTTCCTCTTGTCCTATCACTTTTTACTTTGGAGAAGAGACCGAGCCCCCACCTCACTGTAACCTCCTTTCAGGTAGTTGCAGAGAGCAATAAGGTCTCCCCTGAACCTTCTTTTCTCCAGGCTAAATAACCCAGGTCCCTCAACTGCTCCTCGTAAGACTTGTGCTCTAGACCCTTCAGCAGCTTGGTTGCACTTTGGACACACTCCAGCACCTCAATGTCCTTCTTGTAGTGAGGGGCCCAAAACTGAACGCAGTACTCGAGGTGGGGCCTCACCAGTGCCGAGTACAGGGGCATGATCCCTTCCCTAGTCCGGCTCACCACACTATTCCTGATACAGATGAGGGTGCTGTTGACCTTCTTGGCCAATATTTGTTGACCAGCACTCCCCAGGCCCTTTTCTGCCAGGCAGCTTTCCATCCACTCTTCCCGAATCCTGTAGTGCTGCATGGGGTTCTTGTGACCCAAGTGCAGGACCCGGCATTTTTGAACCTCATACAGTTGGCCTTGGCCCATTGATCCAGCCTGTCCAGATCCCTCTGTAGAGCTTTCCTGCCCTCACGCAGATCAACACTGCCACCCAATTTGGTGTCACTGGCAAACTTACTGAGGGTTCACTTGAACCTCTCACCCAGATCATTGATAAAGGTATTGAACAGAACTGGCCCCAGTACTGAGCCCTGGAGAATACCACTTGTGACTGACTGCCAACTGGATTTAAGTCCACTCACCAAAA
The DNA here is from genome assembly GCA_013400135.1 of Rhinoptilus africanus. Classification (NCBI taxonomy): domain Eukaryota; kingdom Metazoa; phylum Chordata; class Aves; order Charadriiformes; family Glareolidae; genus Rhinoptilus; species Rhinoptilus africanus. Next base: position 117,075 of record VXBO01014039.1, on the reverse strand, counting down.
CTCTTTGGGCCTGGCCATCCAGCTAGATTTTTTACCCAGCAAAACGCATACCTGTCCAAATGACAGGCAGCCAGTTTCTCCAGGAGAATGTTGTGGGAAATGATGTCAAAGACTTCACTAAATTCTAGGTAGACAATATCCACAGCCTTTTCCTCGTGCACTAAACGGGTCACCTTATCATAGAAGGAGACCAGGGTAATCAACATAACCTGCCTTTCATAAATCCATGTGGACTGTGTTTGATCTCCTGGCTGTCCTGTATGTGCTGTGTGGTGGCACTCAAGATGATCTGCTCCGTAACCTTTCCCAGCAACGATGTCAGACTAACAGGCCTGTAGTTCCCTGGATCCTCCTTCCAGCCCATCTTATAGATAGGCATCGCATTTGTTAACCTAATGTCCATCACCCCAGGGGACTGAGGGAATGAAAATCAAGCTGGAAAGCATAAGAATGAAGGAGGAATTTATATCTGGTTAGTAGCAGGTGTAAAGAGGAAAGAGAAAAGAGAGAAGAGAAGTAGCTTCTGGTGGTGAATTTCTGGGATTAGATACTCCATAAACTGACTGAATTTTTTATTAATTTTATTTTTCTTGTGTACTTTAATTCAAAACAAAATTTTTCTGGTCTCTGGCTTTTTGTATCCACAATAATAATTTCTAATGAGATGCACTTCTTTCAGCGCTATTAATTTGGTTATACCTTTGGGTGATATTAAGCTGCTATATTAGAACTTGTTCTGCTCATACTCAGATAACACAAGGTGATGGAAAGTGTACTTCTCATACCTGTCCTTCATATTCTGGGAAATGAACCTCCAAAGCTGAAAGACAAGCTTCTTACTATAGGGATTCCTGGAGCGGGAAAAAAACCACTTGTAATTAGTATCTTTCTTGGAAAGCTTTGGCTTTCTTTCTGCTTGAAAACAACTTTTAAAAAAGCTATGTCTTTTTTTGTCTTTATTCTTCCCTCCTCCATGTGTATTGAATATTTTGTCACTTTTTGAGCATTTAGTGACTTGTGAAGAGTGCGTTGTGAATATGTGGTAATAAACAGCAGCACCACTCAACTGGTTCGTGCATCACCATGTATGTTTTTGTTCCTTAAATTTCAATGCAGCTCTTAGAATCATATTTCCAGTGCAAAACAAAAACATAATCTCCATAGGTACTTCACAAATAATTCTTCTGAATACTCCTTTGTATTTCCTATTTGTGCATTACTGCTAGCTGAAGGTATGCAGAAAACGATTGCAAAAGGAGGAGTAATTGAAGACCAAATTAATTTACTCCATAATTTTATTTGTAGCCCAGTTTTTTTAAATATCTTTTTTGATCTATGTATATATCTTATGTCATGCAATGGTTGGGTCTGTATTGATGTTTTCTAGTATCCTCACGGATTTGGTTGAAAGAATCGAACCTAAGATTGCCAGTCTCTTCATTTTTACAGAACTACCATTGATTTGGATAATGGCTGCATATAGCTCCTCAAATATAATAGCTCCTAAGCCTGTTTCTGTGTTTATCCTTACCTTCTTCAAAACATATTGAATTTCTTTAATAGATCAATTTGGTTCAGAAATCAAAATGTATCACTACTGGAATTAACTACTATTTACTGGTTTAATTCTACCAGCCTCATTTTTTTCTCCCTTTCCACATTATCTAGTATGTTTTATTCTGTCTCTACAGTGCTTCTTCTACAGCTGAAGAACAGTCAGCAGCTATGCTATGTTATTGTACTATTTCTTATAACACAAAATAAAGAACTTGAGAATTGAGAATTATCAAGAGTTACTACAACATATTAAAAAAACAAAGAAGAAGGAACAGAATTAAAAATATAATGAAACTTAACAGTGAATTTCCACAGCTCTTGCAGTAAACACAACATACTGGTCTTGATAGACTACAGAATAGATAATAAGGATACCAAATGAGACAGTACACAGGGAAAATGATTATTAACATGGTTGATAAAATATTTTACATAGATTACAAATTACTTGAATCATAGACTGTCTTTATTCTTTCCAGATAATACCTGACACCTCATGACACTTATGACTCTTAAAAAATAGTGTACAGCATCAGAGAATGAAAACAAACTATAATATGACCAAAATTATAGAAGCAGCAGATTATTCATTTTCACTTATAAAAAGCACAAACTGGTAGAAAGCTAAGTGTTTTTCACCATCTAAACACCTACCAGAACTGCAGAGACAGTGAAATTAATATTTTTTAAGATATGTCAGAATTTTTACTTTTAAGTCACATACACGCACACATATATATATATATGTATAATACAACTTCAAATGTATTTTGCCTGGACATCCAGTTTAGTTTTGAAGTTTTGCATAGGATCTAAATTTAACATTGTATGAGACCCACTTTTTAAACGGAAATACATACTATGTTTGAAATTGAATTTCCATTTTGCTCTTATTTGAAGGCTTTCTATCTCTCAGTTTATAAGGAAAGGTAACCAAAATCACTGTGTTTTCACAGAGCATTTTGCCTTTTTTCAACAGGTATTTTCTGATGAAAAATAGTTATACCGGTAGATTGTCAGAAATCTTTACCTGTAGCCTTCACCCGTGTAGAGGTTTAAGGAGTGAGGGAAGAAGCACAAATCCCCAGATAAACTTTCATCTTATTCCTACTGACTTGAAAATAAGAAGGTATTAGCTATTGTGTTTCTGTTCCTTCAAATATAAAAGTCAAACTTCATCTGTTGTGGGCTGCATTTCACAACCAAACAAAATTTAACCTGGAGAAACAACCCTGTCAGTGTGGGATATCATGGGAATGATCAAATTTCAGGAAGGAAGGAAAGTCTAGCTACAAGAGGATCCTTCTATTTTTTTTTAGCATCGTACAGTTTTCCAGGTACATCTTGCCACTGAAAATATTACCCCTGAAGCACTGTTATTATGTTTTTGTTATGAAAGTGAAAGAGGCATAACTCAGAGAGCCTCAGGCAACAGTGAATTACCAAGGACTTTCCTATAAGTGAGTGAAATATAATTACACTCTTCAATAGATGAGACAAAATATATTTTGGGTAAAGAAAGGAAGGTAAAAAAGTAGATGAGTCAAATTGGCTGTGCTGTATATTTATCATCAGGAAGAAAGGTAAATGAATGCATATGAAAGTAGGAACCCAGTCAAGCTTCTACTGCAGAGCTGAGGACAAGCCCAGTTTGACATTTAAAAAAGAAAAAAAAAAAAGAAAAAAAAAGAAAAAAAGGAAAAAAAAGAAAAAAAGAGCTTAACTTCTGCTGGTGTTGCTATATCAGTGATCACTAAATTATCCAGCAGACTGATGATGAGACACAGTCTGACCATTCAGGGATGTGGGTGAATGCCCATGCATGCACACAAACACGCAATCCTAAAGATGCACCCCCAAACCTATTTTTTATATGCAGGAACCATTCCCTAAGGCTGACATATAAGCCAGCTATTCAGCTGAATCTGTTTCACCTAAGGTGTAGTACCTGACTCTGTTCTTACTCTTTGCATAGCTCTGACTGGTGGAAAAATAAGCTGCTCTCACTAGAGCGTCCATTTACTTCACATGCTTTAGCTCATTGTGGTATCCACGGTAATTTAACCGTGTCTGTGCTACCTTAATAAGGCTTTCGGTGCTAAAACATTTTCATCCTGGAATTTAGACTGATACTTTCTTCTTGTTTAAAGTACTGTTGAGCTTTCACACCTGTTTAGCCAATCTCATTTCTCCTCTTCTAGACACAAAATGGAAAAGTAACTCCCACAGACATTAACTGAGGTTATTGGGCTGAAGACAGATCTATTTGAATATCCCACAGTAGGAGAAATAATTCACAGGTTAGTAACATACTAGCATTGCATTTTACTATGGACATGATTACCTTTGATGGTTTTGTCCTTGCCAAGATAAACACGACAGAGCAGTTAATGTAATTACAATATGGTTAAGCACAACTATGATAAGAAAGAAAAATGAAATTAGATTTTATTTAAGGATTATTGCATTTCAAAGAGTTGTCATTTTAAAATAAAATTTACATCAGAAAGTAGTGTGTAAATATAAAGCCTTAAAATAAAATTTAAAAGATCTCTTAAAATAACTTAGGAAAAATAAATATATTTTAGAACTGGTATTTAATGGACATGTTTTTTCTCAAATGTTTTTTTCAGTGACAGTAAGAACACTGAAGGCTTCCTACTGAATACAGTTTGAATTCTCAAACCACAGCTGAGGGCAGGAAAATCTTCTTTCTGACACACAGACCATATAATTGTAGAGATCATATTCTTCAAACTGTTTTTTTTTCTCTCAGCTTCCTCCTCAAATAATGACACAACAAGTAAAAGCTGTAGTGAGTGTGTGCATACACTCTACTCCTGAGCATTTTTTTTCTTCACTCATGTATAGGAACTGTTCATAAACTATTTGTTCAAACAGGTGCCCCCAAACCCCAAATCTTTGAAGACATTACAGTTATTGCTTGTATCAGTAGGGAAAAAATAGGTCAGTAGGTCATCCGGTCCAAGCCCCTGTGCAGGGCCACCTAGAGTCAGTTGCCTAGGACCGTGTCCAGACAGATTTGAATATTTCCAATGATGGAGTCCTCCACAATCTCCCCAGGCAACCTGTGCCAGTGCTCAGTCACCCTCACAGTGCAAAAGTGTTTCCTGATATTCAGGAGGACCCTCCTGTGTTTTACTTTATGCCTGTTGCCTCCAGTCCTGTCACTGGACACCATTGAGAAAAGTCTCTCTATGTCTTTGTTATTCCTTCCCATCAAGTATTTATATACATGGACAAGACCCCCCTTAGCCTTGTCATCTTCAGGCTAAACAGTCCCAGTTCTCTCAGCCTTTTCTCACAGGAGAGATGCTCCAGCCCTTTCATCATCTTTGTGGCCCTTTGTTGGACTCTCCTCTCCAGTATGTCCATGTGTACTGAGGAGCCCAGGACTGAACACAGTACCCCAGGTGCGGCCTCACCAGTGCTGACAATGAGGGATCATGTCCCCCAACTTGATGCCAATACTTTATCTTAATGCAGCCCAGGATACTGCTTGCCTTCTTTGTGGCAAGGGCACATTGCTGCCTCCTGTTCAATCTGGTGTCCACCAGGCCCCCCATGTTCTTTTCTGCCACGCTTCTTTCCAGTTGAGTGGCTCCCAGCATGTACTGGTGCCTGGGTTTCTTTCTCCCCAGGTGCAGGACTTGGCACATCTCCTTATTGAACTGCATGAGGTCCCTGTCAGCCCATTTCTCGAGCCTGTTGAGGTCCCTCTGAATGGCAGTGTGACACTCTGGCATATCAGTCACTCCTCTCAGTTTGTACCCTTGCTGAGGATACAGTCTGCTCCATAATCCAGAACTTTAATGACGATGTTGAACAGGATCAGACCCAGTACTGACCTCTGGGGTAAACTGTTAGTCACTGGCCTACAACTAGACTTTGTGTTGCTGATCACCACACTTTGGGCCCCGCCATTCAGCCAGTTTTCAGCCCACCTCACTGTCTGCTCATCCAGACCAAACTTGATCAGCTTCTCTATGAGGATCTTATGGGAGGCACTGTTGAAAGTCTTACTGAAGTACAGGCAGACAATATCCACTGCTTTCCCCCCCATCTACCAGGCCAATCATGTCATCATAGAAGGTTATCAGTTTGGTCAAGTATCATTTTCCTTTGGCTAATCCATGCTGACTAGTCCTGATGATTTTCTTGTCCTTAGTGTGCCTGGGAATGGTTTCCAGGATTAGCTGCTCCATCACATTCCCAGGGATCCAGGTGAGGCTGACTGGTCTGTGGTTCCCTGGGTCTTTCTTCTAGCCTTTCTTGAATTTGAAGGTGACATTTTCTTTTCTTCAGTCTCCAGGCACTTCTCTCAGTCTCCAAGGTCAATCAAAGATTATTGAGAGTGACCTTGCAATGACATCATCCAGCTCCCTCAGCACTTGTGAGTGCACTTCATCAGGGCCCACAGACTTGTATATGTTTGGTTTGCTTAAGTATTCCCTGACCTGATCCTATTTGACCAAAGGTACTTCTTCCTCATTCCAGCCTTTCCTCTTGGTGTCTGGGATACCTGGCAGCTGGTCTGCCCCAGCCCAGCAAAGGCTGAGGCAAAGGTGACATTCAGGACCTTGGCTTTTTCCATGTCCTGTGTAAACCAGGTCCCCCATCTTGTTGAACAAAGGGTCTACACTTTCCCTAGTCATTCTTTGGTCACCTCTGTGCTTAGACAAGACTTTCTTGATGCCTTTGACATCCCTGGCCAGATTCAGTTCTACCTGGACTTTAGCTTTCCTAATTTTGTCCTTGGATGCTCAAACAGTGTTTCTGTATTCTTCCCAGGTTACTCATCCTTGCTTCCAGCCTCTGTATGCTTCCTTTTTGCTTTTGAAGAGGCCAAAGTCTGCTCTCCTGAAGTCCTGAGTTTTGAGCTTGCTTTTCATCTCCTTCCCTGCCCTCAGGATCCTGAACTCCATAATCTCATGGTCATTTCAGCCAAGGCTGCCTTTGACCTTCACATCCCCAACAAGCCCCTCTTTGTAAGTAAGAGATTCAGCAGAGCACCTCTTCTCATTCACTGCTCTATCACAAAGAGGAGGAAGTTATCAACAATGCACTCCATGAACTCCTGGATTGCTTATGTCCAGTTGTGTTGTTCCTCTAGCAGATACTGGAGTGGTTGAGGGCCTGAGGACCAGGGCCTGTGAACGTGAAGTTATTCCTTTTTGTGTGTGGAGGACCTAATAAAGTAAAACTGATTGAGTCCTCTGGGTAGCCAGCAGAAGTGTTCAGTGCTTCACATAATGATATATATGAGTATGGAGAAAGGGCACAGTGACAGAAAGTTGCTGACCAGGAGTAAGAGACAAAATTTTCTCTGAAAAATGTCGTTCTCCATAAGGCAATTCAGTAATTTCATTTTGTTAGTTTCAATGTCATTAAGACACATGCTCTACTCACAATACAAATAGGTTTCACACTTTGACGAAGAAAACATTACTTTTGTGATTTAACTCCCTCCTAAACCCCATATCGTTCATGTAATTTATTCATTCTGGCAAGGCGAATAAGAAAAGAGTCTTTAAACTTTGGTGTAATAAGAGTGGAATCCAGTGTAAAAATAAATTGGAGACAGAATTTAATTATTGCTTTTCTCTGCATGATTTGCTCTCTAGCCCCTTTGCAAACTTTCTAGCACTTATTTTAAATTCTTCTTTTATCCTTCATCTGTTGACACTATTTACATACAGAACTCTGATATGTTTACCATACAATTAGACTAGATCTTCATTTTAATTAAATATCAATTCAGGATCACAGCTTCAAGCTATTTGTCAGCACTGATAGTGATCAATAGAAGGAGATGCTGAATAAAGAAGATAAATAGATTTTCTGAGTAGTCAAATATTTTTCATTTCTTCACGTACTCCATTTTTTAATAGAGGATGAAGAGATTAAATTTCTTGCATCCTTTTAGTCATTCTGCGGCGCATATTTAGAAAGTTGAAATCAGAAGCTAATTGCCACATCATTATGCTTAATTGACATGCTACCTTTTTCTCTGTAACTAACCGTGACAGGTTTGTCTAACTGGGATGTAGTGACTGCCTGTCCCAGGAGTAAAACTCTCAGTAGCTGTGGACAAATTCCCAAAAATAAAACTCAGTTAGGAACGTAGCATTCACACCAAACCCCTTGGGGCCATACATTCACTGTCTTGCTATTGCAAACTCCACATCACACAACCTTGTAATTTACAGTTAAAGTATATACCACACCCAGTTTACATTTTTTATTTTTATGCTGACATCGTTTTGAGGTTCTGCAGTTCTTTCACCCATTCAGATCCGTTCCTTCATGATATGTTTATGGTCCTATCCCTTCTCAGTCTTCTTTTACTATACTGAACGAACAAAGCGCTTTTATTCTTCCCTCTTGAGGTAGTGTCTGGTTTCTGCTCAGCATCCTAGCAGTTCTCTGCACTTCTTAAATTTACCTGCAATGAACATGGGTGAACACGGTTCAATGGGGGTGAGCCTGTTCAAACATATGGCTACTTCCTCATCAACAGTGAATGTGGTTTAGTTGATACATGTTTGCATATCATTTGCCTTTTCACATTTCGTTGAATTGGAGACATATCAGACATAGTGTGATTGAATATTATACCCCATACATTTTTTTAGGTCATTTCTAAGCATTTGGTTTCATTAAAACACAGAAATTCTCACTGTTTGTCCCAGAATATATAATTTTTTTTTTTTATACTGTTAGACTTTATCCATCTCTTAGTCACTCTTCCCACCCTTCTCCTGTCTCCTCTCCCTCTCTCCTTCCCCAGCTGCCCGCTCCCTCCTGCCCTGCTTTCTCTTTTTTCTTTCATTCCTTTCTTCCTTCCTTCTTTCCTTGTTCCCCTTTGTTAGGCCTTCATTTGCCTGTCCACATCTAACATCAACAGCCATATGGAAAATACCAGTAAAAAACTAACCTTGCAATGAAAATTTTGTGCAAAGGGAATTCAAGTGGGGAGAATCTTAGCTGCTTCATGGATTTTTGCATTCAAAATATTGCAAATAGTGATTACAGACATTTTTATGCATGAAAGATAATTCTTTCACACTTTACAGGACATCACTCCTCACAAATTAAATTACATGTAAGTACTACTTTTTCAGTCTCAACACTTCTTCAGTTTGAAATCTTAAATTTCAAGACATGAATTTTAAATAATGAATTTCAAGTTTAAAAAGCCTTTATTTTGAAGAGAAATGGGCTAAGGAACCGAAGAAAGGGAAACACTGCTGAGGTATTTTTACTAGCACCCTATTGGCCTGTCACACTGAGGTAACAGATGGATGGAGACTAGAGTTTTGTAGAGAGGTTGGGAGATCAAAAGAAAATGAAGTAACTTACAGAAAAGTTTATTTTCCTTGTAGTAAATTTAAATCTCTAATACATTTCTAGACTGAGGTATTTTAATACTGTTCTCGCCTTTAACAGGCTAAAATTTTTACAGAACATTTCAAATATTTTATTTATATTTTAATTCTGTGTCTACTGAGTATCAATTTCTGTTTCCTGTGTGTTATTCCAGTAGTGATACCTGTATATAAGTGCTATGTACCCATTACAAATCTATGTATAATTTGCGTGTGTGTAAGTGCATGCATATACATGGATGTGCTAAGTGATGGCTATTTAGAAAGTTCCACATTTTTATTATCAAGGGCTTCAGGGAGCAAAAAAATGAAATGGATGTGAAAAAGGAATTGAAAAGACAAGTGAATGAGGGGCAGAAATGGAGTGTCAGTGAGTAACTAACCAGCCAAATTTTCATTTAACAAAGCTCTGGCTGAGGAGCTCAAGATCTTGTCCTGCCATGCCAAAGAGTGTTTATTCGTTAAAAAGGTATGCATATGTAGTGATGCTGTGATGTAAAAAGATGTAGCATATGCAGTGATGCTGTGATTGGGACTCAGTAATATGTGTACAGTTCACTCTAGCTGCAAAGAGTATGATTGAAATTTTTTTACAGCTCATTAAAGAGCGTCTATGAACCACCTCTTTTATCTGTGTCAAATGGTGTTCCCCTTCACATATAAATACCATACTCTTATGTGAATATTTGCATGTCCATGTTTATCATTCACATTTCCACGAGTATCCAAGCATGTGAACTAATAATTTTCTAGTACAGTTTCTTACAGAAAGCAGATAGTGGAATTCGAAAGTCAGAAAGAGTCCAGATATGGAGTAAGGCCATAGGAAGTTAATTTTTAATTTTGCAATAATTGTCCAGCTTCAGAAAAAATAACACTTAATTAGACCCCACTTTGATTCTTACAAAGTAATTATTTCTTAAGATGTGCTAAATGGACCTGTTAAAAATGAGGTTGAATCCAACTCAATTTCTTCATATCAAAAAATTACTGCAAAGTCACACTTCATAACACTGTTTGTAAAGATCAAAGATGTTGTGCTGTTACTGAGTACTGTTAAATGTTTTTTTAAGCATGACGTGATAGAACATGAGTGATTAGGAATGTTCAGTGTTTAAAAGTTGTAAATGAAAATCCAAATGATAATCAAGTTGTCTTTATAGATCCATATGAATTAATTCAATCAGAATTTTATCTAGTCACAAATACTCTGGAGACTTAATTACTAACTAAATGTTCACAATAGAGTTTTACTTTATCTTAACTTTGTATTTTTGAAATGTGCTGGACTAATATAAATGTCCACATAGATTTAAAAATAGATAAACTTATTTAAATAAAGAGAAAATCATATTCCGATTGCTAGCCAACTGAAAAATACCAGCAGGTAAACACAAAGTGGGGCTTGAAACACCACAGGATTTCTCTAATAAAGGCATTTACTCTAGATTTCTAGATTTTGTAGTTTTGGAAACACTCTGCCTTCCATGTTGGCAAGCTGTTTTTTGTTTGTTTGGTTGGTTTTTTTTCTTTTTCTTCCCCCTTCTCTTCCTTTATTTTAATATGCTTTGGCAATTTCAACCCTGTTTTGAGAAACATTTTCAGAGCTGCCAAATTTGAGATTCATCATTATCTCTTCCTCACCCCTTATGTCCATCAGCTTTTCTACCTTTGCCTCATTGCCTATGGTTCTGGTAACATATCACAAATAGCATTATAAGCATGAATAGAAAAATCACTTGTTGATCTATCTAATATCATTCAAGGACATGGGCACCAGGCCAACAAACTATTTAGACTCCTTACTGTTATTTAGGCTTCCAATGTTCTTCTGAAATCTCTTTCACTGACGTTTATTACCTCACAATTGGGGTGGACTAAAAGCATGCCCACAGGCAATTAAGGAAATTCAGCTAATGGCTGATAATTTATTAGGCCACTGTAATTCAATTCCATCCCGTTATGTGCCTTAGCTCTTAGCAAGCTCTTTCAAATTAAGTTAATTCAAAGGCTTTACTTAGTATGTCTATGGTGGCATAGACAGGCCTTATCAAATTTCTCAAGGATATGTTATAGCATAATGTTTTAAACAAAATTACAGCCTTCCTTCCTATTCATGCAGGCCAGAAGGATTACTTAAGCTATGTTAAAAAATCAGTTTCTCCATTATAAGGGCAAACATGTTATACATAGGGACAGTAATATTTAAAATGCATTTTTCTCTACTCATGGTGATTCTAAGGGTGATAACTGAGCAGTCCAGATGTTTTCCAGGTTTCTTGTGTAGGGTTGTACGTGCACCACTGGGTCAGCTGGTGGGTAGCAACTGCCAAAGGTGATGCACTTTGGGCCCAGTCTGGTAAACTCTTGCTTCCCTGATTCACCCTTATGTATGTGACTGTTACCATGGCTGCTGAAAATTCCTTCACACAAAAATTGTACAGATTGATCCTGACCAGCTTTTGCTTTGGGTAACAGCTGAAGTAGAAAAATCTGTCTCTAAGTGGTTTTCTCTTGAAAAAGATGAACTTGCCGGAACATTTAAAATGCCAAATTCAGCAAGAACAAAGATACCTCTGTGGGTGAGTGTGACTCAAGCCCTAAATTACTCACAGTGAAACAGGTTGGTAGTGTCATTTACAGAAAAGCAGGTGTAGTGTTACAATTAAAATGCTTCACTTCCCAGTGCCACCCACCAGCTCTTTGTGAGAAACCCACCACCTCCCAGCTCCCGGTAGGGCTGATGCCTATGAAATAAAAAAAATACAGTGAGGAAAACAGAAACTGAGTTTGTACCAGACTTATTTCTCAGGAAAGGCAGGAAAAGATGAAGGCAGGGAAGCACTCTAGGGGGTTAGTATAACACTAATACTTTCTAGAGTCATCCAAAGGATGGGACTATGATGTCCCCATTACAGAGTTTTTGGGCAGGTGGTGGATAAGACTGAATCTTTTTTTCAGAGTAATGAAAAGCCAAAAATGTCTGCTAGCACTCACAGTTGTAAACAGTTTCAAAGTATGGAAAAAAATAAATTGTAGGGAGAGTCAAAGCATCCATATGTATCAGAAATAAACTAGCACAGTAATTTTTCTGCAGTTTGCCCTCCTTTCTTATTTGCTTGAAAAGACATTCTGCCATGAAAATTGTTTCGATCTTTTTGTGAAAGTCAGGAAATACAGCCTGTGTCATGAAAAAAACCCCACCCTGAACTGAGGTCTGAATATGCTCTGTACACTTTCCTCATAGGGAATCACAACATTAAATAATCATGGACTGAGGGATAAGATAGATGAGGGAAGAGGGGCAGCTACGTACCAGTGACAGAGATCATATTTCAGCAACTGTAAGCCAGACCAAACAGATCTTAAAAGAAGCTGTGGCTGAGATGTGTATAGCTGTATGAAGACCATATTGAAAGCTGTATTTCTGTTGTCCGCGTGACTGTGTCTGAGAGCTGATTTTTGTGCTCTGCTGTTACGTGTGCCCTCTTATATGAGGGAGAAAAAAAGATTTAAATGGACAAAAAGAGAAGAGATGACAAAATGAATTAGACATCTAATATTTTCAAACACAGTTTTTTCAACAATTTTTTTCCATGAGCAAACAATATGTTATTCCAAATATTTTTCCATTATTTCTTCATTTCAAATTGAGAGCCAAGTGACATATTGATCTCTTGAAGGAGCTCAGGATTTGAAAGATAAATAAGACTGTGGGGACACAAAGGACAATAAAACTATATGCATTGTACACTGAGGAATATAAAGCAATGATGAACTTAGTGTTGAAAATATTTTAGAATGGAAAAACAGATTTTTCAAGAAAACTTTCCCCCTCCAAGGTGATTGAAAAGGAGATGGACCCTTGAAAAAACAGGTTTTAATGACTTCAGTAATTTCTTACCTTGGGTACTTGGCTGAATTACCTCAGGAAGCTATGCTACCTGGGTAGGACTTAACCCCTACATTAAGACATCTATATGCAGATACCTACGTGTTGAGGAAGCTTGAAGCAAGTGCCTAAACATAAGCAGTTCTTGCTGTGCCGTGTCCTCCATCTGCCATCCCAGATGTATGGGATTGTCCCGGGTCTTCTGTCACTTCAGGAAAGCCTTGTTTAGGTGTCTCAGACACAGATGCCATATCTAACTGTCTAACCCTGTCAACTAAGATTTCAGCTCAGTTTCCTGAACACAGGTGTCTTGCGGCACTTTCAGATGCCATAAAATATCCAGAATATCCACATACAATGTAGCACCTTACAGGAAAGGGGAGGGGAGCTGGAGGTCAGACTTGATTGACACAGGTGCTTCAAATGCAAGTAGATGTTTATGCTTAAGTGACCTAATAGATACTTGGAGCTTTTCTGGCTAAAATAGGAGCTTAGAAACCTAGAAAATGTGCCAATAGTGACATGTGGGTGTCTATAGTCGAGCTGAATCCTGCCCTTGTGTTTTGGGTTGTTTTTTTGGCTCTGCTTCCACAACAGACTATTTCTTCCATGATTTACTTCCCTTGTCAACGTGAAATGAAACAAGAGCCTTTTAAAAGATGGAAAGTTTGGGCCTGAGTTCACAAAGGCTACTTTTGGCACAGCAGTTTGCACAAGGATGCTATTCACAGAGCACTCAAGAATATTGTTTATTAGAGTAGTGAGTCTTGATTTTTCTGCTTATAGTTAGCTTTTAATTAATTGACTTCTTGCAATGTTAAGATAACAGCAGTGTGAAAAGGCAGAATTGAACCCTGGTCATAGCACCTGGGCTATGCTTTTCACTATATGACTCACTATTTTTGAGTTATTTCTCTATATTAGCTTAATAGGTAATAGCCTGTCCTTAAAATGACAATCAGGGCCTCTAGCCTAAAGTTTACTGGAAAATAAGGAGAGAATAAAACCAAAGGCTTCATCCCAATTAGAAGCAGAGATGGTCTTCCAGAATATCTGCGAAATGGCCAAAACCATATTTTTTTTGTCCTTTGTCAACAGAATTCCTGAGGAACCTCTGGAAGAAAAAAACAGCCTATGTCTATTGGAGACACTGAGGCAAGATATTTGGTCTTTCCATGGCATGCTTTCTGCCAGAATTAATCTTCTCAAGAGGATTAGATGGTGCAGAGAGATATAAATTATATATAACTGTACCACTTTGTGGAAATTTGGTCTGTGCTGTCAGCTCAGACCACTCTGGAAATTTCCTGCTCAGTTTTATTACCTACTAAACTGCTTTACTGTAAGGCTGGAAGCGATAAGTTTTTTGATGTCAGAACTCACAGGATAATACTTTCTTGAATGGCTCACAGCTGTGTGAATGATGATATTGTCTGCTACTAAAGAAAAATCAGAGATATGGTCAGTGTTTGTTATCATGTCATTTTATACATCATTTTATCACTTGCACTATCTCCAGCACCTAGAATTGTCTGCTCAAAGCTTTTACCCCTTTACTGTAAGTTGCTGAGTTATTGCTAGCGAAAATTGCATTTCCTCTTGAAAATGTGTAGTGATGTAGTTAATCAAAGTAAACAGTAAAGGGATGCTGAACTCCACATAAGCTAAGGGTCTGATTCTGCCACCCATGCTTCCACTGAATAGCTCTTACTGAAGTGAGTACCCTCACAGAGGATAATTGAACTATTCAGATGAAAAAATGTTACCCGCTGTGAGCCAGCATCGGAGAGTTCGATTCTGTATGCTAGATGCTGAGAGAGAACTTCCAAAGAATTATGAATTACAGTAAATAGAAGTGATATGTGAGGTTATTTTTAATTTCAAAGAATGGCAATAAAAGTTTTCATCTGTTAGTTTTCTTTAACTTCTTATGTCTGTTGTGTAATGGTTGTCAAGCAGCAACGGTACTTGCTTGGTGATGCTGAACTGTCAGCCCAGCTCATCTGTTTAATAGTAGTGAGGTACTTTTTAATAGCCAGTAATAGCTGCTACTGAACTTTGCCTGTCCTGTAGAGCAGGTGGAGAGATGGTTATATGAGAGGCACTGACACCTTTGAGTTTGTTTTTGTGAGAGCTGCTTCTAGTCAGTACTGACAAATGACTTTGCTGCCTGCATATATTTGCTAGGCAAACCAGATTTGCAGCACATATAAGTATATATTTCAATATTTGAAATCTAGTAGATTAGGTCCCTTGATTGTTAAAAGAAAATTTGGATTTCAGGCAGCATATGTTATAGCTTCCAGAAACTAGCTCTTAAATTAACGAGTCACTGAGTTCTTCAAAACTTTTTCAAGTGCTGATTAACAAGGCAATGCAAACCCTTTACAACTTTTTTCCCTTTCCCTTTATTAAATGCCTGACATTTAGCAAAATTAGTTGATGGAATATGATGAGTCTTACTACGTGTGCTGTGTGATGGAACACGATGCAAAACCTAACACAAAATCTGAACTGAAATATTGCCATTAGTTTGAACACCCACTGTTTAATGTGGGGGTTTTTTTGTTGTTTTTTTTTTTTCTGAAGAAAATTACTCACAGGAGCAAAGTGTTCCAAGTGGATGTGGTATTGCAGGAGGGTGGCACAGCCCTACATTAATCTTTTTCCAATTAGAAATTAGGAACAGTTCTGGTGCCTGGAGGGCTTCAAGATTTCCTCAAATGTTACCTCTCCATTAGCAGCTTCGAAGTATTTACTCACAAAAAAAAAATAATTTTTCTCCAAAGGAGTGAAAGTGAAGGCAGAAATAAGAAACAATTCAAATGTCTGAAATATAATGCAAAGTGCCAAGGCAACAAAACAGAGCAGACAGAATTACTGGCATGCTGGGTAGATAATAAGCAATAACAGTTGTTAGAAATACAGTGCAATAATTATCCTGAGTAAAATGAAGGCATGTGTTTTAGGAGGAAAAACAGAGGTAAGGAGGGAATTCATATAATAATATTGTGTATTGATGATGTGTAAAGACAGGAAATGGAAAGAGTTGAGAAAACATAAACTACTATGGCATCAAAATATGACCTGGGTGAATATCAAATCAAGTTCTATTGAGGTAGTGTTAGAAATAATATATGGATGGCTATGCTCAGATTGGACAAATCTAAAATTCATATAATGAATTGCGACGGACAAGTAAATTAAAATTCATATTATGATATTAACTTGAGTTTCAAATCAAAAACATATTTGGAGAGACTTAACTATAGAAAATAAATTTGGATCTAGAGCAGACTGAGTTCACATCAAATGGAGAGTAAGCAAAAGTGGATTGTTTCTGTTACAAAAAAACAACTTTGGCAAATTGAGGAAAATGTTTATTGAAGTCAGCTAGACTGAAACACACCTGACCTTAGAAAAAGCTTGACTTTTTTGAAAATGCCAATGGTCCAAAAATGATTTGAAATTGTAATAGCTCTTCATCTATTCTTTTAATATAGATTTTGAACATGACTTCCAGACTAGCACTACAGACAGGATGCTGGTGATTAGCTAAGAGTTAAGAAAGAACAAAAAAGAAGTACAATCAATAAAGAAAGATACAGCTCAGAAATCTTGAAATGTAAGATCTGCCAAAATTCAAGTTTATTTGGCACTTTTGAAGGAAATTAAAGAAACATTGGCTAGTTTAGAAAAGGGGGCAGGGGGAAGGGAGAAATGTGACATTTATATTGAGTGGACAACATACAGCTAATATTCAAACAACCGTATTTACCTGAGTATTACCACATATGATAGAACATCAAGATCAACCCAGGATGGCCTGTGAGAATGAGGTATGGAAACAGAAATGGCAACATTTAATTCAAATAGATTAATACAGTCAATTGGATGATCTAAGTAACAGATTAACTGTGAAAACTAGCACATAAAATTAGATAATGAGGATTCAGATAATGAGTCTATTCAGTGAGGAATGCTACTCTTCTCCACAATATGCCAAAACCAGTTGTGAAGGATGAGAAAAATTGAGGAAATGAGAATGCCAAGCAAACCTAAACCACTTTTTGATAAGGTAGTATATGTTCCCAGTAGGGGAAAAAAACCACAAAAGAACCTCTTTGATCTTCTAAAGGAAATGAATATGCCATGTGGGAAACTATTATTTCATATGGAGAAGATGGCTGTGATTATGTGAAAATTAACAAATTGACCATAAGTTGAACAACATGGGATTATGCTTGAAAGTGAAACTCCTGGCCTGAAAGGAAATTGTGAACAGAGATCCACACAGGGATTTGAGAACTGATGTAAATGTTCCTTTTTCTTTTCTTAAAAAATGTGGGGAGGAATATGAAGATGCAAGACTGAGAACCACTGTAATTCAAAATGCTGGTCTATTAACAGAGAAAAAATGAGATGTCTTTGAGGACAGAATTATAAAAAGTGGGATGAAATTTAATTGTATATCATGCAAAGTCACACGCAGATACTGTCAGGTGCAAAATCACCACCTGGAAATAGTAACTTTGTGGATTTATTACTATAAAGATGCCTCAGAGCCATGAATGAGATGTACTTGTTAAAAGGGTAAATATGATAGTAGAATGCTAAAGATGATAGAGAAAGCAAAGAAATACTAATTATGTAATATAATAGCAAAAAACATGTTTCCAAATTGTGGGAAGATTATTCTGAACAGGATCATCCGTAAAGAAGGCTACCAAAATAATGAAGATAACTTTATGAGTTAACTTTTTGCATCTGGCTTGCCAAAGGAGAAGCCAGATGACTTACCAAATAGGACCAACTAGTGCCATATAGCCAGCCACCACTCCATTATTTAAAAAGTGTAAAGAAAGTGGGGATATGAAAGCGTGTCCAGTTGATGTTACCTCTCTGGAAGACCTAAGTTTCGCATCTGTTCTGATAGTGTTACAGATCTAGCAGGAGCAACTGAGAAAATTTTACAGGTTCTGCTTTCTTTACTGGCAAAGAGATTTCATTGCCACAGAGATCCACACCCAGCTGAGATGTTGACCAAGATGTATGTACACCAACTGACTGAGATTATGTTTTAATTATGAAGCATGGGCTCATATAATTGGAAACTCAGTGACTACAACAGCTGTGGGAAGGAAACTGTCTTCATTTATGCTATTTCTTACACATTTCTTCTTGAATGATCCATATTAGTTAAATTAGACAGCTGCAGGCTTTCTTAGATGTAAGGGTTCCATAGCATCAAGGGTGACTACAGCCAGAGTTGGAGCTCTCATGAGTTCAGAGACAGCAAAGATTTTACAGGATCTGCGATGTCTTTAGCACTTGGAGTCCTGCTAATACTGATGGGTAAAAACATAGCAATCATTTTAGTAAAAGTAAGCATTTGTTGTTGATATAAGCTTGTACTCAGTCCTGGGAAGAGCATTAATCCGTTGAAACTCCATCCAGCAACTCCTTCTACAACTCCTTCTACAACCAAGAAAGCATTAGCATGCTGAAGAACCCTTCTCTCTGGCACCAACATAGGTCTCTAAACTGAAAAGACTCTTAATCTCTTCTGACGTCCTGCTAAATCTGGTCTGCAGGACGTCAATCATTTTGTTCAAACAAAAGCACACTGAAACCTTTCTGGATATCATGATTGAAAATGACCTCTCTGGCTTAGGACCTGTCAGATGAACTAAGGTAAAGTCACCAAAGTAGATGTTGAACCAGCATGTCCATGTCCTCAAAGTATCAGAATATACGCTGCAGATGAACACTTCTTTGTTTTCTGAATCTTGAAGAGAAGATCTCTGTACAGCATACCTTTGTGAAGTGTTCTCCCAGCTATGCTCATACATAGAAACCTTTGTTATAGTCAGCCAATGTTTTTTTGTCTCTGATCTAGGTGATAGGGAGGTCACCTGTTGTAAACTGCTGCGCCCAGGTTGGTTACATGGCCTGAGAAGAGCAGAGAGCCAATTGTAAATTGTAAAGCTTGTAGGATTTCATGGCTGAATTGCTTGCTTGATTTGCTTTTACTGAAGACCAAGAATTTTAACAGTAACATAAACAGGATTGAAATATTAGGCAATTCACTGATGACATTTTCCCAATTAAATTATGTACTAGAGGTATGATTGATTTAATCTGCTTTTAGTTATTGGCAACATGTTCTTCTACCTTAGTTCTGTTTATCTTAGGCTTTCTCTATAGATGGTAGAAAAATGCAGTCACTTTTAGGGGTGTAATTGAACTGGAAGGTTTGAGAAGAAACATACTCCAATTTTCAGTTTTGAGTTAGACTTATTATTCTGTTGTGTTTTCATTTAATTTGCTTGACATTCTACTCTGTATTCAGCAGAACAGCTATTTGCTTGAGATGAATTTCAATTACCTTCTCATCAGTTGTTTCTTAAATATTATATTTCCTCCTCTTCTTCAAGAGATTTCTCATACATTATAGAATTCCAATCAACATTCCTCAGAGCATTCCACTTTCTTTCACCGTCCTCTTTCTCAAAGTCAAAACACTTTTACTACACACCATTCTCTCATGAGTACTTCAAACTCAGTGATAAGCTGATAAGTAGATCCAGGATGCTCTGTATCTTAAATGCAATTTCTTATATTTAGCTTATTTCTTAGGATCAGGCATGGAATAGCTTTGGACTATAAAACCTGTTTGAGGAATTACTGGAAACAAAACAAGGCTGCACTAAGAATATGTAACTTTTAAGAATGTATTCTTCTTCATAATTGCTTTCCTGTTATCCTAATCAATATCGGAGTAATTAAAATGCCTCATGATCAATGTTTCTACCTTGTTCAGGAGGTGTCTCTTATCTCTAAAAGATTGCCATGAGCTACTTTTTCTAACCTCACTAAAGGTTCCTTGCAAAAAGTCATTTGACTCCCTATTTGGCTATAAATTACACTTAACATTCCTCTATTGTCAGATAAAAATGTACAGTTTTTCCCTTATGTTACATGTAACCGCTATGTAACTTAATTTTTCTATGAACTGCATGGTAATTTCACTTGCAAGAATATTTTAACTTTTTATCGGGTAATTTTATTATCCTGAATCTAATATTCTTCTTCCAACCTTGGTGAGACTATTACTTTTTGCATGTGTTTTTAGCCTCCCCCTCCATACTTACCATCCCTACCAGCAAGCATTTGCCTTGTTGCATGCTGTGAGTTCTGCCAGGAGATAAAGTACAACCTTTCAGGCACTATAAATACTGAATGATCCTAGCTTGACTTGGGTGTCTTTACCAAGTTGTATACTTGGGCAAAAGCCCTGCATGGAGCTGATCTAACTTAAAATGGGAATCTAAATGTTAGGACCCAAAAGGGTGAGCCAACTACCTGAAGCTCCCTTTCTAGTCAATGCAGGGAGATACCAATTTCCACCTTACCCTCATAGCAGGATGTGGGAAGGTCAGATGACTCATCCTCTGTAAATGCCTGACACTGACTCCGCTCAGCTATGTGAGAAGGATCCCACCCATGGACTCTCTGCAGCCTCACAGAATCACCTTGATGACATGCTGTCATGTCTTTAAAGTCTTGGTCTTACTCCTTTCATCTACTTGCTCATCTAAATCCCTCTCTGCTTCCTGGCAACCACAGTGAATGAAAAAATGACATCTGGAGTCCAGACATCATTTCAGTGCTCTAACCACAGCTGCAACCTTTACGGTGTTCTTTGGTGGCATCCCATCAAGTAAAAGCCACACCAGTATTCTAGAAAAAAGTATTTCTAGGAAAATTTTCTAATCTGTCTTGATCATAGTAACCTTTTTCTTTGTACAGAACATGCAGAATAGACATTATCAGGCGATTCTCAATTTTCTTAGCTATTATAAAATTTTTGGTAATACTTTCAGATTTTGTAGACTGATTCTTCTCCTTTATCTCAGCTCATCTGACAGAAACTGCTACCTATAAAGTGCTCCATTGACCCTTCTATTATCAATAAATCTCTATTTTTATGTTTAATAACTTCCTCACAAGTGAAGTCACCCCCCTTTCCCAGCTTTTTTTAGGCTGCTTCAGTTCTCAGACTATTATTCCACTCTCCTCTTCTGAGTACTCCCCTCACCCTTGCTTCATTTCCAGTCATCTACTTAGCCACAGAATCACAGAATAGNTTTCCCGTTATCGACACAAGGCAAGGCCACGGAATCGACATTCCGTTCCATCCCTCGCGTAGTTCTCTTGGGAACCGCAGATATTTTGTCTTCCCCGTATGCTGGGTGCAGACTTGTTTTCCACCACAGAAGCTTTTTGATTTCATGCTTTTCCTTAAGCTGTGAACAATGCTATAATTTTACTTTTTCGGCCAATTTTAGTAATAATCCCACACCATGTCCTTCTTGTGCTGAGGACTCCAGAGCTGGACACAGTACTCCAGGTGGGGTCTCACCAGAGCAGAGTAGAGAGGAAGAATCACCTCCCTTGACCTGCTGGCCAGGCTTCCTTTCATGCAGCCCAGGATGCGGTTGGTTTTCTGGGCTGCAAGTGTGCATTGCCTGCTCATGCTGAGCTTCTCATCCACCAGCACCCCCAAGTTCTCCTCAGGGCTGCTCTCAATCCATTCTCAGCCCAACCTGTATTAGTGCCTGGGATTGCCATGGTACAGGTGCAGGACCTTGCACTTGGCCTGGCTCAACTTCATGAGGTTCGCACAGGCCCACCTCTCAATTGCCTTTTCTGCTGCCTTGCTTTTTTTTTTTTTTTTGTGCTATGCCTCAGAAGTAATCTTTTCTTCTGTGCATTCACAGCTTGTACACCTTTCCTGATGTCACTGCTTCCTTTGCATTTGACACTAACCATGTCATCTGTTTTTCTGTCATATTCATTGATCTTCACAAGAAAATCAACCAGTTCTTCTAATTTAGCTGTCCAGTCTGCTGGTACCACAGCAAACTGATAACAATCACACATAAAAAGTATTTCTGAATGTCCTCAGTTTGATAGCCAGGAACATTTCACAGTCAATGTGTTCCATTATATATATCCTGAACTTCACAGATACTTTCAAATGAAATGATTCACAAATAATTTTGGCTTAATCTCTGAAGGGATAAAATAAAGGTAATGAAATTATAAGGATTAAGGTATTTTCTAGGCAGGCTTCAACCCTTTTATGTAAACGTAACATCTTTAATTTGGAAGAAAACATAAAAGAGCATTATTTATTCTTTAACTTTGAAATGACTTAGCATAAACTGTTTGCCAGTCTCTCATTCTCAAAGAACAGTGAAGTAACTGGTTCTGTGCATTCAAAATCTGCAGATTATCTTGTTAAAAAAAACTAGGTAGCACAGGTACTTGTTTGCTGCATCAAGTGAGCTGAAGCTGGGTGCCCAGCTATCAAAACCCATGCAAACATGCTGACACATTGATAGACCCAAGCTAAACCCCCTGCTTTGATGTTACTGTGACTATTACATCTTGTTGCAGAACGACATCAGGCTGCTCTCCCCACATTGGGCCATGCTACGCTGTTTTGAGAGACCCTTCAATATTTACGCAAGCTTTTCTGGTTTTGTCAGGCAGGTCTAGAAGAGGATAACAGCCCCCTGCCTTCTATATATACTGGGAATAATAGATTAATTGTAAAGAGTATAACTAGTTAAAACCAAGAATTGGAGGCTAGAGTCATTGCACATCAGAATTATTGATGCTTGAGGGTCTCTTACCTGTGTATTCCTCATCTTAAAATAACAGCCTATATTTTAGAGTTTCATAAGTTTATTAGTATAAGTTTTAAAACCTTAAAAAAAAAAAACTTTCCAAACCTTATTTTCCCATTTTTGACACTGCAAAGAGACTAAATATATAGTAAATAATAATAATAAAAAATCTGGCCAACAGTTTAGCCTTATTTTTAATTCTTTTCATGTACTTGTACAAGAAAATCTAAATAAAATTAATGTTTTAAAATAACTTTTCTGTTTATAAAAATAAAACTTATAACACAGCTAATTTAAAATCCTTGCAAGACATGTAGAGCAAAGCAAGTTTTCAATTATCAAAAAGTAGATTTTTTTTTCCAATAAATTTAAGGGAAAACCAATTAGAAATAAAGAAACTTATTTCCTGTGGTTTTGAAATTCTAACAATAATATTAATTAATTTTCATTGCCTTTGTTAAAGTGACCTTCAGGAATCTGTGGACTAGACATAAAAGGTAAACAAAAGCATATATCAATGAGCTGAATTTTTGGATAGACAACCTATCAGACTCTAAGTCACTGTCAGACACAGAGCTCTTAGAAAGGGAGGTCTACCTCCTCAGTCCCAATCTAAATCAACTTATTTGGTGTCCCTTTCTTCCTACCTTCCTTTATGAATAACTTTTAAACTTGTTGACAGATTGAATGGTGACAAGTTTTTATCACTGTGCACAAAACATGTCTCCCTTGTGCTGCTCTGGAAACACCTTCAGACTTCCTTGGTGTGGAAATCTAATTTCCATTCCTGTTAGTTTGATGCTGAATCTTCTATATATAATTATTAATAATTAAAAAAGAAATATGTATATGGTTCCTGTATGATGCATCATAAAATAATGCCTTTGAGGGGCAGATTTGTAGATTTTAAAGATAAAGTTTGCAGATTTGGGGATATGACTGTGACAAAGTTGAGAAACAGAAAGTGCATGGAGGTTGTCTAAATAAAATAAATTATTGTTATTGTGATAATATCTGGAGATGTACCTTAGTAAACGGAGCTTCTGTGAATGACCTCCTTTAGCCATAAACTGCCAGTCTCAGGTAGTGTGTGATTCCTCAGGTGTAATAAGGTCCCTGGTGACCTTACAAAGACCAGAATGGGTACAAACTTTGCAGTCAATACAAAATGTAGACACAATGTTTAGTTTTAGCAGCATTCTCTACTTACATTGTGTCACATATTTGTTGTATTTATCATGTAATTTATCATATTTATTTTTTTCTTCCCAAAAGATTTCCTCTATTGTAGTAATCACTGCCTTAGTTAAGTTTGCTTCAAAGAAAAGTAAGGAAGATTCAAGTTAGGTGTTAAGAATAAGTTATAAATTGCAATTCTGGAAAAAAAATTGGATATGGAAGTCCATTCCTGGAAGCCTAAAGAGGGATTAGATAAATATCTGTCTGATACAGACTTAATTGATCCAGCCTTGGGTAACAGAGATGAACTGGATGACTTCCTGAGATCCCATTCAGCATTAATTTTCTGTGATTCTGTGCTAAGAAGCATTTCAGAAAGGCGCTAGAAATTTAATCTTTGAAACTTGCAAAACACCTGAAAGCAGTACGAAGTAGATTCTTTTAGAGGTACTGCATCCGCTTGAGTGCTTTTTGAGGCTGCTTGGTCCTACACATCTCCCTTGCTTTATGTAGCAAACAAATACAACCAGCACTTAAATAGGGAAGTTAAGTTTTCTGGTATTAAGGTTTTCACTTGTTGAACTTTATTTGCGAGTTTATTTTATGCAATGATGTACATTGGCGAAAATATTCTTCCTGACCTATATGGCAATCAGCCTACACTCTGAAGCATGACATTTGATTACCTTGTCTTAGCATGCAGAACTGCAAACGTTATTAATGGTCATAAAATTATCCAACCCTTTTAAAAATCAGACACAGTATTTGACTTGATGACCTTCTGCAGTCATGAAATTCACATTATGATTGAAATTGTATCAGTCTGGAGGATCTGATAGAGCTCTGGTGCAAGTGTCACAGCTCTGACACTGAGGTGGAAAAGAATCTTAATGAGCTGCTATGTAGGCAATGTAAGTATCTTTGAGTTTCACTGTTTTCTGATTTATTCACACAATATAGACCATAAAATGTAAGTTTGGGATACCTTGCATTTTCACTGGTACTAAACAGGTACTGGGCAACAGTTCACTAGCTTGCTTGCCCTTTATCGGCACATTGCATCCACTGGAGCAGCTGCCACGTGAAAACCAGTGTGGTGAGCGGTATAGATGTAGGAAGGGCAAGCATATTTATGCATGCCTCTTGTAATGATGGTCATCTGGGACATCAAGAGTTTCTTTGCTTATTCTTTCTGGAGTGTGAAGAGCAAAAGGGCACATCCTTTTCTACTAAATGTTACAAAACAGGGGTTGCCAGAATGGCTAGTATTGTTTAAGTAGGAAAAAAGTCGCCTCTTAATTTGAAAAGTTGATGGCAACATGTCAACATTATGAATTATTTAATTGCCAATTATCTGAAGCATCTGCTTATCCTTCTCAGTTAAACCATTTTTCATATGCCCAGCCTCAAATCTTGCCCGCATGCTAGCACAACTAAAAGCCATCCATAAAGTAATAAAATTATTTGCTTGTAATATCAGAGTTGGCAGCAATGTATCAACTTAGGCATTTGTAATGGAAAACAGTTTCCAGCATGGTTATTATGCAGAGGGTTGATCAGGGTATTTGGGCTGAAACAGCCACACAATTTGCTTACTTGATGTGTTCAAGCTTCTGCATAGATGGAGATAATCACGCTTTCTGTAATGCAGCCCTGTTCAGAGGAGACTCAGCTTTACGAATGCAGTGAACACAGAATGTTGGATGAAACCTAACAATGTTTTCTGCTGCTTGTCTCTAGGTTAGTCCTGCACTTGGTACTGGGGAGTAATTATTCTGCAGAGACACATGGAGTCCTATGTGTCCTATGCAAGTCCTCTGCAGCTCCTATGCAAGAGCACAGGAGCTGACATTAAATCCACAAATTTCTCAGTTACGTAGCATGTTACCATTTCCCAGGGGTCCAGCCCCAGCTATGCAGTGGATCCATGTCCTGATCTGTGTCTGCAGAGCCAGGTCCCGAACACGAGAGTCTCCAGGTATTGAGACCGAGATGTGTCTGCCCTTACTGCTGGCTGACAGGGAGACTTTATGTTGGATGAGTGGTGAGTCTGGTCTCATGCGAAGCATGGCAACTATTGTGCAGATGTGCATACAGCAACATCTGTGTCCAAGAGTCTCTCATGCCTGTGGGAACTTTGCTGGACATAGGGACCTTCTTTTAAACTTTAGATGACTTGATTGATGTGAGTGGTTGGTACAAGGCCTCAGATGAACATCAGCAAGAGTGTTGCACTGTTTTTACTTCTCCTTTCCATTTTTGAAGTTATTTGAAATAGTTGCAACTTACTTCCCTCCAAGTCAAGCACTTTGTGCAGAGCTTGAATCCAGCTTAAGGCAGAGTTCATGAGAAACATGAGCTGCACGTGCTCTCCCTTCCTTGCATCCTGCCTCCTTCTTCTCCTCACAAAGCCTGGGAAACTCTGGTCTAGCTACTACTTTTTTTCTTTAGATAACTTCACCTCCCAGGAAGGAATGGATACTCCAGGTCAGTTTGACATTTTAATCTCAGCAGTTTGCCTTTTATATTGAATCACTATGGAAGACAAAATATAAATTGCAAGAGGGCTGTTCTTACCAGGCTACTGCTCATGGTAGTGTGTAATTGTAAACAGTTCTAGATTGGGCATTTGAGAAATGAATAAATGATACGGAGAACTGAAGCTGAAGAAGAAGGATTATGTTTTTACCAAATACAGCTGTTAGGTCCCTGCCTTAGAGAAAGAAAACCCCACAACAACTAAGTATGGCAGCCCTGGGTACACAGATCCCTCTCTGCAGGTGAGGCTGTTGCTGACTCTGATTACATGCTATGTAGGAAAAGGCCCCATACACTCAATCTTTTGATACTCATATCTGCTAAAAATTCCTAATTTGGCAAGGACTAAGTGTTGTGGGCTCTTTCATTGTGAACTGAATCTCTCAGACACCAATTAACATTTCATTGCTAAGACTAGTCGATTTGTTATTTGTAGCTCTGGCCAAATTCCTGCATTTGAACTTTAAAGGCTTTGTTTGTATGGTCTGTAGCACAGCAGAAAATGACAAAAACAGCTAAATCCTCTGTAAATAACATAAGCTAGAAAGGGCCAGCCTGCTGCTGAACTGGTATGATCCCCTTTCTGCATTACTGCAAGCTTTACTCATTTGCTGTTGTTTATAAATATCTGCAAAGTGCAGTCCTGCTGAAAGCCACTTAGATACATAGGAAAAGACTGGAGACACTAATGGGCTTGATTTGCTTGTCAACAAAAAGGTGTTGAGTGCTATTTGAGATGCCTAAGTGTCCCAGAGGGCACTTAAGGGCTGCTCCAGGAGGGCACAGGTGTCCCTCAAGTCCCCATGTTCTGTCAGTCAGTACCGTGTCTCTGATACCCTAAGACATCCCAAATGGCACATAACAGCAGGTGTGTACAACTGAATTGAAATCCTACAGGTAGGATTCATGTTGACATTGTAGGTACCTTCATTTAGATGTCCAGTTGTGGCGCAGAAGATGCAGAATGTGATTCTGTTGCCTAACGTGGACAATTAGGGTCACTATGTACAAGCTAGGGTAACCAGATCGTCTGCTTGGGGCAGTAAGATGTGGCACAGGACTTACAGGGAGTTCATGTGCTTCTGCAGGGACAGATGATAGCGAAGGGGGATACCCTAGGATGGCACTAGGCAACTCCGTTTTGGCAGTTGTATGAAGTCCAAGCTACCTAGTGGGCAGATTATTCAAGAAACAGTGGAATAGCTAAACTGCTAAATATGGATTAAATTTTTGGTAGAAAAAACCATATAGTTCTATTTCTGTTCTGTTTGTGAATTTGCTCATCTCTGCTTTTTAATTGTTTATTTCACCTGTGCTTATATCTTTTCCCACTGAAATATAAACGAGATTATGCTTTTTATTTGAAACATGTATTCCTTTTAAGCATGAAGTTTCTTCAGGCATATTGCTATATTTGTGCCACATCAAATGTTGATATGATGCAGGAGAAAATTTGTTGGAACTGTTTATTTATTTGTGGATCAGCACAGCATGTCAAGGCACACCAAAATATTCTATTTACATTTGTATCAGTGAAAAGCACTTGTAGTCCTTGGAAAAGGGGAAAATAACATGTAGATGTCCTTGCTGGGTGGCAAAAGGGCCTGTTGGAGAGGTTCTCATGCAAGCAAAGAATAATCAGCTTGTTGCGCTATTTCAAAACGCGTGAGTATTCCAGGAAGGTTTGTTCTTTGTTCCCTGTGATGATCCTCTTAGCCGGCAATAAACCAATATTCGCAAAAGCATTATATCAAGTATGGCCAGTGTCTTCCTCTTCACACATCTAATGCTGTGCATCTTTGTGGAAAAAAAATTTGTTGTTATTTGTATAACTGCTGAACACGTATGGATAACTTGGCAGCTGTATATCAGCCATGCAGTGCCATCTTCATAGTTCATCAGTCAGCCAAGAAAACCCTGCCATCATCATCACAGAAAAGGAGTTTTTAACAGTGAAAGGTATTTGTACTCCCTTTGACCCAATATATTATTTGTCAGTTTGCTCCTAGTTATGGACAGCTGTTCCATGCTGCGAATACCCTAACAACAATTAAAAAGTGTTAAAAAAATGTTAGAACACATAATAAATAAAAAAAGAAAGAAAAAAAACCCCAAACACCAACATTAAAATATATTGACAATCTTTGGAAAACTACCCCTCAGTAATTTAGGGGAAATCTAATACTTAAATCTCATGGGATTCCTAGACAATACCTTGACAATAGTTCATTCATAGGCAGTGTTACTAGTTTGAATGCTTCCTGTGATACATCACACGTGTGATAGGTTGAGCCTGGGACATATTTAGTCTGTGGTATCGTGTCTTCCTAGTTTCCAGGGATGAAGTCTTTGAATAGATCCTTTTCAGACAATGAACGTTTTCTCAAAAACCCACCAATTTTTACTTGGTTATGCTAAGACAATCTGAGAGTGTGGCAATGACAGCCAAAAATTGTGCTACATGACTGAGATTTTTAAATCTGTGCATATGAAGTCCCACATCAGTGACTGTCAGTCACAACATATGCCCACAAAGACCACAATACTAAATGTATTCTGCTATCATGAGCGTAAGTGCTTTCTGAAACGTATGGTTGACAGGAACAGACAAAGGGAAGAGGAACAGAAGATCAATTTTCCATGTGTTAAGTGTAGCCCATCTCTCTTCAGAAACGTTTTGACACAGCAGGTGTTTTTAAAACACTGTGACCAAGGGCTGTAAATACCTTTTAGCATGTCCATGACATACTTTAATAAAAAAGCAGTGTGTTTTGCCTTCAGGGTGATGGACTTTCATGCTGTCAGCCTCCCAGTTCTCTTGGTTCATTGTCTGTTCTCTTTTAAACTAGGACACCTATTGTATAGCTGGGTATAAAGAGGAGGATATGTTTCATCTTTTATAAGGAAGTCCAAGAGGTAGAGTCAAAGACAAGAATAACTAAAAGATGTTTTGTCTTATGATGAATAAGAATGAGATCCCAGTATCATACTGTCAAGCTGCACCACAACTATCCCTTTATTTAAGTTTTGTTCTATAGCACAAGGACTTCAAATCCTATTCATCCTCAACTTCAAGGGTAAGTGCTTTCTTTATCAGCAGGAAGAACAAACCTGAACCAAATGTCACATGCATTTGGAAATTCACAACAAATTTCATAATGAGTGTTAACCCTCAAGAGGGAGATAATGTGAACTCACATTGAGAAAAGAAAGAGGCAACTTTCATGTGAGACCCTGACTGGAATATTTTCCCCTTTTCCACTCATCTTTCCTTTACTTGCATTGTCCAAAATATAAGCAAACTATATGACACAAAATTTGCAAGTACAGTTTCTGAATGCATTAGAAGGGTTAATTCCCTGGAGCAGTCAGTATTCTTTAGTAAGAAAAGCTATTGAAAAGGCTATTTTTTGCTTCAATGCATGGGTAGGATAAAAACATTCAAAAGTTCAACTTTTATAGCACTGTAAACCTATTTTTTGCTGCTGAAACTGAAATGAAACAAGACAATGTTGTGTCTTTTACACTTGCAGTAATATGGAAGTGCAAGGTTAAGTTGTGCTCATGCACTGGAACTTGGAATTTCACCCAAATATGAGCCATTAAGTACCTGGATATTTTTTCATTAGTGTGTTTTTTCTTACAGAAAGGCATATATGCTGTAGTTCAGTACACAGCAACAGTAGCTGTAAAGAAAGTAGAACACTTTAATTATTGTGGAAGAGTGTGTGTCACATAAAGTTAGAGTTTGCTAACAAAATTTAATGATAACTCAAAGTTGGGAGACATTTTCAGTGCAGCAGAAGACTGGGATATTATGCAATGAAAAATTGCAATGTCTTGAGAACAGGAATAATAGAAATGAGATTAAATTTAATAGAACAAAGTGTGAACTCCTGATTTTAGGGAATAATAATGACATGGGGAGGGTGATAAGTTAGAAGTAGAAGCAGATAAGAAAAATCTTTGTGTACTAGCTGAACAGCATAAATATGAGCTGTTGGTCTGATGTATTTGTTAAAAATGTTGAATCAGTTCTGGGATATGTAAGGGAAACAAAGACCAAAAAAGACCTAATTCCACGATACTGCTGTGCACTTATGAGACCTCCTTTGGAAAGCAATGTTCAGTTATGGCCACCTACCTCCACAAAAGGTATATTTAGAGTACTATAGGGGCATAAAAGTCCTAGAAATGTATTAAAAGAAGTGGAGGTTTTGTTTTAAGGGAGGAGATGAACAGAGCTAGGTTTGTTTACCCTGCTGATCATACCAAACAGAAAGCAAAGAAAGAAGATGTTGCTGTCCGTAAATATATCACAAGGTAAAACTCCAGACTATAAGCGTTATTTAAACAAGGAGACAGCAGAAGAACAGATGGGTATAAACTAACCATGAATACATTTAGCCTGGCAGATAGAGAAAGTTGAAGAAAATTAACACATGAAGTTCAAAACCAGGTTTTCAATAGAAGTTATAGAGATAAAACAAATGAAACAGAAGCATTTTAATTTGAAACATGATGATATGTTAAGTACATGATGTAATGTCATACTTTCAATAGCAGAAAATTGATCATCATGGACCCAGCATGTGTCCTTCTCAGCCCTATGTGTGTGCAAGGTGGTGGCTATCTGTGCCCAAGATCAGAAGACATATAAAGAGCCTTCTACTGCAGAGGAGAAGGGAAGGTAGATGAGAACTTAAAGAGAAACATGAAGAGAGGTGAGAAAGACATACTCTTGAAAACAGTCAACCGAATTCTCTGTAATTCAAGATGATCTAGGGCCTCACTAATGAACAGTTAATGGTAATAATGGAAGGATGCATAGTGCTATACACTGACGTGGTTCTGAGGACTGTTCCATTAATAATCCACAAACTACCTGCATCTCTCTTGCATGGTG
Source organism: Rhinoptilus africanus (assembly GCA_013400135.1). Taxonomy (NCBI): domain Eukaryota; kingdom Metazoa; phylum Chordata; class Aves; order Charadriiformes; family Glareolidae; genus Rhinoptilus; species Rhinoptilus africanus. The sequence goes on along the minus strand of VXBO01014039.1, from coordinate 85,896 downwards.
GCATAATTCCGTTATGGAAGTACGTCTTCTGGGAGGATTAAAGAAACATAAATACACCCACACTGAAGAATCAAGTTAACTTGATGATAGCAGGAGCATTCTGACATGCTGACTCTCCAATTTTACATATGCTACAGAACTGCAAAACCCTAGATGATAAATTCACTTTTTGTTAATCAACCTGACAGTGTAATATTAAGTATTACCTTTCTTTGGGTCAGTCCTTCCCCATGCAACTCTCATTCTTGAGCCAACCGAAATGTAAATAGCAACAAGGGAGTAGGGATAGAGAATTACTGGAGGTAAGGAAAATAAAGGTTTAAATATTTGTACTAAATTATGTAATGAATAAATAAATCATCCAATCACAAAAACTTGTAATAAATTAGGGATTTGGGACAGATTCACTTCACTACAGATGAATGTCTTAACCTCTGTATCACTGGCTGTGCTGGAAACGTTGGGTTGTTGCACATCAGCCCCCGCTTCCTCTGTCTCTCTTCTCCTCTGTGCCTCCTTTCTCTCCCTGACCTTTGCTGAGTTTCGACAGGGAGGACATGTATATGAAAAAAATCCAGAGGCAAACCAGTGTGTGTTCTAACTTGTGCTGAGTTTGGATGGTAATGGGACAAGAACTGAAAAAAAAATGACCGTTTAATTGTAGATGCAGCCTTTCTCCCCCTCCCAAGTTTTATACTGGGAGACTTGGGCTACATGTGCAGCAGCAGCAGAACAAGGATTTAAATTTAGCTATTTTGTCAACTGGAATTTCAGCTTTTTTTTTAGATCTTAAATACAGTCCACCTCCAGCAGCTTCCTTTTCATACAAGAAGTAAATACACTTTTAGATGTTGATCTACAGATATTCCAAAATCAACTAACTACAAGCCTAATCTCATGCACAGCAATTGCTTTCAGGAATAGTCTCATATGCCTTCAGCAAAGCCTGCCTTGTTCATTGCCAGATAAAAATGTCCTTGCCAAGTTTACCAAGCAGTTCAGAACTGATTTGCTTGAGTGATCTTTCCCTTTATTATTAATTAGTTCCTCAGCATTTTTCATGTGCACAATTGATCAGTTTGGATTTAATTTTTTTTCTTGGTTCTTGTCAAAAAATATTAGCTAGCATAGAATCTGAAACTTAACCTTGGAAAAACATCAAATAAAACACATTTACTCTTTATGGCTCCCAGTTTAAAATGACATTTGAGATTTGTCTATTAGCTAATTTTTAATTCAATTAATGTATAGCATCCTGATTTTGTGCTATATAACATCTTAATCCCAAAGGTTTGTAGAACCAAATCAAATTCTGTACTGAAATCTAGCAACTTGTGACTAACCTTGTACCTCTGTTATAAAAAATGGATACCTCATTAATTTGAAAAATTCTTTTGTCCATAAACCATGTTAGATGACATTAAATATGCTACCCTCTATTCTTTATTAATCAATTTCCCTACCTGATGTTCCATTATTTTTCCCAAGATTGATGTCAGGCAGACAGGCTTATATTTACCTAGACTACCCCATTTATGTTGAAAGCAAAGTACTGAAATAACTCTTACTTCCATCCAATGTTCAGGATCTACCTCAGCAATACAAGATTTATTACAAATAATAATAAATGTTCTAATAAAGCTTATTAGGCTTTTCTTCTAACATTCTTAGGTGCATTTTTAAATAGAAGACACTTAGCCTTAATAGCTGCTATTTGGCATATAGTGTCTTTGTTGTTTTAAGTGTAACATTTCATCATCATCTTCGTATGACATGACTACATCTGGCTTTTTCCCAGTCCCAGAGCAGAAATATTTGTTCAGCATTTCAGTCTCTTCTGCATTATTTTTGACAGCTGCATCATTTCCATTTAACAATGGACAAACACTACTGTAAGGTTGCTTTTGCTCCTTAATGTTGTTTTCAGTGTACTAAACCCAGATAGCCTTAGAATTCCTCCTATATCCTTCTGTCTTCATTATCAATTTTCTGTTATTTCCATTTATATCCTAAATTAAACTTATCTAATCTATTCAGTTTTTCCCTTGACTCCCTATCCAATCTGCTTATATCTGAAATTATACGTTGCCTTTATTTCTCTTTTAAGCTAGACTAGTCTAGAATAGACTTTGTCTTGACTGCAGTTCTTAGATCATCTCCAAAATGCTTTTAAATATGTTTATTATTGTTTTCATATTTTCCTCTTTTAAAATTCTTCCTTTTATTGATTAGGCACAAACTTGTATTTATCTGTTTGAAAGTGGCCATTTTAAAGTAGCAGGTGTAAGAATTACTGGTTGTGTTACATTCTATTTGCATGTAATGAGTGTAATCAAGTTCTCACTTTCACTTAAGGAACCACTAACTTTTAGTCCTGGAATCAATTTTGATTTAGCTGTCAGGATCACACCTAGTACAAAATTCTCTAAGGAGATGCATAAAACTTTTTGATTTAAGAATTTTTTATCAATCATTGTTCAGAATTTCAAAGGTATTTTATTACGGGAAACGTCAAACCTGTGGAGCTATGTCTTTCACCCTGGTACTCACCAGTGAAAAAGCTTTTTTTTGAAGCTCATACAGTACAGAAACTCTTTTCTCTTCTTCCTCTCCATAGACATTTTAAGTGGGGGTTGAAAGGACTGGTCAACCCACTCTGTGGCATAGTTTGATAGTATGTAGCTGCCTGCAACTAATTGCCCCTGTAACACTCTCTGTGTTGGGAGATTGATCTGTAAACACTGAAAGCATTTACTGCATAGTTGTCAGGAGGCTGAAATCGGTTATTGCCACGTACTGTCTCTTCTCCTCTTCTCTTGCTGCTGTGCTTTTCCTAAATTGCTTATAGCGAGCGAGTTTAACATTCCTATCACAGAAATCTTCCTTCAAGTTCCAGAAATATCAAGTGGGTCAAATTCATTCTTTTAGTACGAGCAGTTCCTATTCTTCCGTTTACCACACAAGCTCCTGCCATTCATGAATAGGCAATTAAAGAATTTATTTTTCTTCGTGTCATTCAGTGTCTTGATTAATTTTGTTTTTGATAACTTGACTGTGCTAAATGAGTGTTTATTTGCTGCCCCTTTTTAATCTCTCCTTCTGTTATAAGTTTAATGCCATTATGACTAGTCTAGTCAGCTTGTCCCCTGTAAAATTGATTTCCACTTTAATGAGCTGGAGGCAGTGCAAACCACATAATTCCTCAGTTAGAAAATGGCTCTGCAGTCCACCAAACTGAAAACCCCTCTCCCTCTTACAGAGTCTCAAATTGTCAGTTTATTCTTAAAAACTCCTGATTCATGTGTTCATTTATGGGACACGAACAATCTCCAAAAAACTCATTTGAGTATTTTCATACTTCATCAAACTCTCTGAACTTTCTGAAATAACTTGGAACCTGTGAGGAGACACATGAAACGTCACTAGTACTGAAACATACCACTACAAAATTAAATCTCCCCCACTCAGTTGGGTAAGGGCTTTTTTCCTTCATCAAAGACTCTATAAGAAGGAATGTCCTAAAAGCCCTATCCTATAGGGAAAATTGGCAATTTTGACTGTAAATTCCTGTCCAATTCCATTATATAAGGTTATTGAAAAATTCCTTGAGAAGTTTCCCTTGTTTGCAATAAACTTTTGATATTTTGCAGGAGGAATGCTTTAGGGCAACAGAAATATCTTTTATCCATTGCAAGAAATTCCTTTCAGCTTTTGCTCCTTGCAGGCGCCCTTTGGTCCAAGCACATCAACTTAGAAGAGTACTTCTGTCGCTGACTAAAGGCAAAGCACGCTGTTCCCATAATAGCTAAGCTCCCTAGGCTTGTGAAACACAAAAGGAGAGAGAAAGAGCTGGACTGACTTCTTCCTCACGACTACTCCTTTCATTCAGTGTGTGAACCATCCCTCCATCACCGCTTTGGGGGAACACAGTTCTGCAGCTGCCGTCTAGCAAGTTAACATGAGAACGGTCTGTGCTGCTGTGCTGCAAGCCCAGAGGTAAAACCATGCTCTTTTATGTAAGTTGTTGAAGTTGTGCATTATCAAGTTTACTCTTTGCCTTTCAAGAACACCAGAAATGGATATTCATTGGTTGGTTAATATTTTAATGTAGATTCTGCATAAGATTTAAATGCAGATTCTGCATAAGGTTTGAATGCAATGTTACATACTTGAAAGTTAGAAAATAGGCTGCCCAATTAAATACAGTCAAGAACTCTTGTCACAAATTGCTAGCAAAGGGCTTTGTACTACATTTGTAAATGTTGTATCTTAATTACAAGAGAGAAAGGAATCACATTAAAGCTCCATGAGAGCATAATTCCCTGACTTTTATGTAATACCACCTCAGCAACCTTATTTGTCATAGTTTTTGTATGACGTTGGTATGTCTTTGAATGTAGAAAAAGATATGGTTCCCCTTGTAGTAAAACCACTTATTGTTAAAGGCACACACGCTGTTGAGGATAGTTGCCTCCTCTGTTAGATTAGGGAAAAGGATGGGAAGTCATTGTACAAGATAAAGGGGAGAAGTGATGCCCACAAAATTTGAACTCTCTACCAAGAAACTTTGCGTTACCTCATGCAAGTCTCAGCAGAATCTCCCACTCTCTCAGCACTACACTTTAGCACTGCAACTTCTCACAAACGCATACAGCTTAAAAGCCCTATCCAACCCATAAATAGCCTACTGAACAAACCATAGTTCGGTACTGCCAGCCAGTGCCCGGGTTGCCCAGCTTTGCAGTGATGCTAGAGTGCCCTGAACGTGACACTTGCACCATTTTGTATCCTTTCCCTTTATGCATTTTTAGGACATCAGCCTCTCTAGACAGTAATCAGCAATGCACATAGCCTGTAAAGGAAAGAAAAGCTGGAAGCAAACCTTCTATTTTTTACTCAGTTGAGAACAGGGAAAGTGGACAAGTGACAATTTTACTTTTAGTAAGCAATTTACCCACCACAATTTTGTGTGATTGTATGCACTTTAGCACTGAAAGTCTCCTTTCAAAACATGATTCCATTTTCACTATGCCTCAGTTTCCTTATGTCTGAGCCAGAGATAACTCTCACTTCAACAAAATATTGTCAGCAACGTTTGTGAAGTTGTGAAGTGTTCTGTAATCTTCACATGCCAGCTGCTCTATGACCATTACAGTTTATTTGTTATGAATTGCCTTGTTTTGTTTTCCATAGGCTAGGAGGCTTAGAAGTTATTGTAAAAAAGATGCCAGCAAGGTTTCAAGTTATACTTATTTGCTTCAAAACAGAATTGTGGTTAAACCTCATCAAATGCACTCTATTGCCTTTCCTGCTATAGCTGATTAGTTAAGAAGCAGAAGGGAACATTGCACTGTAAAACATCCATTTATCTGCCAGTGTCAGGTTCTCCTGACATGATGTGCTAATGCAAAGCACATTAAGCATTAGCAGCAGGTGCTCCAGACCTAGCAGTTCCTAGACAGGCATTAAGAGACCTCGAATGAGTCAGTGTCACTCTATGGTTTAACCTAATACCAACCCCTTAGGGCACCCCTATCAAATGTAAGAGAAATGAAAGGTTTTAAAGGCTATTAATCCCAGTGACTCTACACTAGAAGAGCACAGAGTTATTTGTCACAGGTCTTTTTGTCATCATGATATTGAGGTAAAATGTGAAGTATTCAGTGTGAAGTATTCGGTATTCCTGAAATTCTTTCTTCCACCTACTTAAGCATGGAGGTCTTTTGATGATACGCTTATAATGCTGAGCTGTGATACCTACCAGCCACTGTCTGTTACTGGCACTGTCTGAACTCCATTTTTTTTCTCAGTGAGTTTTTCTCGTATCTACAATGCACGAGAAGTAGCAAAAACATCTTTAGAAAACAAGCTTTGAACTGAAAGGTATTCTAAGTAAACAAGGAAGCGAAACCTGCCCCTAGACAGGCACCAGTACAACACGCCTAAGAGCTGAACCTAACGCAAGGTGTTAGCTTCTTTTGCCAGGCTTGTTGTCTGGAGCTGCTTTATTTCTAATGTGATAGATGTTTTGTTCCATCTTTCTTGCCTTGAAGTTGCTGAGACTCAGGAATAATCCTGTTGTTTTAGAAATCTCTGATCCAGTGTTTGCATGGAAAAGTGTCTCAGATAGCTGGATGTCTGGCAGCGGCTGCTTCAAAGGGTCTGGCAGCCGAATGTGAGCAGCTCAGGTTTTACTGGAAGTGGTGACAGTTACACGACTTCAAACTCTTGCCAGGGTCTGAATCTGTGCATTTCAAATTCACTTCACACACATTCAGTTGACAAAAATTGTCCAACCATCAGATTGCCACACTGGCAGACGCTCTGGCTTCAAGCTCTTTTAGCTAAACACCTCTGCTTTAATATTTGTAAAAAGGTTCATGGGATACTTAAACCAGTAAAGTGTTTTGAAACCTATTGATGGGAAGTCTATGCAAGTATTTGGACTTTTTATTAGCTGACTCGCATAGTACCAAAGATACACAGCTTACAATGTGTTCATTTGTGCATGCATATGTGTATCTGTGTATATGTGTAAGTGTGTACATTTGCTTGGGTCCAAGGACTCAGTCAATACTTCAAGCTTTGTTAGGATGCTCTGAAATCAATTGTAAACACCAGTGTTCAGTGGTAATGCAAACACAATCCTATTTATTTGAAAAGAGTCTGGGCAAAATCCTGTACGTCTGAAAACTGCAGGAAAAAACAGTCAGAGCACAAGAATCTAGTGATGGTTGTTTCAAGCCAGACCAGAAAACTGCAGGAAAAAACAGTCAGAGCACAAGAATCTAGTGATGGTTGTTTCAAGCCAGACCAGAGGTCCATCTGCCAGTCTCTGACGGTGGCCAAAACCGGAGTCCTGCAAAAGAGATTAAGAACCGAACAAGTGTATTTGGTACTTCCTTGTGTACTTTCCTACTGACCAGTAATTTGTGGCTTGGAGCCAAGATTTACTTTAGAGATTTATCTTCTGTGAAGTCATCCAGCTGCTCCCTGAACCCATCAACAGTGAGGGCTGTGGAGCAAGGGTTTTGGCAGTTTGAAACCACAGTGTGCGTAGAATCACTTTGTTTCATCTGTTTTGAAGTTATCAACTGCTAGTTTCATTTGATGAGCTGTACCTACCTTATATATCCTCCTGTACCACTTGTGGTTTTACAGGTTTGTGTCATATCATACTCTCTTTTCCAGCCCCTTACAGAAGTTGTTCCATACCTTTGAATGTGCTTTTCATGCATCTGTGAGCCTTTCTAATAACTCCTAATTTTCACTATTTTTTTTTCTTCCCCTCAGCTACTACTGAACACTAAGGTGAGTTTGTCCTGAGTCCATAAGACAAGGATCTCATACCTCTGCAATTATTAGTCAGCTCAGAGCTCATTCTTAAGTACATAAAGCTAGGACCTTTTCCCCCTCCCATGATCCTCCCTTTAAATTTGCCTATATTGAATTTCACTATTTTCTTGCCTGGTCACTTAGTCCTTCTGGATTTATCCTGGTAAATGAATCAGGGCCACAAAATGCTTTCAAGCACTATGCCACTGGGACTAGCATCTATGTTAGAAAACTTAATAGATCAAATATGATCACTTGTCCTTGAAGGTAATTGGAATTGCCTGTGAAAACAGGACTAAGCTCTTTTTCTACCAAAAAAAAAAACCCGAACCAAAAAAAAAGAGAAAAGAGGGTGGTTTTCTCCTTACTGTCTTCAGAGCATGTGCCTGCTGGTTTATACAAGAGAGCATCCCTGCTCTATTGCTTTCCCTCCAAAACTGTACTGTCTGGGAGAGTGTCAGGGAGCACCAAGCTGATAAATGACAAAATGGGCAATCATGTGAAAGAGCCTGAGACCATGAGAGTCCTCAGTTAAGCCACTGCTTAATTGCTAACATGTCTTCAAATATGCTTTTGGTCCCTGACAACCAGTACAACTAGTACTCTCCAAACCAATGCCTATTCATGGGTTAGAGACAGCACGTGCTGGTGAGAATGCTCTCATTTTTCCTCCCTCCATCCCACACAGTTTTCCAGCAGTATATGATGCAGACTTTTTACTCTGCAACATCCATATCTACCTTCAAGGCAGATGCAGGGTGTACAATAAGTATTCAGTTTCTTGCTAGAGAAATGCCACTCTGACACAGAGGAACACTGCCTCCACATTTTTGTGTTCACTTTGAACATAAGTTAATAAAAGAAAGAAACAAAACCAGTTTATGTTTTTTAGGGTAACTATACGAAGAGCCATATATCTCTTCTGCTGTTCTCCACAGTCAATCTAGAATACCTAATATTGTGAGCAAATTTGGTTCTTTCATCCTTTTTTTCCACATTGCTTATGAATATTTTAAACAGTCCAAGTACCTGTGCAAATTCCTGTGGGACACAACTAACAGCTGCTGCTTATTGGGAAAGGTAACCATTTACTCCTTACTCCTACACTGTTTCGTACCTTTTTACCAGATGTTTATACATGTGAGGACCTTCCCTGTTATGCTATGACAGCCTGGACTCCTTAACAGCCTTGGGTGAAGGGCTCTTAAACGTCTTTTGGAATCATGGTAGGCTGTTGTCTGCTTGCTTTAGGACCTTCTGTCAGAGAATTCCCGTAGCTTTTATGGTCGTGACAAGTGCTCTCTCTTTATAAAAGAGACTCTGATGGTTTTTAGCTTGTGATATTTATCCACAAGCTATCTGTATCATAGCTACTCATTCACTCAGTGTGTATGCTAGATCTATTGCTCTGTAGTTTCTCAGTTTTTCCTGTAACTTCTTAAGACTGATGCCGCATTCGCCAGCTTCCAAGACTTCTGATAACAAGGCAGCTTTAAATGAGAATTGATGTATGGTGGTGAGTTATTCAGCTATTTCAACCTTAAATTCCTTTAGAACTGATGATATGTGACTATTCTGTTTATCATTTGCTGCATAACCTCTTTTGCTAATACAATCAGCAAATTGCTCAATATGAGACAGATCTTCTGATAAACAAGAAGTAAGAAATAGAAACTTCCTCAGATTCCTTCATATTGCAATGCAGATACAAAAAAATCATTAACTGTTTCTCTGGACTTTTCTTCGTTGTGCATTCCTTGATTATGTTGACACTGTGGTCTCTGCCACCTTTTGTTAATTTACTTAGGAAGCTTAGTGGGTGAATCCTTGTTCCAAGGCCAAGTGGCACCAGATGATTTACACCCATCATGCTTAGGGTCCTAGGGCAAACTTGCCCCAGACACAGGAGTTTGGGGCAAATCAAAACAGAGTCAAAGAATGAGCCAGGAATTAAACAGTAGAGACTACAGCAGTCCACTGTTTGAGCTTATTCCCTCCTCTCTCTCATTTATCAGAATAGATGTAGGCACAGACTCTCCAGCAATCTTGCTTTTGGATATGTTATCAGAAGGATTAATGCCTTTTTATCAAGTTCAACCTCCAAGTCTTTTCAAGATGATAGGCGATGGATTATTTGGCCCACACTTTTCATGGAGAGTCCTGTTCCCTGAGAAGTTCACTTGCTGCCTTGTTTCATGGCTGTGTTTCAAGATGTTTATCTCATTGTTTCCTTACATTCTCTTCCTGGCTTTGCTGCCCAAAGCTTGAGGGAAGCAACTGTCCAGCCTTTAGATTTACAGTCAAGGGAAAAAGGAAGCCATCTCACGTTCCCCAAGTTAGTTCACTCCCAGGTTTCTGTCTGGCCCTGGACAGTTGCTTCTACTGTTTCAGCACCTTTAGTACAAGAAGGAGTTCAGTGGTTTCTTCCACTTAGTCTAAATGGCTAGCACTCTCAGCAGCTTTAATTAAGTCTGTGATTGCAGTTCAAAGATAAGCTTGTTAGCAGCCATTAACACCTTGAAACGTCAAGAAGGATAATTCAGTGATAACTGTAAAAGACTTAGAAACAGTCGCACTTACTCGTCTGCTGTACCTCTTTACTCTTCTTTCTGCTGGCACAGTGGGCTTTTTTCTGTGTCACTACAGTCCCAGTGTCTTGGAACATGTTTATGTGTGTTCTGGTTTCAGGTTGATACAGCTTTAAAATTATTTTATTACAAAATTAATTATAAAATATTTTAGAGAGAGAAAGAAACCTTAATATTCTGACCCCCCAAATTTCCAAAAGTTTCTTTCCAGTGGTAAGATTGTCTCAATGGTGTCCATGATGAACAAATCTGGGCAGCGTGAGCTTGTTGCCCTTATCATGAAGCACACAGCACTGTAGGAACTTTTGTATTTGCATACGACTGGATGAAGTGAGATTCAAGATGCAGCTAATTGGCCACCACAATTCTACGCTGGGCTCCAGGGCACCAAAATTTAATATAGATGTGATCATGACTTATATCATTGCTCACAACATCTAATTTCAACTTCATCTTAATCTGCATTGGTTGAAAAGATGTAAGGGACAAAGCACACATTTGTTTTAAATGTAGACTAAGCATCTCCATGAAAACATCTCCTCTATTAAATCCTCACGAGCTGCATCTTATATTGAATTTAATGGAGGCAACTGAGACCATAGGGGTGCTTACGTATATATTTAACTGACTAACTTTTGTCACCTACAGTTGAACATATAAACAATGTAAGGCCTTGAATTTCAAAGACCACTCTACTACCAAAAATATTCATAAGTCAGTTGCTGGGTTTTCGGGGTTTTTTTGTAGAGACATAATTCAAAGCCCACTGAAATCAATAGAAAGAAGTTTTCCCACTGGCATCATTGATTGAGCCATAGGACAGCAGTGTGCATACATCACCTTTAGACACCATTAAATCCCTTTTCATACTGAGCTGAGAAATACACAATAAGGATTTCATACCTCATTGAAAAACTGCAAGAATCATATCATTTCCCATGAGAACTTTATAAAGCACAGATGAAGCAAAAATATTAAAAGTTGCCTAATGTGTATCTAGGTAAGTACTTATACATTTAGATCTATTTGTGTTGTTAACACTTTGCATGTACAGGAATAGAGAAAGAGCCAGCATAAGAATTAAATAAATACCAAAAAAAAAAAAAAATCTTAGAGAATAATCCACATGAGAATTAAGCATTTTCTTTAAGAGTAAGAGTTAACTCATAGATGATTTCCTGAATGGTATTTCTGCATAATTATCTTGTTAGGGAATGAAGAGTCAGCTATAGTAATGTGTTCAAAGCAATTTTTCATTGAATGCTACATATAATCATGCAGAATTCCTTAAAGCAACCAGTTAACAATGGCATGAACATTCTTTTGGTGACAAAAACAAAATCGCAGAATTGCAGAATCACTGAATCACAGAATGGTTTGGGTTGGAAGAGACATTAAAGATCGTTTAATTTCAACCCCGCTGCTGTGGGCAGGGACACCTCCCACTAGACCAGGCTGCTCCCACTAGGCATCCAGCTTGGCCTTGAACACTGCCAGGGATGCGGCATTGACAGCTTCCCTGGGCAACCTGTTCCAGTGCCTCACCACTCTTACCATAAAGAATTTCTTCCTGATATCCAATCTAAATCTCCTCTCTTTCAGTTTGAGGCCATAACTGAAAATCAAGCAGTGAAACAAATGTCCACCTATCCCAGCTGAAACTGTTTAAGTGAAAACCATTCCAGAAGTCTTCCCTTACCACATTAGACCCATGAAATTAATTAGCATCCTTTACTTGTGGATGGGTATAGGCAGAGGAAATGCTTCCCTTAGGATTCTGCCATTAAGTCTGCTTTTTCCCTTCTATATATATCATTGGTATCATGCTTTCTAGCCTTCCCTAGTCACAGCTGACTTTTCCTCATGCCAGATCCTGCCACTAACTCACACTGAGTTGAATGTATTCTCAGGCAAATGTTTGCATTCATTAGTCCCATGGAGCCAATGCAACAACTACTCTACTCACTGAGAGTAAAGGAGGTAGAGTAGGATTTCATATAAATGAGCTTGTTGCATGAAGCAGCAGCAAACAATAAGAGAATGTGCATCTGGCACCTCATCATCATGAATGTGGCATTCATTTTTTGTGATCTTGCCACAAAGGCTGTGCAGATGGACAGTAAAACTGACTGGAGTAGCGTGCATTGCAGCAGAATATAGGTACCCATGTGAGGCAACATGGTAAAGCATAGAATTGTTTGCAGCTGTATTCACAGGAAGTTGGTAAGAAACGTACTCAGAGCACCTGTTAGAGGTAAATGAAATAATGTAAAGATTATCTTGTGAGCCATATATTTCACTCATAGATCCAGAGACCACTCTTTTTCCCACTTTAAATCTTAGAACTTCCTGTTGTAAGTTGAGCTTGCAAGTAATTATTTTACAAGTGAAAAGGCAATTTCAGGAAATCATGCGTTTTGTTGAGTGCTAGAAGGTTTATTTTTAGCTTTCCTTTAAAGTGCCTGAGCGGCTGGGAAAATAAGACAGAAGGGACAAAGCCACGCAGCCAATTGTACACAGATCGCAGTTTGAGAACCTCAGATATTGTAAATGCCAGGCTGCTGCACCTATTTACCCTATCCTTTACTACAAAATCAAAGGTAAGCTCTTTAGGGTAGAGATCGTGTCATCTGGGAACAAAATCAGCAAGATGCATTATGTTTGTTTGTTAACTTTCTTTCAGCTTTAGGTCAGTGTTGGATGCAGGATATTTGACTAGATGGGGTATTGACAGTTAGTCCAGTATGAAACGCTTTAAGAAAATTGTCAACAAGCTGCTGATTTCTGTCCTGTGAGATGATGCCAGAATACATCTGAGAGGCACACGTTTCCAACCTGGCATTTACTTTAGACTGCCAAAGATAAAAGGTTTCAGACAACAGAAGACTTTAGCAGTGTCAAGAATAATTCATTACACAACACTATGACATTCTCTAATGAATATGAGGAATTTAGCATTGCGTCTTGCTAACATCTCTGTTGCAGACATTGTTATGGACTTTTTAAAACATTGTTCACATGCACAAAGCAATTACTGAGTCATACCATTGATTGTGTACCTGTCTCCATTTTTATGAGCCTTCCAGTATAACTCTGTGATGCTTGTTAGGCTAAATTTACTGAATGGTACCCTTCTTTCCTTGTTTTGTTGATTTGCTTGTTTTTTTTCTTGGATAATCACCTCTTGGTCTGTGTGGAGACTGTGTTGATGTCTGTATGGAACAAATAATCTCCAGCTTGCCCTAGCGATGCATTTGGTTCAGTAAGCAAGCAAGCAAAAGTATAAGCCTGTAGCCCTGTGGTGTAGCCCACAGCCCACAGGTTCAGCTGTTTGTGCTCCACGGCTCAGGTTTGTGAAGCACAGTCGTGTGACCTTGGCCGGGCTTTACTGAGAAAAAATGTTGTTGAGCTGTGAAAAAAGTATATAAGCTAAAGCCACTCAAGATAGGAAAAATAAAAACAGAGAGAAGTGAAATTGTTTTGCTGGTAATTGTAACTCAAGGACTCAGCAGAAGAATACTGACATGAAAAGGTCTAAAACCCTGAGAGGAAATGTAGAGAGGTGGAAGATGACAGCAGCAGGGTTGAGGATCTGCTTGTTCTGCAGGGCAATGGGGAATGATGCTTCCCTATGCTACTGGCTGTCTTGCAGAGACTCACCTTGTACACACAGCAGGGGTGGAGAATATATTACTCATTTGTCCTGGCTCAATCTTAATAGCCAATACCTGTTGTGTACTCATAAAACTGTGTGTATTTCTGCTTCCAAGTCTCTATTCATGGCAAAAGATGCCCAAAGAAAAACAACACATCAAAGAGAAGGTTACAGTGGGCAGACGGTTGTGGTGGGTTGACCCTGGCTGGATGCCAGCTGCCCACCAAAGCTGCTCTATCACTCCCCTTCCTCAGCTGGACAGGGGAGAGAAAAGATAACGAAAGGTTTGTGAGTTGAGATATGGACAGGGAGATCAATCACCAATTACTGTCATGGGCAAACCGAACTCATCTTGGGGAATACGAATCAGTGTAGGATAGTAAGAAAAAAACCCCAGATCTCAAAACACCTTCTTCCCACCCCTCCCTTCTTCCTGGTCTCAACTTCATTCCCAATTTCTTTATCTCCTTCCCCAGAGCAGCACAGGGGGATGGAGAACGGGGGTTGTGGTCAGTTCATCACACGTTGTATCTGCTGTTCCTTCCTCCTCAGGGGAAGGACTCCTCACACTCTTTCCCTGCTCCAGAGTGGGGTCCCTCTCACAGGAGACAGTCCTCCATGAACTTTGCCAGTGTGGGTCCTTCCACGGGCTGCAGTTCTTCAGGAACTGCTCCAGCGCGAGTTCTTTCCATGGGCTGCAGTCCTTCAGGATCAGACTGCTCTAGCGTGGGGTTCCCACTGGGTCACTAGTTCTGCCAGCAAACCTGCTCCAGCGAAGGCTCCTCTCTCCATGGGTCCACAGGTCCTACTATGAGTCTGTTTCAGTGTGAGCTCTCCACGGGGTCACATCTTCCTTCAGAAACATCCACCTGCTCTGGTGTGGAGTCTTCCATGGGCTGCAGGTGGATATCTGCTCCACTGTTAAACTCCATGGGCTGCAGGGGGACAGCCTGCCTCACCATGGTCTTCAACACAGGCTGCATGGGAATCTCTACTCTGGCACCTGCAGTACAACGTCCCACTCCTTCTTCACCGACCTTGGTGTCTGCAGAGTTGTTTCTCTCACATAGTTTCACTCATCTCTTCCGGTTGTTGTTTTGCTGCATTTTTTTTCAGCTTCTTAAATATATTACCCCAGAGGTGCTACCACTATTGCTGACAGGCTCGGCCTTGGCCAACAGCAGGTCTGTCTTGGATTTGGCTCACGTTGGCTTTATCGTGCATAGTGGAAGCTTCTGGCATTCCCTCACAGAAGCCACCCCTGTAGCCTTCCCCCCTGTTGCCAGAATCTTGCCATGCAAACTCTTACATCTGTTGGAGTAGAAAAGGGCCATGCCAAACCATGACAAGGTGAAATAAGGTATGATGAGGACAGATAAGGTATGGTAAGGCATTCCTATGTATCTACGCTAGTGGGCATTCCTGGTTTTACCTGAGGATTGTTGAATGTAAAATGTGTGGTCAGTCTAAGAAGCCAAACTTTGAATTATGCACTTCCCTTTCCTTTTCATCCATCTGGTTTTATGGAAATTGGTATAACACTGTCTGTTAAACTAAAGACATACGCAGTGTTGTTATGGAGACTATATTATGAGGTTACCTTGTGTATGGAATTCTACCTGGAGTGGCATTGTACAACCAAGGAGATAAATAGGGACTGTGTTCAGGCGGAAGCATAACATTCAGGTATCCTGACTGTTTGTGCACTGGCTGTGTCAGGATCCAAGGTCTGGCAGCCATGGATGGCAGCCAGTCTGAATCACTCATTGCTTGTTTGAACTTTGATGCCAGAGCAGCCTCCTAAACAATTTTTACACCTATCTGTGTCATTCAGATAAACTCACTCCTGTTATGGTAGAATAAAAGAAACATAGAAGCTTTCAAAAAAAAAATCACAGTTCAATAGTATCTTTAAAGCACATTTATTTTTCATTTTGTTGAGGACTTCCCACTTGGAAAAGGTATTATGAAGTCTGTCTTTTTCTGGATATGGATATACTGTGTGGAGGAGGAAAGAATCAATTTGTTCTGTTTCTCTTCCAAAAAGATTCCTGACAAATGTTATGGAGACTGTTCCCAAAATAAGGAGAATTCCTTAAACCCATAAATGTATATGATTTGTTAAAGAACCATATGATTCTCATTGACAAGAGAGATTTGTGGCTTCCCATTGGAGGATAGCTGTGCTTTATGTTTGAGTTCACTCGGTTAATGAGTATGTGCAGAAAAGGCTTTTGAAAGAAAAGAACCTTCAGAGAGGCTTTTCTCTGGAATACTTACTATTACAGCAGAAGCCTCTGAAATGGCATTTGTGTCAGCTAAGGGGAAAAAATCCAGCACGTTTGTGATAATTTAAAGCGTGTATCACTAACGAAGATAAAGAGAGCACAGTATTTAAAGCTTAATGATACAGCAATAGCAATTGCCCTGTGATAATGAACAGTGTAGATTATCAGGCAAAGCTTAATGAATGCCTTCCCTACAACAAGGTTTTTATAAACAAATACTGGTTGAGTCCTCTTTCAGAATTAGCACTGACATGAAAGTGAAATGATTTAATTAAAATATGCAAGATAAATAAGGATTTGGGCAAGGATGCTGCATAGAATAGTCTGGCAAGTGTTTGCTGACAGTAGGCTTTCCAAAATTACTAGGCAGAGTGCAGTATGTATCTGGTTTGACCCACAAAATAACATCAGCACTCTGAGGACAGACTGTGGCTCTATCTACAGCTCAGCCCATGCCCTAAGTGGGAGGAGACGCTTTTATTTCCTTCCACTGGATTACCGTGGTTTGGAAGTACACACCTCCAATGAATAGCACTGACTCTTTTCCCCTCGGTTGCTGAGGGGTGAGGTGGGAAATCAGAGCAGGAATTAGCATCCAGTGTGGAGTTCTGTTGTAGCCAAGGTAGTGCTGGGCAGAATGAGTGTTTGCTGATACGATTGTCTTCAGCATCTGGATTCAGGGGTCGGCAGGGAGGAGAAGGCTTGTCAGTGTAAGGCTTGCCTGACATTCACAGGGATTCCTTGGGCTAGTCATCATCTTAGGGACTGACCAGGTTAAGACTGATATCTGAAGTTAAAATGTAGCCCAGGGATTTCTTTTATTAATGCCTTAACATTGTGTTATCAAAAGCACTAGCAGGTTTCACAAAGCTGTGTGGAAATCTCAGCTAGAATACTGTGTCCAGCTCTGGAGCCCTCAGCACAAGGACATGGACCTGTTGGAATGGGTCCAGAGGAGAGCCACGAAGATGATCAGAGGGCTGGAGCACCTTTCCTACAAAGACAGTCTAAGATCCAGCTTTTCTGTAATGGCTCTTTCCTTTCATATCCAGCATTACTGAATCATAGAATTGCAGAACAGGTGAGGTTGGCATGTACCTCTGGAGATTATCTAGTCAACCTCACCACTCAAGTAGTGTCAGCAAGTTGCCCAGGACTGGACAGGTTTTGACTGTCTCCACAGATGGAAATGTAACAACCTCCCTGGGAAATTTGTTCCAGTGTTTGGTCGTGCTCATAGTAGAAAAGCGTTCCCTGATGTTCAGATGGAGCCTTCTCCTCTTTGGTTTGTCTCCATTGCCTCTTATCCTGTCACTGGGCACCACTGAGTAGAGCCTGACTTTGTCCTTTATCAGGTATCAATATGCATTGACGAGATCCCGCAGAGCCTTCTCTTCTCTAGGCTGAACAGTCTCCACTCTTTCAGCCTGTCCTTCTATCAGAGGGGCTCCAGTCCCTTGGTCATGTTCTGACCCTTTGCTGGACTCTTTCCGGTATGTCCATGTCCCTCTTATACTGGGGAGCCCAGAAGGAGATGCAGCATTTCAAGTGTGGCCTCAGTAGAACTGAGTAGAGGGGAAGGATCACCCTCCTTGACCTGTTCTTCCTTATGCAGCTCAAAATGCTATTACCCACCTTTGCCACAAGCAGACATTGCTGGCTCATGTCCAGCTTGTTGTCCACTAGGGTGCCCAGTCCTTCTCCACAGACATCTTTCCAACTGGTTGGCCACCAGTGTATACTGATGCCTGGATTTATTCCTCCAGGATTTGCCATTTTCCTTTGTTGAACTCTATAAGGTTCCTGTTTGACCATTTCTCCAGCCTTGGGAGGTCTTTTTAAATGGCAGCACAACCAAACCTGATGTATCAGCCACTCCTCCCAGTTTTGTCTTGCCTGCAGACTTACTGGGGGAGCATTTGATCCCATAATTGACATGATTAATGAACCAGTTAAACACTATTGGGCCCGCAACTGACCTGTGGGGTACACCATTACAGACTAGGCTCCAGCTGGACTTTGTGCCACTCACTGTCTACTTATCTAATCTGTATTTCTTCAGCTTGTCTATGAGAATGTTATGAGAGGCAGCATCAAAAGTCTTACTGAAGTCAAGACAAATAACTTCCGTTGCTCTTCTCTAACCCACCAAGCTAGTCACCTCATTGTAGAAGGCTATCAGGTCAGACCTGTTCATAAATCCATGGTGACTGCTCCTGGTCGTCTTCTTGTCCTTCATGTGTCTGGAAATGGCTTCCAGAATTAGTGGCTGCATCACCTGTTCGTGTATTAATATGCATTGACATCTGCTGCTATGATCAGACTGTGGTTGAAGTGGCAAGCAGAACTTTGTTTTGAAGACTGATGTCAGCGGGGTGAATATAAGATAATTAATTTAATGATTTGTTAGAACTCAAAGTGCTTTATGCAAAGCTAATGGCTAGCTGGGGACATCAGCACAAGGCTACAGAAAATATTCCTATATGTTACCTTCTTGCACAGGTGAGAAATATGGTTCTAGACATCCATTGGTATCCTATAGCCTCAATATGTTTAAGATTTTTTTTTTTCTGAGAATATATGTGACTTTATTAATGCAAACCCCCTACTAATTAAAAACAGTTCAGCACTTGGAATTTATGGTCAGATATAAAAATCAGTCCTGTACATCTCCAGGTGTATTAGATGGATACAAAATAAAATCATAGGCTTTGAAAAAAGACAATCCTGTCTTCAGTGACAAATTCTGTTTATCTTTATTTAAAAAGCCAGGGCCAGATTCTGGTACACTGGGGTCATTCTGATATATATAGCAAGGCTCTACAGAAGGTAGAGCCTGTGGACTGTGCCCATGGTGAAATGCGTATGACTCTTTCTGTCTGTCATTATGAGAAGAGACACAAAATATCATGTTAGTCCCACAGAATTTTGGGGGAGTGGGTGTTAGTTAGCAGGTGATTTAATGAAATGGAAAGGACTGGGGCATTGGAGGAGAACACAGTTAAAATGCAGTAGGAGTAAAATATCTGTTCATCTTCTTGTTTGCTCCCTTCCCTGTAGTCCCAGAGGGCTGGCTGTATATTTTTGTCTTTTCTATTGTTTAAGCCACAAAACAATTTAATTTCTTTTGACATCTGTCTTAAAAAAAGGATTGTTAGCATGTCCACTGATCTCTGGATGACCTGTAATAGCCTAGGGATCTAGGTCTAGCCTGGCTGCTCACCACCAGAAGCCTCTAGCATGAGAACACAGCAAAAAAAAAAGAGCTTCAGTGAAAAAATGCACAAAATTGAAAGAGGGAGACTTCTAGGAAGGAAAGACTTCCAAACTGCAGGGAAAATGGCTTCAGGAAGAAGGAGGAAAAGCTTACTTTTTTCTCAAAATCCTTTGCTTAGTTCTCTAGTACTCTGAGGGACATGTGCAGACATGCAGTGACTCCAGAGTATACAAAACACTGTGAATACAAGTGGAAAGAAAAGAGAAAACCTTTTTTAAAATAAACCCAAGCATATTCACACACATATATACATGCCAAATCATAAAATGTTTACTGAGCTATGAGCTTATCGGGTCAGGTGTACCAATTATGCTACATATGCAATGATATGTTAGAAGATCTAGGAGGGGGGAAAAAAAGCCTACAGCAATTTGTTGCTTCTTGCAGTGACTCCCTCCCCTTCCACAAGGCACTCTACTGGGATCATCAAGGCCAAAGAAGGTGTTTACTTTTTTCTATTTCTGAAATGGATTTCTACTCAATAAAGTTAGGCTCCTTCCATTCTGGAAGCCTTTTGACAGCAATTTCAGTGTTGTTGGAGCAGAGACTGCATCGAGCAAACATCCTTAGAAGACTTGTGTGGGTTTGCTTGTTTGTTTTTTTTTTGTTAGTATTTGTTGTACGTGAATTCACAGAATCAATCACAGAATTGTAGGGGTTGGAAGGGACCTTCAGAGTCCCCCCTGCTAAAGCAGGTTGACCTAGCTCAGGCCAGAAAGGAGTGCATCCAGGTGGGTTTTGAAAATCTCCAGAGAAGGCAACTCCAAACCTCTCTCGGCAGCCTGTTCCAGTGCCCTAGCATCCTCAAAGTGAAGAAGTTTTTTGTCATGTTGAGATGGAATTTCATTTTTTCCAGTTTCTACCCATTGCCCCTTGTCCTGTCACTGGGCATCACTGAGAAGAGTTTGACCCTGTCCTCTTGACACCTGCTCTTTAGATATTTATAAGCATTGATGAGATCCCCCCTCTAATCTTCTCTTCTCCAGGCTAAACAGACCCAGGTCTCCCAGCCTTTCCTCAAAAGAGAGGTGTTCCAGTCCCTTGATCATCTTTTATCCCCTTGCTGGACTCTCTCTAGTAGATCCCAGTCTTTGTTGAACTGAGGGGCCCAGAAGTGCACACAGTACTCCAGTTGTGGCCTCACTAGCGCAGAGCAGAGGGGGAGGATGACCTCCCTTGACCTGCTGGCCACACTCTTTTTAATGAACCCTAGGAAACCATTGGCCTTCTTGGCCACAAGGGCACATTGCTGCTTCATGGTCAACTTGTCCCTCTAGTCATTCTCACCCTAAAACTGCTGTTAGATTTAAGCTATTTGTGATGCCAGAAAAGGAACTGTGCTGGAAAGGTAAGGCATGCATGGACCACCGTGATAGCTTCTGAAAGAGGCTGCATTTACTTTATGCTCCTTTGAAAGCTATGGAGTCCATTCAGAATTGTAAATTGAGTCAAGCAAATACACACTGTGCATATTAGCCATTTTTTCAAAAAGCATTGTGTGCTGCTTTTTTGTTTATTTCTTATAATTGTAAAGGTGCACTGCAAGGCTCCTAGCATAACCCTACTGGTGAGAAAATCAGTTTGATACTAGTGGAAGTGGGAAGCTTTTTGAAGGAAAAGAATGAATGATGAGAGAGTTTAAGCACATGTAGAAAAATTATGACCAAAGCGATTTTTTACCATCGATCAGTCCCAGAATTTGCACCTAATCCTGTGCACTCAGTCCTAAAGTTAACCTAAGAAACAAATAGGAATGGAGTATTTGAACAGTCTGCTGATCAAAGAGGTCAAATTTGGTGAAGCAAAGGGTATCAGTGTTTACAATGCAATTGTCGGCCAAAACCTTTTTCCTGAATTTATTCTGTTAAGTTCAAATGATGGGTAAATTCAAGATCAGTTCCTGTGTAGTCAATGAAAAGGAATGGGGAAAAAAATGAATTTCACAAAATAAATTGCTCATTAAAAGTTTCTTGTTTAGCTCTAATTACAATAAATACGAAGGGAAAATGAGGCCTATAAGCCATCTGTATGTGCTTAACCTCAAGGCTGGCAATGACGAGGTAAGTGAACAAACAAAAATCTGCCTGGTGGGGTTAACAACGGCTGACAGCGTGGTGAATGCTAAGGCAGGTGATAATCATCAGATATGGCAACAGCAGAAAGTATTGAGAATTTAAGTTCATTCTTTATTTCTTGCTATGTGACAGTTTCCAGTCTCAGAGTACAAAAAAAAAAAAGACCAGTGGAAGCTCCCTTTTGTTTAGGCAAAGCCAGACATATAGTTCAAAGCAAAATCATGGCAGTAAGCTCTTGAAAAGCCTAAGCATCTATTTAATGGTTGTTATTTTATGCAAAAGATATACTAACAGTACCAGGAATGAAATTTCTTCCCTAGATTTTCTGTGGCTGGACTCGACATGCTTTCCCCTCATGTTTCAGGATGTACAGCAAACCATGGCTTGCTGGCTTAAGGCAATGGAGTTCCAGTCCTAAGATCTGTATTTCAGCTTCCCTGGGGTGCCACAGTGTCAGTGACACAGATTTCAGTTGAAACTTCACATCTGCAAAGTCACCTCCAAGTAACCACCTTCTCACTGGTGATCAATCCATTCTTTCTAGACAAAAAAAATTAGACTGCTCTGACGTCACGAAATCTCACCACTGAGTTCTTTAGATATCACATTAAAAACCCCAAAGCTTTTAGTGTGTAAAAAGATGAAACTAGCAGATGCTGATTGTTAATTTAGGGAAGCCATTTCATTTTTCCTTCCCTGTCTTTTTTTCNTTTCCCTTTTTTTTTTTTTTTTTTTTTTTTTTTTTTTTTATTTTGTTCTTCTGTTGGAAATTGCTCAAATGGAAGAGTTCCTCTTGATACACATGTATGAAGTAGATTCTTGTTGCTGATGAGATCCTTGTATTATTGTCATGCAAATAATTAAATACACAGAAGTTGGTTACATGAAAAAATTGATAACTTGATTCACAGTTAGCTCGTATTCTGCAGTTTTTCTGTTTTGCATAAATGTCTAGTTTGCATTAAGTGAATTAGTGTTTCTTAGGTGTTACACATGGAACTTTTGATGTTTTATCTTCATCAAATACAACAAATGACAGAAGATGAAGGAAGTAATAATGAAAAAAGAAAATTAATCCACTTTGAGTTCACAGGGAAAACCAATTACAAGTGGAAAACCTGGGAACAGTATTGTCAAATCTGTCAGAGTGGGAATACAACCCAAAGGAAAAAAAAGTCCTAAGTACTTCCTCCCTAAAAAAGCCACCAGTGAATATACTAGATCTTGCAAAACTGCTGTGTCATATAGACACAGTTTAAGAAACTTCAGAGGGGGGGAAATGTCTAATTAAATGAGTGATCTGTCTTTCCTATGGGGGAAATAATCATTTTGCAGTGAAATTGCTCTAAAGGTTACACATGCATTGACAATATTGATGCGGAAAGTACAGAGCCTTTATCCATTTAAAGATGTGTTTGAAGAGTTGGGCTGTACAAAAGGCATCAAATTAAAGTTCCTCAGCTTGTGAAGTGCTCACCTCTCAGAGCACCATTAGTATTAAGGGAGCAGATTAAACACAATTTAGATCACATTGAAAGACTAAAGTCAATTTAGCAGGTATATAACCATGCATGATAATGGTCTCTAAATCTACAGCAACAAGGTGAGGATATGCTTGGATATGCAGGATAAAGATGTGAAACTAAAATAATTTCCTTTGAGGACTATAAAAGAAGCAATGACGAGGAGGCAAATTTTAGATGCTAGTTTGTTTAAGTATGTAAATTCAATGGACTGATCTGGAAGGGAAATAAATCTGATAGCAGTTTTATATATGGTCTGCAGGGTATTGTGAACTTGACCTTTGTTAGAGTAAACGGGTTCTTAGCTGAATTGTGTAGTATTTCATTATTATTTACATGCTGATAGTAGTGTGCAGAAGCAATATGGGGGAGACATGAAAATAATCTCCAAAACCCCATATGATTTTCTAGCCTTTTCTCCACTCAAAATGTTAGGTGTGAGGTAATTAAAATTGGTTGGGTGTTTTCCCAGGTGCTAGATTCTTATGTGTTGTCCATTATATGCTAGAGTGCATAAGAGCTTCACAGGGGAGAGGAAGATTTAAACTGCAGCAAAATCACATTGTACATTAGAAGGTGTATTTATCTTGGTAACACATAATTCCAAAGAACATGGAAAACATGAGGAATCAAGCTCATAAAGCCTTTAAATTTGTCTACTGCTGAGATAGCAGGTGGGCTTAGAAAAACAAACAAGCAATGCAGCTGTCTACAGAAGTCTTATTTGGTTAAGTTGAAAAGTATCCAAATTCATCTGTATGGCGTAGCTTGGCAGTTTGCTCTTGTAGGCACAAGTAAAACACGTGATTAGGCACTTAATCTTCAGTCTGATCTGCTTAATGAGGTTGTTGAACTTTTGCCTGAACTTTAGGTAGGGAGTCGGGACAAAATCTGAAGAACAGAGAAGGACGTGTTCAAGGAAAAATGAATATATGACTGCACAGTTTTCCTTTGCAAATGATCTGATACACTTGAAGACAGGGAATGTAAAGACATTGCAAGTAAGCTGTCCTTGCACATAGCTATTGACAATACTTGCCTTACAATACAGCTTTTGCCTGTGGATCAGCTTTGCTGCCCTGCTTGTTGGGAACTCCTGCCATGAAGTGATTGAAACTTTACCACCACCGTCTACAGACCTTTGGATCAGCCCTAATGGATCAGCCATCAGTGAATATTTCTCAAGCCAACTCCACAGTCAAACTGCCTGCTTTTTCCTTGATCCATGCTGCTGCCTGCCTGGTCCCACCTCCACAGTTTGGACCAGCAAGTCCTTAGGCTCTGCCCAGATCCCTAATGTGTCTTTTGACTCTGTTGCTCTCTCCTCACCAAGTGTTTTGTGTTTATCAGGATTTGTAGTAATCAGCTCCAGGAATTGGAAGAGTCACCTGAGTGTCGGCTTTCTGAGCCCGCAAAAGTACATTAGTTTCAGAGACTCCTCACTGACAGAATAAGATGTGTCACCATTGCCTGCTGATGAAGAATTATTGGAAGTCTTTCTTTTGTTAATTTCTGAAAGACTGTACTTTGAAAATTGCAACATAAAAAATGACGAATTCTCTTTTATAGGATAAAAAATAAAAAGCCATGGTCAGAAAAACTAATTATGGTCCTCTTTTGGGAGGGTCTATAAAACTATAGGCTTGGGCTAATACTCACATGGCATAACCATCCTGTTGCTAACTTCACCAAAACAATTAAAAAACAACTTTAAGTCCGTGCAAGCATTCCAGTATAAATATACTGCTCTAGTTCTTATGCTGTACCTGTATTGATGCTTTAATATGTGTTTGACCCTCTGTGCTGTTGATATCATTCTTAATTGTTTTACATAGAGGATGTGAAAAGCTCCAGTATTGTGAATTAACATCCTGATTCAGTTAGGTAGTAAACTGTGTGCTTAATTGGAAGCAGTAGTTATGTTGTTGCAAATGGGATTTCTTGCAAACACTAAATTAGAAACGTATTTAAATACCTGGCTGAATTTCAGCCTGGGTTTGCATATTGCATTCTTCCTAATAAACAGCGTTGTATTGTATGTCAGGGTGTCACACGCCGTAAGTAACCCAGCATTACATGCAGTAAACTAAGCAGAATTGCAAATCAGAAGAAACCCCACCTTTCTGAAGAGAAGGCAGGGGGTTAATTAAGGGCTCCATCAGGTTTTTTATTTTGATCAGAAGACAAAATTAAATATAGGTTGCATGGTACATTAGTGTGTCTGTCAAAGACCGTGTCTTTGGCCAGGCAATTAAAGGGGGCAAAATATTCTAAATGAATTTTTAAATAGCTTCTTCCAGTCATTAAGCACAGTTATCACATCCATATTTTGTAAATGTAAAACACTGAAGTTCTCAAAAGTCTATTCTCTGCAGTAGTTTTTATTGATGATCCATCTGAGCTTCATTTCCTAACTGAAACCCCTTGTCGGTCAATTTATTCCAACATAACACTATTTGGTTGGGTAGTTATTAATCCTGTAATTGTTCATGGCATGCCAGGAATAATTCAGCTAATTATTACAATATATCTTACTTTGCCATGCTTCTACATGTCAAAATGACTTCTGCACATATTGGAAAAAATAAGTTTCCTAATATAACTGAAGATATAAAAATTGATTATTAATTCACACCAAAATGGAAAATTACTTTTTTTTTTCTCTGCCCTACACATAATGTCTACTGGTCTGGATATATTTTTGACAAATATTCTTCTGCTGGTTTTAATTGATACATGAATAGCATTATGCAGCAAAACCTAGGAGTGCTGTCCTCTCTGTGCATTAGTTTCAATTAGAGGACAACTGTAACAGAGTATGCTGGACCATAATAGAAAATGGCTTCATTTTTTCCAGTTCATCTTAGATGAAAAAAATATACTTCTAAAAGGTGAGATTAAGGGGTCAATTATCCTGGCAAAAAGAAAGTGATCTATACATTTGTACTCTATTAGTTACAGTGTATATACTCAAATGCAGTTAAAATGCATATCTATGCATAAAATGCACTATATTTAATTCTATGCTTGTGAATTCCCATCAATAAATTGCCGTTTGTTGATCTTTTATTTTTCACATTTGACAATATATCTGATTTTGCTGGAGTATAATATCTAATATCTCTTTGGCCTAATAAGAGTAAAACCAGCCTTTTATGGACTGAAATACCTTTTTAGTTCACAATAGATGCAAGAAAATTGAAAGCACAGTGAGTATCAGAGTATTTGCTGTTTTATGGTTCTCATTAGCACATTTCCATAGTACAAAACAATGTTCCTAAATCGTATTCTGCTGGGGCAAAGGAGATCCCTAGCTCCTAATTAATGAATGACTGTGTGTACACTGACTAGAACAATATTTTACACAGTGGAGTCCCATGCTGTGATATATTGAAGCAAGACAGGATATTCAAAAATGATAACTACATAAAAAGTCAGTAACTTGTACTCTTGTGAGAATTGTCCCAGAACATTGTTCTCACTGTGAGTTTCCTTCAGAGAAGATGGCTCACTTAAGGCTTCATATGTTGTTTATGTTCCACCCAGGGACTTATCCAGAGATGTACAAAGCAATTTTGAGAAGCTTCTGAATGGAGATGGATTATTGGGGTTTTTTGTTGGGTTTTTTGTTTGTTTTTTTTTCTTAAATATATAATTCTGAAACCAAAGGAAAAGGCAAAAGAAAAATGGTCTGAAAAAACAAATCGGCTCAACATTAACAATTGAAACCAGTGGAAATAATTCTGTTATTCTGACAGCTCCTACCTTCACTGATAATCGAGGTTTAATTGGGGAACTCCAGAACTAAGATGATAAATCTGAATGAGCTGGACTCAGAAGCTATGATTGCAGAAAACTTCTCTGCTTTAAGGAAGACATGTAACCTCCAAAAGCCAGTTGGTTTCAGTTACCAGATATAGTTAACACATTTTTCAGGAGAAATCTGCCTAGTCACCAAACCATTTGAATCTGTTGGTTAAGTAAGTTTTTGAAAAAGCTTTGCTATTCACATTAATTTTTGACACACACAGTCAGAGACTTGAGACGTCAGTGTGGTTTATCTGAACTGTGCAGATCCTCTGAGTTTCAAAAACTGGATGGGAATTGGCTTTCTTCTAAGATTTTGATACGTTTTTAATTGATGGCTCCAAGTGGTGTCTCACTGGGAACCACTGTCATGATATTTTGGTGTTTATTGTTGTGAACAGGAACAAATACAGCAAAAAGGCATCAACTCTCAAACCAAACAAAACAGAAAAGGCAAATGCTAGAAACTACAAAAACGATTAGGAACAAAGCTCAAGAAATAGAGACCCACGAGAGCGGTCTGTCTCTAACTGAGCATAATTCTAAATTAGACATTTTAAATGCTCTTGTGTCTAGACACTGTGAATGCTGTGGTTAAGTTACTTGTGTCTATTTTCCCATTCCTACTTGTAATGGGACTACCATTCAATGCTTACTTTTCCGTTTATATAATTCTATTTTTATCTTTTTTTTTTTCCCCTAACTGAGGATGTTGTGTACTACCATAATGTTCACGGATGAGATGAAGATCTGCAAATGTGTATCATCCTCTGCGTCATGTAGCACAGATGCTCTTACTCAGCTGAACTTGTAAAGTGAGAAAGCACTCTTAGGAGCACTTCAGAAGGGGGCTGGCTAGAGAACAGTAGAAAGCAATTCCATTCTTTAAGATATTTTGATGCTTTCATCTAGTTTTCAACTCTTAACCAAAAAAAGCCCGACCTTAAATTTGTAAATGTCTCATAAAATTGTGACAAATGCAGGTAATCTTCTGAATTTTTGAACATTAAATCATTTTATGTTGGATATGAAAATACATAGCTTAAAATAGTTCTTGAAAGTAATACTGTTAGTAGTAATCACAGAGCAACATAATGCAGCAGACAATATAGTGCACAATCATATGACAATAAAACCTATGACTTGCCTTAGCAACTGTTTAATACTCAGTATTTCAAATAATATTATCAAAAATGAGATGAATGCAAAGTTAATGTCAAAATAAAATGGCTAATGAAGCTATCAGTTGTTTAGATACAGTAGAAATGAACTGAGAAAGTCAGAAAAATGCCTGTAAGTTTTCCTATTAATTTATTTGTAAACTACGTTCCCATAAAAGAATTCAGTTTAAACCCTGCAATTTTCCTCTGGAGAAGTTCTGCTAAAAAAGTCTAAATTTATTTCTTCTGGAAAGTTCGTGATGTTTGCAAGTTCAAAGAAAACAGAAGTCAGGTCAAATAAGAAGCTTGTTAGAAGTACCTAATCTTATCTCGGCTTGAAATTGACCATATTTCTTCCATGAAAAATACTCTATTATGAAAGCAAATTGAAAAGTAGGAGACAGCCCATCTCGTACTTGCACTGTGTTTGACTGGGATTCAGCACCCGTTGGTTTAATCATGCTAAATCAGGGTCTTAAGGCTGTGGCGGAGTGGACCTGGGAAATGCTCACAGCTATAATTTCCATTGCCAACCTCATGCTGCTACCTACTGCAGCCGGTTCAAATCATTGCTTATGCGGTTACAGAAAAATAAGTGTATATCTATTTGCATATAGATTGTATATCTGCCAAAGCGAAAAACTTAAAAGAGTAAGACTAGCAATTTCTACTCTGCATATTGCAGGAGAGCCTTTCATTTAAAACACAGGCCTAAAAAGTAGGTGGAGCACTGGTCTATTCTTTGTTTTGCCTTAAACTTTCTCTGTGACCTTGAATAAACAGTTTAGGACTCTTTTTTTCATAGAGAAAGTATGTGCATGCAATCGTAAATGTGCTGCTGCTCTAATTGTGCAGAGTTTAAAACATAAGGTCCTTCCTTTTCTACTCTTCATATGTAAAATAAGGTTAACATCACTCCACCTAATTTGCTTTGTAATAAGTAGGATGGTGTTATGTTGATTCATTAGTTTATCTTTTTGTGCAGTACTTTGAAAACCACATAGTTTTTTGACAGTTATATATAATTATCATCAAAGGCAGGTAATTTTTCTTCCTTGATCTGTTCTGCTACATATTTATGCCATTGTTTTTATCATGATATCAGGAAAGCAAATGGAATTTTTTTGTGTATAAGGAATTGATGAGGAACTTTTGGGGCATTCAGGGGGAGGGAACAGCACTACCTTGCTCTTGGCTCAGGGTGCACACCATGGCCTGATTACATGATTGAACAAGACCTGAGCAGGCACTGTCTTCTCTCTTCTCCCCACCAGGTTTCTGTCCTATCCTATGAAGAAATATGCCCATATGGCATGAAGTAAGCCATGATCATAGAATCATAGAATTGGAGAGGTTGGAAGGGACCTTTAAGATCATCAAGTCCAACCATTAACCTACCCTGACAAAAACCCCTTCTAAACCATGTCCCTAAGTACCTCATCTACCCTTTTCTTAAACACCTCCAGGGATGGTGAATCTACCACCTCCCTGGGCAGCCTCTTCCAATGTTTAATAAACCTTTCAGTGTAAAAATATTTCCTGATATCCGATCTAAACCTGCCCTGACATAACTTGAACCCATTTCCTCTTGTCCTATCCCTTGTCACCAGGGAGAAGCGATGATAAACTCTAGCACATGCCTTTGTTTCAATGATCAGGGAGCCAACACTGTGAAACACATCATGGAGTGCATCAGTCCCATGGTTTCAGTAGAGTTTCAGGATAAGATACTCATACCTACTTGTAGAGGACCCTAGTGGATGGTGGTGGACTTAGACTTTAGAGGCCGGCATTTTGTCTGGCTGACATACTCTGAGCAACTCATTTGCTATCCATCCCTGGAATTTGACATCTGTAAAATAGACAAATACTAATGCATTGGGAGAACTGAGTAATGAAAACCTCTATCAATTATTATTAATGTTACTGTTGTTGTTGTTGTTATTAGTTGAATTCTGTGAGAAGACCTAGAAATTCTCAGAGCTAGTGGATCTTCTGGATTGCTTGTGCTTATCCTGGAGCCATTAAATGGGTCTCTGTATTGCAAAAGATAAGTGAAATGCATCAAAAACATAGCCTGCCCCATAAACACTGGGTGGTGTGGGATAGATTCTCCTATTCTTATTCAAACTTGGAAGATTGCACTGGAGACAGTAATATTGCTTGGAAAGGAAGTTCAATGTTAATATGAATAAGTGTGAAAGACTCTAACCTTTCGTTGTTAGTGTAGTTATTAAACCATATTTTTCTAATATGAAAGAAAACTACAGGTTCTCAGTTAGTATGCTACAAATACCTAAACGGCAGTTATCTGTAGCACTTGTACTGACTTTATCTAACCTACATTATAAACGTTCCCATATTTTTTGTCCCTGAAAAGCTTCAGGCATCAACTGTGTTTGTGACCTAAGCATAATCTCAAACTTGCTTTCAATTATTTCTAGCCCAAGAGGCCTGGACTATACAAACTTAGTATGAAAACCTGAAAAAAACCCCATCTTTTTCTTTTTCCTGTTTGATACAAGTTATACATAAGAGCCATTTCAGGGCAAAACATTTGTCTCTAATATCTGGCAGTCTAGTATTTCAGTTTTTATGTACTAGCCCAGAAGCTTTGTTGAACTTGGAGATTATTGTTGTAATTATTATTTATAGCTTCTATTGCCACAATACCTTGGACAGCCAAGCTCCATTTCTGCCAGATATTGTACAAGAAAAGCACAAAACAACCCCCCAGCAAAGACCCCAAATCCTGGCGTGGTGTGGCCACTTCAGGATACCCTGGTATCTTGATTTTCTTTCCTATTCTACGTGTTACACACGCATAGAGGATCCTTTGGAACAGAGAGAAGATGCACAGTGATGATAGAGTGCAAGCTTTTAAATAGGTGTAAATTGGTATTTTTATCTGTACAGTGTCTGTCTGTGAAACTTCACTTTATTTTAATTTGATTTGCCTCCTTTTTCAAATGAAACGTTGAGGTTTTCTGTGATATTTTTACTGACTGATGTATAAAATAGGATATATTGTATTTCATAACAGGTTTTTATGCTTGCCAAAATAGATTGTACAAAGCCTAACAGTAAATAGAGATAGTTTAGTTCTGTCTTCAAGATAGAGTACTAAGAAATTGGGTCCATCACTGTCATTTTTCTCAGAGATTCCTCTCATCTGTCACAACACAGTAGTTATGAAAAATGAAACCATAAATTCAATTTAGAGGGCAATTTGCAGCTAATCTTTGGAGTAATTCCAGTGTGAATAATGCAGCAATTTGGATGCATGGTCAGTCAATTCTGTCTCTGATTTATTAGGATTTAAGAATTTTTTTTCTTTCATTAATGATAATTACCCAAGAAGAGAAAATAATTTCTCAAAAATTATCTGTCTTCACATCTGTGGTCTCAGTTTTGAGAAAGGCTGCAATGTTGTTTAAACTTATTATTATAGAAGGGGGGAAAAGCTTTTTTACAAAAGATATATGAGGTATTTAAATTCTGAACTGTATCTCTTTACAGCACATGTGTGAACTGATCAGCACTGGTTTATGGCTGCTTTTATAGGACTCCCATTAGAGCTAACATTTTGAATATCTCAGCATAAGGACACTGGGGTTTGCTATTGATTTTCTACACTTCTTACACCTTGAAGATTGCATTAAAATCCAGCTCAAGCAAGAGTGACATTTTTTGTTCCCGTTTAAAAGTCAAATTTATTATCTGAGACTTTTTCTACTTATTAAATCCCCACTTTCTCTGATATATTATTTATGTATATTTTTTTCTATATCTTTCCTTCAGTTCTCAAGGTCTTCTCTTGATTTTAACAGGCAGCATCTACAACAGATACATACAACAGATATTATCTGTATGTTTGTGTCTGTTTGTTGCTAATGGGAGGCCTAAGGCCAGAGGTAAAACCAGCTCATTTAACATTGGCTTTGTGCTTTAGTCAAAATTTTTAGACATCTAGAGAAGTACTTCTCATGAAATAAGTGCCTTTGAAGACCTCTAGAGGAAGATCTCAAGCTAGATGCCTTGACTTACTGTGCCTTCAAAGCCTTCTGCCTCTCTCCAGTGCTGGTGAAGGAATGAGATACTTGAAGGGTGCTGGCTCTCAAGGCACCTAGAAAGTAGATGCTAGTTAGAGAGATTGAAGCCTGTTCTTGCTCCTCACACCTGAAACTTAGCCTTCTTCATTAGCTTTGTGTCAGGTATTTCTGCTATCACACTATTGTTCTTTGTAGGGAAAGCATTTCATGATTATGACCAAGGAGAGCGAAGAGGGACAACCAGGATGCTTCAGAAGGCTTAGCCCAAGGACAAAGTTTTTACTTATATATTCTTGTTCCTTCCAACCGTTAATTCCTATTTCTACCAATGCATTATTCTTTCTTTCTTTAATAAATGTTAGGCGTCTTTTCTCTGTGTTCCTAGCTCTACTAACTATCTACACATTCTTTGACAGAAATCTCTTTCCCATTTAGAATATAAACAGTTTTCTTTCTTTTTTTTTTTTTTTTTTTGGTCTTTGTTAAAATGCTGCTGAGTTAATTTGCCTACTTCAGGGTTCAGAGCAGCAGGCTCTGAACTACAATGCCAGTTGAAGCCTGAGGAGCAATCCACAAGTTTGTCCATCCTGGCCTTCCAAAATTAAGGGTGATGATTCCATGCCAAAAGATGAAGAAATGCTTTCTTCCCTGACGGTATTAACAAGAAATCGCGTATGTTCGGCAAATTTCTTTTGTTGAAGCATTATGTTGCATATGAATCAGTAGAATCTGCCAACTGAAACATACTGTCATTTTCCACATGTTATTAAGTCTTTTGAATATTTAAAATGTGCTGTTAAAGCTTCTGCAGCTTTGCTTTTATTTAAAATGGTATTTAGCTAATTTTTAGATGAATTTTGCACCTGACAATAGATTTCATACAAATATGGGAAAAAGGAGGAAAGACAATTACCTGTTTTCACACATTTCCTTACACTAGTCTATGAGCCTTTTAAAACAGGTCTGTAAAACCGTGAACCTGGAAATAGTTTATGATTGCTGAAGAAAGTGTGTGTTTGCCTTCTCTGAGCACATCATATTTTTATACCTGTGAGCAGAGTTTAAGGCGTCTTCACAGGAAAGTCACACAATGATAACAATTCTCAACTCATCATACCACGAGACCAGTGTTATTTAGAAAATAAAACATTTATTTTCTCTTTTGAATAAATGTCATGATTTAGTTTTTACTTGCTGAATAGGTCTCCAAGAATGTTCTTTTCTTACTCTTTTTTTTTTTTTTTTTTAAACAGATTTCTTCATGGATGCCTTTTAGTCTTATAATCTACCGGTCTTTTTCACTTCCCCTCAGCTAAAGGTCAGTCCTATTAACAAATTTCTATGTGGAGATGTTAGAGAACAGTATTTTGCTCAAGTGACACAACACTATAGCTTTAAACCTTCAAAAATGAAAGATTCTGTGTAGCCTTCTTAGTGTTGCAATTCTGTTTGATAATAACTTCAGACTGCATCACAACTTCCACCATAATTACGAAAACATCTCAGTGAAACAATATTTAATTTATTGTTAGTCTATCTAACTAGATTCCCTAAGCATGCTTAATTAAGATATGAAAAAATCATATTTATGTAGTTCCGGTTCTCTGAACATTTCAAATCTTTTCCTGACTGCAGGGAAGGTGATGATTGATCTGTGAAGCGGGTCCATTTTTGGGAAGGACCCACCTTACCTGTTAACTTCCAGAAACTGCGAGTTGTTGTGTCAAGGACTTCTGATGACTTGTTTTGCCTGCAGTGCTGTTCCACACACCTTGACAAACACACGGCGACTGCAAGGCAACCGTGCACATGCCATAAGCGAAATACAGATGGGTACAGCAGGCTTGCTGGGAGCGTGCAGTGAACATTCATCCAACAACTCAGCAGACGTCCCAATAAAGTCCAAAGTTTACCAGTAAGACTGAAATTCTGCAAATTACGTGGAGGGGTATGGGCAAGTGTGATGCTTGTGTCAGAATCTGGTCCTGCATCGATATGTGGCCTCCCCAGCAGGCTGCCACAAATCAGAGTTCAAAGCAGGTTTCGGGACTAAAATTCTTCTTGTATTTCAGAACTCAGGAGAGGTCTGAAAACATAATGCACTGGCAGTGCAAAGACTAGTCATCACAATTTCATAGCTACATGCCACAGAGCTGGTACAGCCAGCACTGCCTTGACTGATCTGCTGGGTCACTCCGATGGGTATCAAACTACACAGACTGACCAGCAGTTCACTTCCACAATACCTCCAGTCTCCAACTAAGCAGAGAGTGGGAGCTGCAAGCAGAGTAACCTTTGCTTTGGAATCTCAAGGCAGGTAGTATACAGCCAGCCTACTAAAGATCCAGGCCTTGTGTTAATGCTGTAAGAGAAAATAAATGGGAGGGAAAGGGGGATGCCACACAGTGTTTTTCAGTTTTATTTCTCTCCCCAGTATATGTCACCTGCTAGGTTACCTTTTTTCTAGTTGAAAACCTTTTTAAAAAAATCCGGCAGGGTCTATGGCAAACTACCTTATAAGAAATCACCGAAGCAGGGGATGAACTGCTTCTTTCAACTCCCTGACAGTTCTGTAAGGTCTGAACCGAGTGCAGCATGCAAACTTGGATTTACTGTGACTTTGTGCATTGTGCCGGTTGCTGAATAACCTCAAATTGCTTTAGGCAAATGCTTCTGGGAACATTACTCTTTTGTTCACTTATTGAGGGGTTTAAAGTCTTCATTAGCCAAGGGATAAATACACCTGTGGAATTAATTTATCAAATTAATACTTGTGTTGTCAGGCTGCATTCTTTCAATTGCTTATCTTAACAATGACTTGGGGTGTGTAGCCTAAGTGAGATTTGCTTACAAAAATACGAGATTTCTGTAGACACACAGTAGGCTTGAGGTGGATTCATAGTGTGCATGAAATTACATACAAAATTAAATTATGGATGGTAATGTGTGCATGACGTTCTCAGCTGAGTGTCCTTAAGTGTAAAATATAAAATTACATGGGCTATTTTATTCCAAAACACACAAAAAGCCTGTGTTTTGTACCTAGGCATCATCAGCTGATTGATTTTAAGGAACTGGAACAAGTATTTCTATCTCTCCCTAGTACAGGCTGTACAAATACTTGTATGTTAACTGAACACGGTTGTTCAAAACTGAGCGTTTCTACTTCACATTACATGTTGAGATTTCCAGTTTTCCCTGAGTCTGATTTTTTTAAAATCAAAGTTTCCCCCAAAGCCATTTGTAAAGAAAATTGCAGTATTTTACAAAATTTCAGTTTCAAATTAAAATTATTTTCAGAAGTATGCTTTTCCTTTTGTATCTTTTATTATTTCACAACACACAAATAGAAATGAATGTTGTTATAGTATAGTATACAAGATGGAATTAGGGAAAGGTTAATTTCTCCTACATTTGAGTTGCAGACATCCAAATGAGAGCTAGTCATTTAGAATCTCTTCAGGACTGTCAGAGGAGATTGGCACCTCTCAACTGAAGCTAGACAACTTCAATAAGTTAGATGAATCATGAAGCGCCCACCTCACTCTCATATCTTTTAAGGGAATCTGGATAAAATGTTAGTATTTTAACTTCTGTAGGTGTCAAAGTGAGGTGAGATAAATTGCGTCTTACATGTCCTACTGTGACATCATATAATGACCAAAGTATTTCAATATAAATGTGAAGTGTAGTTGCCACTTTATATATTCTGTTGTAGATGATATAGATGGTAGGTATCAAGCATAATTTCTTGTTTCAAGCATCCTCTTCAGAGAACTGGAGGATGAAAATAATGGAAACAATCAAGTTTATATTCATCTCATCTAACCTAAAACATCTAACTAGTTTAACTTAATAATTAAGTTAAAAGCCTAATTGCCTCTGTAATCAATGGTGACAAGTATCTCCAGAGTCGCGTCTCAAGTTGGCTGAATAATCTTCTAAAGGTACCTCTTCTTCTAGTGACTTCAAGGTAGCATAGGATAACAAGGAACATCAGCTGAAATCCCCACATATTGAGACCTATTTTCCTGAAACTCATTTAAGTCCCAGGCATTGATTTAATTGTCCAAATTTTCAGGACTGTCTAAGCTTAAGGCCATCTAAATTTATTACTTAGCTCTGTACTTAGCTTGAACCTCCCTGGGCACCTAACTCTAGGAACATATACATGTTCATACTTGGGAGTTACGCATTAATTTCCCACCAAAGCTCTTCTGCAAATCATATTAAGACATCTAACCTCTATATACATCACAGGATTAATTTGCTAGAGAAATCTGGAGTGTTAGATGTGATTACCACCAATTTTTGCCTAACTGCTGAGCAGTTAGACCATTCATCATGGAAACAAGGGAGTTGGAAAGTAGAATCCTCTTAGCCAGGAAACCAAATCCACATCATCTGTATTGTAGGAACGTGTATAACCACCTAGGAAGTAGCCTTCACAAATACGTAAATGCACACCTTTTGAAACAGAGTCCCTGTGCTGCCAGTAGAGCAAGAGTCAGAGAAAGAGAACTGGAAGGAGGGAGTCTTGCTCTGATCTACCAGTGCATTAAAGTGAAAGAAAAGAGATTAAGGCAGATTGGACCAAAGAACACAATTAATTAATATTTTCTATTAGTTCCTTATATTCAAAGTAGAGGTGTTGACAAGTTTGATAAGCTGCTCTGCTGGAGACTCCAGATTGTTAGGAATAAAGACCTACCATAATTAGGGGATCTTTCTCTACAGGCCTTCAGAAGTATCTATTGCTCTTCTGTTGTCTTCATAGAGAATACAGCTTTAAAGAATCTGCAAGCCTTCCTGCCTATTGCCTTTGTCAGCCAAAAAGATCTGTGAAAGAATTTACAAATTAAATTCCCCACAGATTCCGACTTAGGAATTTTGGTTTTGTGCCTAAGGTGGAGCAGTATGAATCTGTGTTGATGTATTCACCAGTGCATAAGGTCTATCCAAAATTTTTGTGTTGGCTGAGAATCGTTTTTCTAAGATAGTGCAAAAAGCCGTTCCTTAGATTTATAAACAGCCATCTAACTTCCTAGATGAAAAGCATGAAATTGTTTGATTACAACACAGATTGCTCTAGAAAAATAAGATGTTTCCAGCAGCACTAGATAATATTGGTTCATAATAACATTTCTAAAATTAGAATATTTTAATTATCATATTATTCATATTAAGACACATTAGCAGCAATGTAGATTGCCATGTCATAACTAATATGACTACAAATACGTCCCGTATTTCATGTTTCTGTTTGTATCATGAAATATACGAATTAATTTAAAAAAAAAACCCTGAATTGCCATTAGATTATATTTTATTTCAAAATAAATTTATAGAAATATTTAAGGAACTATTCAAAGAAGAGTTCATCAGAAGTGAAAACTGCACTTTGGACACATTGGTTTGAGTACTGGATTATGGAATTAGTTTCACCAAGAGTAGATGTTTACATATGACTGAGGGTGTCTCGTTCAGATGAGAATGCCTACACTAGATGTACCTAGGAGGCAACTCAGTTGCCTAAACTTAAACTTTAGTGACATGCTGTAGGGTACCTATGGTAACAGCTGTAGTGGGTTGGCCCTGGCTGGATGCCAGCTGCCCACCAAAGCTGCTCTATCACTCCCCTTCCTCAGCTGGATAGGGGAGAAAAAACATAACAGAAGGCTTGTTGGTTGAGATAAAGACAGGAAGAGATCACTCACCAATTATCATCATGGGCAAAACAGACTACTCTTGAGGAAAATAAATTAAATTTATTATAAATAAAATCAGTTTAGGATAGTGAGAAAACAAACCCAGATCTCAAAACACCTTCTTCCCACCCCTCCCTTCTTCTTAGGCTCAACTTCACTCCCAATTTCTCTATCTCCTTCCCCGAGCGGCACAGGGGGGTGGGGAATAGGGGTTGGTGTCAGTTCATCACACGTTGGCTCTGCTGTTCTTTCCTCCTCAGTGGGAGGACTCCTCATGTTCTTCCCCTGCTCCAGTGTGAGGTCCCTCTCACAGGAGACAGTCCTCCATGAACTTCTCCAGTGTGGAGTTCTTCAGGAACTGCACCAGAGTGGGCTCTTTCCACGGGGTGCAGTCCTTCAGGAACAGACTCTTCCAGCATTGATCCCCAAAGATTCACTAATCCTGCCAGAAAACCTGCTCCAGCAGAAGCTCTCCACGGGGTCACAGCTTCCTTCAGACACATCCACCTGCTCTGGTGAGGGGTCCTCCATGGGTTGCAGGTGGATATCTGCTCCACTATGTACCTCCATGGGCTGCTGCGGAACAGTCTGTCACACCATGGTCTTCGCCATGGGCTGCAGGGGAATCTCTGCTCTGGTGCCTGGAGCACATCCTCCCCCTCCTTCTTCACTGACCTTCTTGTCTGCAGACTTGTTTCTCTCACACAGTCTCATTCATCTCTTCCAGTTGCTATTTTGCTGCAGTTTTTTTCCAGTTCTTAAGTATGTTACCCCAGAGGTGCTACCACCATCCCTGATGGGCTTGGCCTTGGCCAGTGGTGGGTCTGTCTTGGAGCTGGTTGGTATTTGCTCTGTTGTCCATGGGGGAAGCTTCTGACATCCTCTCATAGAAGCCACCTCTGTAGCCCCTCCACTACCAAAACTTTGCCAAGCAAAACTAATACAACAGAAAAACAATGACATATACAATAGAGGAATTATGGGATACTGTGTTGGCAGCTGCATATACTAGTCCACAACAGCACCTATGCTGAGGCTGTTTAATTGCACCCCCAAAATAAAATGAAAGGAATGGTACCCAATATGACTCCCATCTCTAAAAAGAAACAATATTTTTAATATAGAAAATTACAAGCTTAGAGATGCAGATTTTTAAGGCATCTGTCATGTCTGAATTCTTACTGTATGAACCAATAAAGGAAGCATACTCACTGTAAGAGTTGGAAATCAAACTTCTGCTGTGCCATTAATATAATTGCGGCAGATGGAAGGCTTTATAACATGTTTTTAATTAAGAAACATTTTTTAAAATGATGATAAATGGAAATTAGAATACGCTTGGAGAAGGGATATTGAGATGACCAAAGAGACAAAGAGCCTGTCTCCTGTAAAAGGAAGTTTAAAAATTTACCTTATTAACTTCAGATGAAAGCATCAGAGAGGAGTAAGCAGCAGGGAAAAAAGAAGGGCTATTTAACTTAAGGAAAAATTTTGGTGTAAGTACAAGCGTATGTAAGTTGGCCACGAATAACTGAGCTCTAAACTACATGGGTGGTTTTTTGATCAGAGTAATGATTATCAGAACACCCTTCCAAGTGGCTGTCAAGTGGACTTGTGACATCAAAACTCCTTCCTCTCTCCTGTCCTTGTCCAAAGGTTTTAAAACAGAAGATGATGAATTGATGAATCAGATTATCTGCTGTGGTTGGCTGTGGTAGTGGGTGGTGAAATCCCCTAGCTGCATTCTTACTGCTAAATAAAAGAGGATCAGAGCTAGATTGGCATGGCCTGACTCATCGCCTCATTGGGGAGGTTCAATCTCCTCTAAGTAGTCTGCCCACATGGTGTGGCAGTTGGCTTTGGTCTCCCCTGTAGCCCATGGGATGCCCTTAGGAAATAAAAGCTACGTTGTGTGGGTTGATTTTTTTTAATTTTCAGTTCAAAGCAACTCAAATGATCTGAGGGATGTGCTGTAACCCACCAGAGTTATGTTTTATAGCATGAAATAGGTACGTGCTGCACACCTACGGGTTCACTTGCCCAGCATGCTATAGCTGAGGGTGCAAAGCCTACTGAGGTTTTTTGGTTAGTGATGGTTTTTGTTTAGTTACGCTTAATTTACAAACCACATTTCAAGGCTCAGTATCTCAGTGCCATCAGATCAGTGACAGAAAAAGTGAAATGCCACGTTTTTGCTGATGACTGTCCATACAGGACCTCATATGCTCTCTGTCAGAACTGTGGGGAGTGTGTCACTTCCAGGAGAATGTGGATGGAGGAAACCACACCTGGTACAATCTCATCCAAGCTGTCTCCTGGTGTAAGGGATACCCCTTGTCTTGGAGACAAGCTAGTTGGAGCAGCCCAAAGCAGAGAGGGTGAGGAAGTTAACAGGGAAGCAACATGGTTGATTAAGGGTGTACTGCTTGATTTTGTTCCCTGGTTCTCTTTTGTACAGCTGTGTTATTATAATATCCTGGGTGAGACTCTTTATCCTCAATAAATGTATGCTGGAGAAATTAATAAAAATGTTTAATAGATACAGGTAACTTGGTAACCATGGCAAGTCTAAGGTGGTACAAAAAGTATTCCTATAAATAAAATAGTATTAGTAGAAAAATTAATTTTCTTAGACTTAAAATTATTGTCCTTATTTTGCCACTACCAGCCCTGCGAGTAGAAGATGATCAGTCTGCAGAGTTTTGTGGATATGATAGTGAAACTGAGATTACTCCTTACAAAATGTATGAACTTCTCAACCTTAGGTGTTGATTTTAATTGGATTTCAGTTGTTTTTGACAACAGAAGTGGCTATGAACTCTGCTTTGAAGATAAACTGACTTTGTTGTTTACATGTAGTTGTTCCTTCTGTGTAGAGGAGCAGCAATTTTCTCCTTCTGCTCAGACAGCCTAATGCTGTGGGCATGATGCATGTTAGAAACCCACTGGTGGCTTGAATTGGAATCTCCTGAAACTGGGAGCCATGCCTTTCTCTCTTGATCAGTTCTGTTCACACAACTGGCATGTAACTTACCATAAATGACAACAAGGAACAATGCTAAACCCTGTTAGCAGAGTTTCCCTCTTTGCTTCCCCTTTTATTTTATTTATTTTAATAGATGTCAATTATATGTGTATATAAGTTATATTTTTATATATATCATATATATATCTCACTCGGGAATAATCAGCAAATTAAAAGAATTAGTTACACTTGCAGCTAGTGATGTCCTATATGTGGGTCTGAAGGGCAACAGAGGTTGGAAGAATGACTTGAATTCTGACAGAGAGATAAGGTTGTGTGCAGTGTTGTGCATCCAAAACTAGATGTAAAAACAGTATATAAATAGAGTTTTTAATAAATGTGTCAGGATCGGAGATGGAGGTGAGCCAGTCTATATCACTTTTTTCTAGAAGAAGGATCTTCAGTGTTTTTCAGGGGAGGGAAAGCTTGTGAAGAGGAGGAAAGAAAAGAAAAAAATCTAATTTTGTGTGAATGGAGTTGATGAATGCATGAGAGTGAAAACACTGAAGAAACTTACACTTTTGTGATGAGAGTACCAAATTATTGCAATAAAGAGTACAAAATTATTGCATTAATAACAATGGCTCACAGAACTGAATGAATGGCTGCAATGATTTGTGCAGTTGCCTGGATTACATATACTGCCACATACAGGCTCAACATACTGAGGTGTATTAAAACTGTTGGTAATGTTGATGGTGAAACATAAAACTTGCCTTAAATCCCAGATATTTATCAAAAGGTTTGCTAAGGTTCATGGGCCTTTTGAATGAACTTGAACAGAATTATGGCTTTGCAATGACATCATGAAAAATTTGTGGGGTGATATGAAACATAGTAAAACTCCTCACTTACAGAGGCAATTTTCAGCCAGGCAGCACCTAATACTTCCTGCAGGTTAGTGAGACAAGCATATCACAGCCCCTGTGCCTTTGAGAATCTCTCTTCAAATAAAATAAATGTTGCAATATAGAGCTTCTTTGCATCTCAGGTTTAAATGGCAGATTGTAATTAGTGTTTAGAGCATGTGAAATGTGACTTGGGGAATCTGCTGTGTATGGCTTACAAATTCTCATTAATTTTACTAAAAACTGTTTCATTTGGTGCCTCCATATGTGATGAGTCACCTAGAGCTGGCGAGATTCCTGACACATATTGCCTGTCCTGTCTGAAAGATATCACAGATCTTCCACAGAAAGGTTGTTTAGCATTAGGGACTGAGAAGTGGTAAAACAACGCGTGTGCTAAGGAAAAGAGTTAGAAAAATCTGTTTTGACAATGTTGTCTGAGGGAACGGGAATGGCGAAATATATGTTTAATGTCTACACAAGAACAAAGACCAAAGATGTAAAAGCAGGTTTAAAAGGATAAAGGCAAAAAAATCACAGGATTTTTGGAGCTCACTTCAAACTCAATGCAAAGAGACTTCCAGCTACCTTGCA
The DNA here is from genome assembly GCA_013400135.1 of Rhinoptilus africanus. Classification (NCBI taxonomy): domain Eukaryota; kingdom Metazoa; phylum Chordata; class Aves; order Charadriiformes; family Glareolidae; genus Rhinoptilus; species Rhinoptilus africanus. The sequence continues at coordinate 43,961 of VXBO01014039.1, read as the reverse complement.
GAGGATGACCTACAACACATATGATGCAGTTTTTCCACATCTACATCCAAACTTTGTTTCATTGCTTCACACCTGGAGGCAGATCTGATCACATAGAGAGAAGGTTAGATTCAACATGGTGGAAAACTGACTAGGTTGGGAAAATGCATGTGAACCAATTAGTACTCCAGAGAAGTTATGAGGAGAAAGATTAAGGAACAGAGACTTTTGCGCTTGAAAAGTTATTAACACAAAACTGAAGTTTTCTCAGGATTTGTCAGAAAGCTGATGTATGGAATGAAGAATAAGAATTTTACTGCTTTGTCTGGAAGTAAAAATATACACAGATATTTCCTAAACCGCCTGTGATTTAAACAGATTATTTTTACAAACTTCGTCAAAGTTTGTGTGGTATGTGTTCAACTGTCTCATTTTCTGGAGAGTATAATCAGCCCTATACATCTACAGGGAACATAGCTACTTGTGTTAAGTATGAATATAGATGAAGAATTGCATTGCCATATTTTAAAATAATAATAAAAAAAACGCTAGGAGGATCAAATATTTATTTTTACAATAGAATCATCCCTTTTGTGTATGTGGGGGGAAAAAAAGACACCAAACATTCTCTTCATGGCAGAGGCATTTCATATGTTTTCAAGGCAAAAAAACCCCCAATGTTCCTGCATTTTTGTGTTTTAAGAATAATCTTTTCCTGGTCATGCCTTTTTCTTTCATTTGCATTAGCAGAGTGTTTCCTCACTCCAGGATTTAGATTGCTTCATCTGACTGAGTAGTCTTCAAAGTATTCTCAAGTAAATTCTCTCTTTCCTTGAAATATTTTTCCTTTGCTTATCTCAACATTAAATATCTTTGCATCACTCAGTCTACAGGGGTTACTAACAGCTCTCTCCAGAAAACAGTGTCTGTATGTTTATTTCCATATTCTGTTCTTCATATGATATCAGATAATACTTTCTTGGTGTGCCATGGCTGCCTTTAATAAAGTGAATCTTGTTTAAATTTTCAATGTGGATTTTCCCCGAAGAAACAGACAGGAAATGCGAGGACCTTGTTGTGAATAATCTGTTGAGAAGACAGGTGTATTAACGGTTGAGGTTGAAAGTAACTTGGGGTCTGTTAAGAGAACCCATAAAAGGCTAATTTATCCTCAAAATGGAGTGGCAGTAGCAAAGACAAGACAAAGAAATGCCGTGTGTGCTTATTTAACACACTCTTACAGCAACTATTATTAGGGCACAAATAACCCTTATATTAAACTCAGATGCTTGTCTTTGTACTGCATGGCCTGATTCTGACCACTGGATCATCTTAAATCTCAGATGTGAATCATGCTTCTAAACCTGGTATACAGTGTTGGCTCCTAGGAGATTAACATCGCTATAAGCAACCTAAACCATCTAAAACACAATTTTAAAATGCAGGATTGTGGTTTTGTTTTTACCTAGCCTGGCTGTATTCCTTATAAGAAGTTATCCTAATTTTACACAAAGGCAAAAATTGAGGCATTTCATTCTGTTGTTGAAAATTTGTATCATTACAAAATACAGTAATAGACAATTAAAATACGAAAATTATGGTATTTTTTTAAAAAGTAGATTTAAAAAATAAAAGGTTGTGATCTTCATACAGTGTCAAAGGAAATTCAACCTTCTTGACAATTTCCTTACTTTTTGACTTCCAAAATAAAATTCCAGGAAAACTGATTTGATTTTACAAGGATTTTAATAGTACTTCATATTCTGAGGGAAAAAGGCTCTTTGGGAGTGTCCCTGAGCAGCTCTGGTAATGAGCTTATCCATGAAACATTTGCTGAACAGGTAATGTCTGCTGAATTGAATTACTGTGCTTCCTTTATAACACACTGATCTTTAGATTCATGATTTCATTTGTTTACTTTCCTGTTTTATGGCTAAAGTGAAACTAATCAAGGAATAAAAAACCAGGACAGAACACTATATTGGCATGCAGTTTACGTTTTCCTATTTGCAGATCTGCAAGCTTTTCAAAACTAAGGCAATAGAAAATTAACTGTTCTATTGAAGGATGCTGGGAATTGCTCTCACTCCCATCAGGGAAAAGTTTTATCTTTTGAAACATGTCTTGACTTTAGTTTTAACTATAATTAACTCAGTTAATAGAAGGAGGAAAAAAAAAATACCTGTCAAGAAATTAGCTGTAAGACCAGACAGTTCATTAAAAATAAACAAACAAATAAATAAAAATCACCCATTCTGTCTCTGCAATATATCACAAAGGGGAGAAGAGATTATAAAGAGGAAAAATAAAGTGATTACTTTGATTCACTATAAGTTGATGTAGTAAATTTTAGAAATGCTGTACTTCAAGTCATTCTAACAAAATAAAAGCCACAAGCAGCTCATTCACCTAGGTATATTCTGAATATATCAAATTTATAATATTAGGAAATGTTTGGCTTTGCTGTATAACTTCTTATCTTTTTAATTGCCTTGAAAAAGTAGAGCACTGAACTGGTAGGGACAGATGTATCAAAAATGATTAAAGAAGTAATCCTCACTATGGCATAAATGTCCTTGTGATACCGCTGTAGGATACTACCAGTTGCTAACAGGGAATTCTTCTCACCACTACTTAATTCTGATTTTTTTGTGGGGTCTTGCCTCCTAAGCTGTCATCCCCTCAAAGTACTCACTATTATTTGTGCTGCTCCAGCTGCAGGCAGGTAATTGTGTGCTGTGTGTGGCACGAGCACAATGCAAGTACAGCCTCTGCCCACGAGACCTTTCAATTAGATGGGGAACACATAGACAAAACTTCACCTTTGTTATTAGCAGCAGGGTTGGCTTATGTGTAGCTTAATCACCAGCGATTGTTTTCCTCCAGGAAAAGAAAAATTTTAAAGAAGAACTTCCTGTACATCGTGGGTTTCATATTTCTATGTTCCTGTGTAATCTGTAGAGCAGACGTATCCTGGGAATATTATGCAAAAAGGTTCAGTGACATTAGGGTGATTAAGGTGTTTTCTGCACACGGGATCTTGGAAAGATATCTCAACTGAAATTATACAAAGCTGCTATAAAAAGGAAAGGAATAATCCAGTACCCATTTCCAGGATTGCACATTGTTGGTGATACTGGAGATTTCCACAAAAGGAAGGACTTTTTTATCTTTATAGTAAGGGTAGAGAAGCACTGGAACAGGGAGTCTAGGGTTGCTTTGGAGTCCCCACCATAGGAATTAAAAA
>VXBO01014039.1:15243-40716 GCA_013400135.1 Rhinoptilus africanus | reverse complement strand
AAAAAAAAAAAAAAAGGCCAAATAACTGTCGGAAAAAACCAGATATGGTATAGCAATGAAACCAAAGAGTGGAAAGATGATTTCCCAGGCCCATTTCAAGCCTATCTTCTATAATTCTAGGAGGGCCATTTTCTGAACTTGCGTATGAGGGAAGCGAATTCTTTCAACTAAAGTGCAGTGTTTCATCACTGACTGGGGCTGCTGCTGCTCCCCAGGTCCATTTGAAGGAAGCGCTCACTGCATACGTGTAGTTGCTTCCTTGTGTGATTCTCTCTAGATAACCCAAGATTGTTCTGGATATATTACAGGTTTTCCAAAGTGGGGCCACCCATGGCATATAGTACTTGGGCCTGTGTCTTCTCTGCACTTTGTATAGTGTCTGTCTAGCCCTAGGAGATGATCCCTAAGTCTTCGTTGCTGATGCAGGCATAATAGCGTGATTGATCTGACAGCAAGAGTGGCCTGGAGGGGCCAGACTTTTAGGTACCTTCAGAGAGCCTCAGGTGTAGCCTACTGCTAAGCATGTGAAAGACATAGAGTTCAATAACTGTCTGGCTACTGAGCTTTGTAACACCACCGCCTCGTACTGAAAGGCAGATTGCCTTTGACCGGCACAGGCTGATGGAAGAGCAGAGTCACCGCACCCTCATGGGACCTTCCTGTTTCATTTCTCTGCATGGGTCTCCCCCAGCACAAAGGGAATTGAATGAGGCCACCATGGGGTTACTTATCGTGAGCTCCCACTGCAGCCCATTCTCCTAATCGGTTCCTTGCCTCCCAAGTGTGATAATATATTAGTATTGACATTTTCTGGACAATTTTAATGAAGCCAGAGGCCGTAACAGAGATGGGTAGGCTTCCTTATCTGTATGGACCTTTAGCAGCAACTTTAGTAATCTGGAATTATATGAGTCTCCTGAGACATATGTTAAATATTTTCCCTTGGGGTACTTCAGAACTGTATTATGCCTGTAAATTTTGCTAGCTTTTCTTTCCGCGTGATACTCTAGTCTGCAAGTTGTATTTCCATATGTTGCTCTGTTGACTTCACAATCATCTCCTACTGAGACAGCTGTATCTCCTGGCTGTGTACAGCAAAAATTAAGACTTGAATGAGAAGTATATGAGGGAAATTCAGCTTCTGTAGGAAGCAATATCAGGGGCCCAGGGAAAACTTTCAAGAATGGAGTGCAAAGGAATATTTATCCTCCCAAACCAGACACTTCTGTCAGCAAAATTACTAAAGTTTACAAGTTGAATGCCTTGCTGGATCTCAGCTGCTTATTTCTGGAATCAGCTTGTTGGGCTGACAATGTCATGGCATTAAAGACTAGGGTCTGGAACTTTATTTTCCCCCCTTATCTTTGGCTATGAAGCTGCAATCTATTCTCCATACACTTAACATCCTTCTCTTGCCTCTTCCACTTCCAGGTAGCACCACTGAGGTGAATTTAGTTTAGTGATACCTGTGAGACTGATTAGGAACCTGAGCATCATATAGCTATTCCTAATGAAGATTATTTAATAAGAACTCCAGATTGTGCACTGTTTTTGAGTTTAGTTGTGAAAGAAGTTCTTGGTACTAGTTTTTCTCTATGACACCTTTAATCATTTAGACTAAAAGTATCCTAAAGGTCACCTTTTTTACATTTCTTTGACTTGGCAATTTGAGAATAAATGATATGCTCAGATTTATAATTCCCACATATATTTTCCTAGGGCTGAAGCGCAGAATATGTGTAAAAAGATCCTTTACTTCCAGAAGCACTCCTTTTTATTTTCTAGCAGCCCATACATTTGTTGACCTCCAGAACAGTTCTGTATGTATCACTGAGTTTTTTTGGTTCAGTTGTTCAAACAACAAAAAAAAAATCATTTTGGGTCAACCTTAAATGAAAATTTCTTTGGTGGCTTCTCTCCCAGCTCGTGAGAATCAAAACTGAAAATCATTTTGGATTGAAGGAAATATCTTGTTTGACCGCAAATAACATCAGACAAATTTTATGCCGCTTCAGTAATGCAGAGAAAATTTGGGAGCAAGGTACTAAATTCACAAGGGAAATCCATTAAAAAAACCCTGAATGTAATGTGCCAAATTCTTCTGTTTACCTCCTTTTTCTTGCCCCTTGAATCGTTAAGTTTGCAGCAGCTTTTGGGGAAGTGCAAGATGCAGGTTCAAATCCCCCCTCTCTCTGACTTTAAATATAGATTTTCTATCTCTGTAGCATGCCTATTGGTGCATTTCATTCTCGCTCGCTGAAGCTGTTCCACTTTTTGTAAATAATTGAGTATTCATTTTGACAGACAGGAAAATAAATGTGAAAGCCTGGTTCTTTAGCTTGCTGGTTATGACATTTTAGCTTAGAGGTATGAAAGTCAGTTGAAGTCCTTGCTTCAGTGATAGTTTAACCATTTCTGCGGGCTACAGGGGCTTTGAAAACCGAGCTTGTTCCTGGAAATATTGGAATGCCTAATGGTAAAAGTACTTTTTGCTAATAAGGGAGACTCCGAGTTCAAGTTCTAATGCACACATGGTAGAGGAGAGGTAGAAAACAGCCTCTTGGCCTCCAGCATGCCTTCATGAGGGGCAGGACCACTCTGCACTACGTAGTTCTCATGGGGCTGCTGCAGTGTTTTTGTAAAGTTTATGAATTGTTACTTTGCTTTGCCTGACCAACAGTGTTTGTCTAATCTGAGCTGAACCCACAGATAGCTTCAGATGCTCCAAAATTAATCTTTTGGTCAGAAAAGGCATCAAAGCAATGTCTACCAGTGCTAATTCAGAGCTCTTTTTAGATTTAACTTGATAGGCTTTTTTCTGAGGCACTAGTGGAGTGAAGGAGAGACTATATAAGGAAATAATCAGTGTGTGCAGCTTGAGGAGGCTTTCTATATAAGCAAATAACTGTGTGAATTAAAAATATTCCAGTTTCAGTCTTGTTAGTCTTTGAGACAGTTGTATTTTATAAATAGAAATAATAAATGTGATCAGAAAATGCTTATAAGCACTTTGAAGATGTAAAGTGCTAAAAAACAAAGGAAAAACAGAAGGAGAAGTTCTAAGTTTATGTCAAAGGAAAAGTCTCCAAAATTTTGACAACTTGTCAGGCATTTTCCATTCTGAGTGCTCCTGCAAGTGATATCCAAGACTTTCTTTCAGAGACACACCAAACAAGTGCTGAGTGTGTATACCTGTGAATTTACCTAAAATAAGGAAAGGATTTTAAAGATGATAAATACTCTCATGAACAATTATTTTGCAATAAATAACTTAATGCAAAATATATTTAAAAGAGCACATGCTCAATACCGAGAGGACTTAAAAAGACTATATGGGTCACTGAGTCCACTCGCTAGCACTCATATCTAATAATGACATTATGCTATTGAGGCCAGGTCCAGAGAACACCTACTTCACACAACACATCCTTATGCCTGTTACCCAAAAATGCCTCCCTACACCTTTGTATTAATTAAAAACCCAGGTTATAGGTATAACATTCCACAGGCCTTTCCCAGTATTTTGTGGTTTAGGGACATCAGGACAACTATATCTTGGCATTAAGGCATGTGCTTCAGAGGAAGGCATAAGCACCAGCGGTTTCTATCAGTTTAACCTGAGGAGAAAAAGCCCTCTGAAATCTGATGGTTAATTAATGCTTGAGAATATTAGTGGGACTACAGATCTAGAAAGCACTACAGACCACTTACTTACCCACCTGGACCTTATTTTAGACATCTACCATGTAGAAGCCTACATTTGAGCAAGCCATAGCAACTACCTTATGGAAAGGGTAGAAACCTAAGCATTTCTGGAAGACTTCTGGTGTTCTAGTATCTAACATAGGTTGACATGGATTGTGTACTGGAAGTGACTGTAAAGGAAACATTTGCTTTCAGCTCAAATGTAGGCATCAGTACCACAGGTGCCCAGGTTTGGACTGGTGTACTCCACGTGTTTTAATTAAACTTAGTTTATTACATAAGAATGGCAGGACACCCACTTAAGATGTTTTTCCCTGTCACAACTGAGACATTTTTCTTAAAGTTTCTTTGTATCATAAGTGTCTTGTTTTCATCAATTTTGCCTCCTTTATTTTTGCCAGGTCAGGACATAGCAGGCTAGCACGTCAATGGAAGGGTTTGTGTTACAGGGCATTGATTCTGAGAAACTCTAAGGTAATGCAAAAAAGAAAAAAATGAAGAGAAAGAGAAGAAAATAGAAAGGGCAATAAACAGTCAGCTGTGTAAAATGTCCTATTATGTGATTTAAGATTATAGAGAAATAATAATCTTGAAGCACAAAATGTACCATTTTGCTTTATTGCTGAGAAACCCCAAATTTATCTGCTCTAGAGTTTAAAAAAGTCAATTATTTAATGAACAAGAAGCCCTGCTGGTGTTATATTCTTTCCCTTGTTTCTGTAGAGTTATATGCCAAGCTATTTTAATAAACTGAGAATGTAATACAACACTAGTTAAAATTTTGGAACCTTATTTTATTAGAGCTAATATTCAGAAGTTATTGGGAGAATGAGAAGGCAATTGTTTCAATTGCATTAAAGCAACGGTAATGTTCATTTCAACTTCCTTTTTAATTCTTGCCTTACCAGAACCCTATGTCAATCAGGGAAAACTCATTAATCCAGTTAACAAGCATAACAACAGTTTTTCTTGAGGAATCAAGGAGGCAGAACTCTGCCACACATTGTCCATTAGCCCAATGTCTTCTGCTTTTTCTTCTGCAGAGCTTATACCTCTGCTTGGTATAATGTTTTCTTGAATTAATTTCATAAGGATCTGTTCCTGACCCATTGTGCAACAGTGAAGAAAAGGGCTTCTGGAATATTTCATATGGTGTCTGCATTCTGTGGGCACAGATAGTATTCCTTCAATATGTCTTTCAAGAAGAAAAAAAAACCACAACAAAACATGTCAAAGGAGCAAAGCATGCAGAAAGGAGATGCAATTATTCTGTCTCCTCAAATATCATCCAGGCCAGCATGGTATGGCTGAGGCGGGTACATTTACTGGAGGAGTGATTTTTTTTGCATACCTGCAGGTATGTGAGAGATGGCCCTCCACTACTGTGAAGACTCCTCATCATCCAGGTAAGGAGTTTCACCTTGAAACAGTAACTGAAAAATAAAAATGAAGATTTTAAAGTACCTAAAGTTGTAGGACTTCAAGTCTCACTGGCTTTCAGTCAGGTATAGGTTGCTTTATGTAGAAGTCACCTCTTAAATTTTTTCCTATCTGCTTATATCTGGCAAAATTTTGTCCAGTTCCTCCAATTTATGCAGAAAATCTTCACAGAGGTACTATCCATCATTTGCAAAATTTATTTTATTGTGACAAGTGAGGACTTCTCAGACACATAAAGTAAGTGTTCTCTAGTATCCACCATGACATGAAAACATGCTTTATTTTAGCTAGAGAGGTCAGAAAATATGGCTGCAGAGGTTGACACTAGTGATTTCCTCCTGAAATAACGCAATAGATGCTTAAAACTATGTGTAAGCTTTAAGTAAATTGTTGAAAATATTGGCTCAGCATTTGATAGATTCACATATTCACATTTCCTTTAGTGGGTTTTTGCCCCAAAGACATTTGAATAATTGGGTTCTACTGGCAAGAAAACAAATTCTGAACTTGCAAAAACAATATTGAAATTCACATACAGATGTACTCATGCCTAGAGTATATAAACACTCACGAAATTGGGAAAATTAAATAAAGTCACATGTTTTACCAGAACGATTACAATGTACCGACACACATCATGTAGCAAGCACTGCATGTCATAGGCTCACAGGGAACTCTTCAGGCTCAATCCATAGTTAAAAATATTCACCAAAAGTGGACAAATGGTTTTGATTAGCAAATAAACTAGAAAGTAGATTCTCTATCAGATATTCAGCAAGCAGAAAATGAGGTTACATTTGGCAGATGAATTATTCATTGTGAATTATTTGCTCAGTTCTAATAATTACAGCAGGGAAAAATTAATTAATGTTAGAGCAAATACTTTAATTTTTATAATAAAAAGATTGATCATTGAAATGAGCCTCAAAAAGAGATTTCTAAATGGAAGAAAGAATGAGACATGATCAAGAATAATATGAAGCTTCAACCTGAATAAAATCTACACCTGTGAGTAATTTTACATAGATATAATCTCATGCAGATATACTTTCACTAAAGCATTTGGACATTTAAATAGTTTCTTACCTACTTTTATTTGGATTATTTTTATGAAAAATGTCATTTTCTTAACCATGGTTTACAGATGTATTCACAGGATAATATCATAATTGTATTAAGTACAGATTTAGTTCTGATTATTTTACTGGTAGCTTTGTTGCCATTTACTTGCCTCTTACAATCACAGTCCTGGAAGCTTTACTGAATGGAGGGATTCTCAGCAATGAAGCAACCATGAAATTCGTATTGAAGCCACTAAACTCATGGATCTCAATGGAGACTATCAAGAGCCTGGTGGTGGCAAATCTTTGCACTGTCATGGAAGCAACATACTTATTCTATCCTAAAGAGAAATAATGGAAAACAACAACAGAAAAAGCTGCTTTATCCCAGCCATGCTCTTTACTGTTAAATCTTTTAAAACAACAAATAGATTTCACTAGGAAATGTTCCAACATTTCCATGTGGGAACAATTTATAATAGGAGAAGCCATATTTAATAGAAAGACATTTTAATTATTCTATCAAAAGCCTTACAGAAGGGTTGTTCAGTTATAGAGACTAATTTATCAGAAAACTAATGTGTTGAGGCATTCACAACGTTTATTGAACTAAAAGCTGCCTTTCTATCAAAGTGAAAATTTCCACTGAAAAGCATGGCAATGAAACTTTTCATGTTTTCATGAAAATAAAAGACTTTTTTTTTTTCAGTTTTGGCATGAAAAGGGGTTAAAACCCGTATGTTTTAAGAGAAGAACTGTAATAATAATAAAATCTGTTTAGTTTGGTTTTGCTGACATTTTTATCAAGTGAGAAAGCTTTTCCTTACTAAGTGTAATAGAATCCCCTGATAATTTCTGTAGATTGTTTAAAACTTGAATATAAAATGCTTTTTGCTGGTGTAGGGCTGACTGAAAGGGATACATTTCATTCCTCTACTGTGTTGTTTAGCTAACAGAAGTTCCATGCCATAATACGTTATTAAACTCATAACTTAAACCTGTGTTCCAAAAACACTTTGTGAAAACATGGGTTACCATCAGCATCCAGCTGCTTTAGAGCTGAGTAACTATTTTGTGGTTATGACTCAAGAGGGTGAAAGGCAAGAGCAGCACCTGTCAACGTGTGCATGCCGAAATCTGTCCCGACAATACAGTGGGAACAGTGGGATTAGAGATCCACTGTGCTGAGAAGCCCAGCAGCATATAGCAAGGATGTCCCCGCCCCAGATATTTTTTCCACTGTGATATAATCCAAAACCACAGCCAGCACCATCATGAAACGGAGAGGCCACACAGTGGAAGGCAGGGATCATGAATACTTACAGGTGTAACCACACAAAATACTCACATGCCTAGTTTCACAGGCTGATGTTTAAAAAGTGAAAAATACATAAGAAACAAGGGACTTTAAATAAGTCAGTATCCCTACTGGCTACCTGCCTAAATGTTAGTCAGAGCGCTTATTAATGCAGCCTGAATTCAAAGAGAGGCAAAAAGCTTCTTGAAATCAGAGTTCAAACAAATGCAAGGCAAAAAGGGCTTTCTGCAGACTCCCTTTCCTTCTTCCCAGGGAAGCTCTGGCCCTTGGGTCTGTCCAAATTTAGAATATGAGATATGAGAAAGTCATAAAATTCTTTTCTGTCTTTTTTTTTTTTTTTTTTTTTTTTTTTTTTTTTTTTTTTTTTTTTTAAACGTGTGTGTATTTCCTGGTTTCTGTCCCTCGTGGAGCAATTAGCCTCATCTGAGCCCTGGTATAGTTTCCCATGGCAGGTCTCCACAGCAATCTCTGCAGTAGGTCAGACATCTGCTGAAGTCACTCGCTTCTCTGGTTTTCGTTTAACCCTTTTCTTTGCTGTGTGAGGCAGTCGTACAGCAGGGCACCAAGAGGAATCAGAAGCATGGGTGTTAATTCCACCCATAGCAGCTCTTTGCAGAGCCTTAGATGTGATGCTTTAATCCTCTGAGCCTCATTTACCGGGTATGCAACCTGGCAATTCATGTTTTCAGTTTGAAGGCAGCGTTTGGGCTCGGCAGCTCTTTTAGTCCTTTGCCTTCCCACCTCTGCCAGCCTCCTCTGTCAGCAGCGTGTGCCCTGCTGGATCCCCTCCATGCTCTTGTGAAGCATGTTGAAAGTATCTCTGCCTGTCTACTACATTTTTCCTTTACACATCTTTTTTTTTTTTCTTTTTTTTTTTTTTAGTGCAATTTTGCCTAGCCAGTGCAGCTGTTAGATCTCTAATTGGCAGTGGAATACCTCTCAAATTATAAGACTGCACCACACATAAAATATCAGTGTTTCTGTAATATTGTGGCGTGGCAACCAATACATTAACTTGGGAGGCTTTATGACATCAGGTGCTACAATTCATCCTTTTAATTTTCCTGAAAAAATACAGCTTGAGAGGGGAGAGTTTTCAATCACAAAGCTGCACATTTCATTAGTATTCTCATTACAGTTCATACTATTTATTTATGGAGTGCTCAGAAGTGTGATAGATGCTATATGGCTCTGCAGACCTTAGGAGCAAGCTTTAGATATGACAAGGCAAGCGAGACCTGAACAATAGGTGAATCAGTCAATTTCTTTTTGTATTAATTGGATCTGGGAGGAAAACTGAAAGAGCAAAAAAACCCCAAACCCCTCTGCTATTCAGGTATCTCTAAAACTTCCACCGACTTTAACAGCATTAGTATCGAGGCCTTAACTACAGCCTTGTTCTCTTTGAGGAGCCATGACAATAATTTCTCACTAAGACTCTGTAAAACCTCCTGCTTATTTTTCCTTCCTAGACCTTTTCCAGTAAGATTTCAGTGTCAGCTTCCCAAGCGTGCCCAGTGGGGAAAGCCTGATTTTCACTTTCTGTGGATTGCTGATGCCTAACTAACAATAATAAAAGCAGCTTGTGTCCCTGAACCCTCCCAGGAACACTGCAGCCTGAATTGGGTGTTATGCATTGCAGCTCGGCCTTTCAGAAGCGCCTGTGGAAACAGAGCACACCGACTTGTCAGCCGCTGCTCAATTCTTCAATTAAAATGTGAGCTGTCTCTTTTATAGCTCTGTGTTTTGTCTCCATTTCTTATTGCAGCACTTCCACCTGATGCAGGTTATTTTAACACTTGCTTTCTGGCAGTCAGTTATATATTGAGGATTTTTTGTCCTCTGGGAGGTGTGCTCTGTTGTTTTGATTGATTTTCACTCTTTTTATTACCTGCAAAATACTAGATTCTGAAAGTAATAGCAACCATGGTTAAATAGTATAGGAAATAAAAGATACTTCAGTTGTCTTAAGGCTGTTTCAATCTCCTTTTCCCTTTCTACAGAGGCACATAAGTTTGTCTATGGCTTAGCAAAAGAAAAAAGCTTTTTTTCAATCTAGAGATTTTTTTGTCCTTTAAAGGCAGGCTTGAAAGGATATACATTGTTTGAAGAGAATAAGAAAAATAAGTTAAGCTCCAAAAGTCTGCTTTATTCTGCCCACTACATTTATTCCTGCTGTTAGCAGGATTGAAATTTACTATGAGAGAGAGGCATAAATAAAGACACGTTCTTGGAAATTATATGCAAATACGAACACACCTTTCAAAACCTCATTTGGCGGTTCAGATGCCTAAGTGCCTGAGCTAGAAGCTACTGTAAAATTGAGTGCAGGGTGGAGAAAATGCATACAAAGTAAGTCAGAGGCAGAACAAGTCTGCCAAACAGGTCTATGGAGTACCAGTCCAGGGCAGCATCCTCTAGGATGCATTGCCATATATTTGCCTCATTTATCTTTGTGAAAGGGCACTTGGCTTTTCAAGATGATCAAAGTTTGCTGGCTGGGGAGCTGGGTATGTACTCTAGGACATAGTCCCCCTTTTAGGATGTGCTCCCTGCTGTCCTTCCAATGGTGGTAAATAACCTTGCAGGCTGTGCTGGGGAAAAGTCAGGTTGCTGTGGGGAGAGGAGGGAGACAAAGGGCTAAAGCTGCTTCTGGGAGGGGTGGGCAGCAGGTTGACAGCATCATTGTCCATGTCTGGTCCCAGGGGAGGCAGCTAACTGAGGGTGGGCAGCAGAGTTTGAGTTTGGAGTCCTCCAAAATCGATAATGGACGTCTGTATTCAGCACCAGGATTTTCAGGGCAGGTAATTTAATATGGCTCTGAAATCTTCCTGTACAAATATCCCATCTGTGGTCGTTTGAAAATTGCCTGACCTGTCAAGCCTCGACAAGCAGCATTGTTGGGAGCAGATTCTCCAGTGATCACTTTAAATCACACCCAGATAATTAGCCCCCGGAGGGCTGGGCGTGCCTTCATCCCACAGAAATGGTACAGGCGCTCCACTCCGCTCCCCAGCCCCGCTGTCCGCTTTCCTGGTAAGCAGAGATATGAGCAAGGGAATGGTGCGGTGGTGGCTGCTGCGCCCTGTTAAACAGGTGCTTGATCTCTTTTCTGGGCACCTCGCGATATTAAAGGCTGGTGTAATTTAACACTGCCCGTGGACTGCTCAAACACAGGCCAAGGGAATGCCTTTCACTGAGCGACAGACCTTTTTGCACAACAGCCTCCACCTCGGCAATTTGATTGCACCTGAGGAACCGACCCTTTGAATGACAAGGGCAATGACCTGAACCTGGCTTAAAATAGACTGAAAGCCGGTTTTAATCCTTCCATTATTTCCTCCCAGAATGATTTCTAATCAGAGGGGCCAACCAGTGAAAAGTGTAGCTAGTTAGCATATATTTCATTCTTCCCTATGTGTTTATTTGCATTGTTTTCCAGGCATGTGAATAATGTGGTTTGAATGCTTCAGTGACCGGGTCTTTTAAATAAAACCAGGAGGGGATTGATCAGTGTCACGAAAGAGGCAAAAAATCCCTTAAGCAGCAGCTCGCATAACTGTGGATTGCATAATTCAAAGCTGTCCTGGGGCATCTTTAAATGATGCATAGATTTTGTTTTCTTACTTTACATTTTTGAGAGGAGAAAGTTAGACGAAAGTTTTGCGTTGGCCACAGTGCCACCGACAGATGTGAAGTGTTTTTCCTTGAAAGAGAGGATGCCTTGCCTGCCTTAGAGTGAGGGGGGAAATTAGCTCAGCAACGTTCAATAAGAGACACTGTCTGAGCGATGCTTTCTCCCTGGTTAATTAAGATACGTGTTGAAAAGGTAATAGAGGGAGACAAGTTCAAGCCTTTTAAAGTCACTGTTAGATATTGTTAGCGAGGATTGTGCGAGCAGTCCTGCTTTGCTGGGGAGGGGATTTGCAAACCAAATTGTGGTCTGCTGCAGGAGGGCTGCCGGAGCCTCTCTGAACTTGCCGAATGCTGCTCCGTGCAACAAAACCCGCAGTGCTGGGCATCAGATGGTGAGGAAATCCAAGATAATGATTTTATTTGTTCAGGACACTTAAGTTTTTTAAATCGGCAAATTAAGACAATGCAATTAGTTAACAACAAACCGCATTTGCTCAGCCGGTGAGTCTGAAGAACTGGCATCATTAAAATAACACCTGTGGGTTACCTTTAATTACCGCATTTTTTCTGAGAGGGAGTTCTACGTTTTAATTTTCTGCCTTCTACAACCGAAGTCAGAGTTTAACAAGTGGATATTTAGGAGAGAGGGAGGATTTTCGTTCATAGGCAGGAGCCCTCCTGGCGAGCAGCGGCGGGGTTGTGGGGGTGGGTGGGTTTTTTTTGCCCAAAAGCCACTAGGTGGCACAACCCACTCACGATTCGGTGCCGCGGGGCTGGGGCTGCCGCAGTCAAACAGCGCAGAGAGGGGGGTGAGAAAAAAACCCAGCCGGGGAAACGGCCAGCGTGAAAAATCACGGTGGGGGCAAGAAGACCCTTCGGGTACGGAGCCGCATTCTTAAATCCCGCTGGCGAAGGGAGCCGGTGGCCTTGGAGTAGGAAGGGAAATAAATGGTTGTTGTAAGCAGCGGCGTTCAGTGAAGGGATGGAGGGAGAAGGTGCCTGCTTGGTCTTGCACCGCTGTCCCAAGACGTTGTGTCTCGCAATGCAGTATGGAGTCACTGACTTGCTTTGAATCCGCAGCTCCCTTTGCTTAGAGATACTGTAGGGGGTTGATAAATCTCTGAGCAAGGAAGATGGGGCAACCCCCCCAAGCTATTGTGCATAACACACGTTTGTTTTTTTTTTTTGGCGTGCTGCGGAATTGCAGCAAAGTGATACTGATCATATAGTGACCGGTTCTTGAACGCCCTTTCTGAAATCACTTTGGGGCAGAGATTGACTTGGTTTACGTTCAGGGCAGCGGTAAGTGGGCTGGCAGTGCTTAAAACAGCACGTGGCATTTCATAGCAGAGCCTAATTTTAAGCACACTTCAGTGGCACGCTGACAATAGATTAACATAGGGGATCCCACAAAATTATACCCTATAGCTTGTAATAAAATCCATTTTCCAAAGCAATATGCATTTGAAGAGAGGAGGGGATGGCAAATACACTTGTTTGTTTACCCATTTAAACCAAAAATACCCTTTCAAAGCACAAAAAGGAAGTGGGCAAGCGAGCTGATGGGAAAGGCCAGATTACCCAATGTGTAAGGGGATTGATGCCCTGTGAATGGGGTTATGGGCGGCCTGTTGAGCATCCCTTGGATGCAAGGAATCTCCTCTATCTCCTTGGATACAAGGGATTTCTAGACACTTCGCATCTCTGTGCTGCTGTATGACAGTACAGGGGGTAGTCTGGGAGAAGAGAAGGATCAAGGCAAATCTCTGGTCTCTTGTAACAGTTGTGGTGTCCCCGGGGGGAGCTCACAGCAGAAACACCGCAAAGGGGCTGTCAGGCAGCAGCTCTGAGAGAGTTTCTGCATAGCAAATTGGGAGGGTGATGGAGGCACTGATAAGCTGGTTGTCTTCCCGGGGGTTTGGGGTTTATTGCCAGATTGAACAGCCTGGGGTGTGCATATCTGTCTTTCTTAAAACAAGCAGTGGGGTATCACGCTCCCACTGTTGCCTAGTTCCTGTCGGTGTAGGATTTCATCCTGTATTTTCTGATCCCGAAGGCTGTATTGCAGGTGGGTTAGGTCATTCAGGTGCAGATAGCAAGACAGAATACCAAAACCAAGCCTTTTCCTCTTCTTCCTCAGAGACTTGTGGAAAAGATGAGCTCAGAGCTTGTGGGCATCTAAACCGCAGCTGCTGGCACAGTCCCAGCATTCCCACAGCTATCAAATGTTGGCGTGACTGGAGCACAAGGACTAAGCCTGGCATGCACGTGTCTCCACCCTACACAAACCTCCCATTTCCAGGGTATGAGTTACTCTGAAGTGAGTCCAGTCTTCACTGCTGAAGCTGCATTACTGGGCAGCCCAATATGACAGGGTCCCATGGACCAGCAAACATATAGAAGGTCACTGTGAGATGGCCCAGGGGTTAGTGCGCACACATGGGAGAGGTTGTTTTTGGATTGCAGACCTTCTTCAGGTTTTTTGTGGCTTTTTTTTTTTTATATGCAAGGTCTGTTTCATGTAGAGTATGTGCTAAATTTTCCATACTCTATCATGGATACTTTCGGCAACACGCCAGGAGCTCATCTGGCCCTCCCTGGCAGGAACACCACAGCAATGTTCAGATGGGGAATGGATGACATCAGAAGATGAAAACCACCTCAAAACTTCCATCATTGTGGGAGCAAGACCGTAGCCCAGAGCTGCTGGCAGAGCAAAGACGTCATCTTAAAATACCATTTGTAGCCTATTGTACATGGTTTGCACTCTCTCCCGAATGCTGAAACTTTAAACAGTAAGTCCTACTTAATCAAAATGCATGCAATCATAACCTGGGTTTTAAACAACTTTTGGAATTTACACAGTAAAATCAAAACCACATAAAGATTTTTTAACAGGAAGACTGGGGGCTAAGAAATGACTGAGACAAAGCAGAAAGCAAACCAAACATCAGACTGTATCACAAACAATCTTTTCTGTATAGCTGAACTCAGAAATTATACATTCTCTCACTTGCACATTGGAATTTTATTTATAAGGATATCAAATTCACTAAGAAGTAGTTGCATTTTACTCTGTATAGCTCCATGGTTTCACAGCACAACTTACTGCATCGTAATTAAGGAATTTTTTCACTTTTTTTTTTTTAAACAGCCACACTAGTGTTTTGTTCCTATGAGTACAGGATTTCAGCCTGTATTTCTTGATCCTGAAGACAAACCATCCTGGGCAGTGTGAAGGGGTTAGGCATAGATCAGTCAGGAATTAACAGGTTAGTTAATTTCAAGTGATTGAGCTTTAAACAGCATTTGGATTATCTCATGCAAAAGCACCTCAAGCTGTAAATCACAGTGGTAAACCACAGTGATTCCTGAGGGTATATCAATTGCAAACCTTCCCTAATGATTTTAAAATCTCCCAAATGAATGGGTATATTGACATAACTCTGTCCACAGTGGGGAATATTTGTAGTTCAACAGCTATAAATCCTAGAACAGTTGAATAATCTTATACTAAAACCAACTTTGTAAATGTTATACACATCCACTGTATGTTCTCCAACCCTATTAGCTTATTTAATAGCTCTAACAGAGAAATGCAATCTATTACTGTCTCCCCTGTCAGGCTCACAACAAGAGGATGTGCATCTCAGGAAGCTGGAGCCTTCCCACCCCATTCATGGACTGGGAACCACTTGGTTGTGTAGGCACATGTCTGTGAATGCTGGATGAAGGTGCTGGGAGGGTCCTGTTCCAGTTCTGATGGAGAGAGCAGGCATCACTTTATATAAACATATTGTTGATTGCCTGCCTGCTGATGATTCGCCTTTTCTCACTATCTGAGCTCTTTCGTTTTTAACCCAGAGTTCTCGCTCTAAACATAGAATCATAGAATCATAGAATCCTAGGGTTGGAAGGGACCTCTGGAGATCATCTAGTCCAACCCCCCTGCCAGAGCAGGGCCACCTTAGAGCAGGTTACACAGGAACGCGTCCAGGCGGGTTTTGAATGTCTCCAGAGACGGAGACTCCACCACCTCCCTGGGCAGCTTGTTCCAGTGCTCTGCCACCCTCAAGGTAAAGAAGTTCCTCCTCATGTTTAGGTGGAACTTCCTATGCTCAAGTTTGTTGAGCATAATTTAACTTAATTTTGGAGAAAATTAAAAGAAATCCACCACATACTGGGAGCTGTTATTTTATGCTATTTACAACAACTTGAGTGCAAATAGGCACATCAAAAGTATTGCTGGTATGAAAGAGCCCTGACTTTGATGGAAAGAGGGCAGATTTATGCTGGAGGTTGAGGTTCTCGTGGTGGAGTATTCAGTTATGGTAGTGACAAATGTTGATAGATTTAAAAGTGGCATCTTTCATAGAGTGAGTAAATGTAACATGCTCCGTGTGGCTGTAAAAGAACATTTCTTCTAATGAAATTACATACATAATTAATGCTATGGACCTCATTATGCATGAACAGTGGAATAGTTCTGAACTATTTGAGGCATCTGTCTAAACAAATCAATGAAAAATCTTGGTGATCTTTACTAAAGAAACCTCTTACCATCCGAATGTAAGTTTTTCCTGTTACAAATGATGATCCTTTTTCTGCTTTTAACTTTAACTTTTATAGAGAGTAAATTAACGCAGTAATGGCATCATCAAGCTTCCCTGCATTGTAATTACAGAGAACTGGTAGGGGTATATCTTTTTTCTAAACAATGTCACATCATTTTATGCTGATCCCTGATCCCACTTTCAATATATCTAGGATTACGGTACTGAACAGTACATAAAGCAAACATTCCCTGCAATCAATACTATAAAGGCCTGTCTGAGTCAGCTGCAAGTGCACTTTAGAAACTGCTTCTTCTTAAATCATGGCATGGCGTTGGGAGATCAAACGAAGCTAGTCCCTGAATTTACACCTCAGGGTTCCACAAAAGGGTATTTACAGTGGAAGGCACAGCAAAAACTCACATACTCTGCACTGTAAGAGAAATGACAAAGTCTGTTTATTCCTCCTTGTGCTCAAATGTTCTGAAGTTAATGAAAAGACTCTGACTCAGATTACAATGGGTTTTGAATTAGACATTTATCGAAATAAGTGTAAACATTTCTATTGTACTAATGTAAAATTTATCTAAGTGATTACACCTACCACATCCTCAAGATGTTGAAATTTAAGAGTATAATTGAAGTTTATGGATTGTTTTGCTTTCTGAGAATGTAATGTCATTTTTGTTTTGTCTATCTGGGAATTTTTGCCACCTATCTGTGGTCCGTGTAAATAAAAGCCATATACACAGACACTTAGACATAGTCTACTATTTGCACATTACCATTAATAAATATCTTGCTCTTTCCTCTCCTTCTCCAGGTTAATTCTTCAACAACTTTCTTTACTACACAGCTAACAGTGAGAGATAAAATAAAATCTGGTGATTGTCTTCTGGAATTGAAAGACACAAATCTCAATAATATTGCTCAACAGGAAGTAAAACCTGGGTAAGCATATTAAAAACATGTGAACAACCTCAAACGAAGTGTGCATATCTTCTCTGAGGACATGTGTCCTGTTGCAGGAGATGGTTGCTTACACTAACACATTGAGGCGTACATAAAGTTTTTACATTATCTAACCTCGGTCAAACCGTGGAGCTTTCATCTCACAGGAAACCCTTTAATTTCAGACTGTGCATTGCACAGTTGAAAATTCAATATTATTCTGAGTGATGAGAATACCAGAAAACATTTTGTAGAGTACTGTAAACTAGTCTCCCTGGACTTCCCCCTGAGAAGGGTTAATTTGCATGCCTAATATTCAGAGTGTAATTCCCTCCCCTGGGCTAGACTTCCCAATGCACTGACAGGCCTCTGGCTATTGCTTTGCGTGGTGTCTTCTCTACTCCCTCTGCTCCTGGGAGGATAAAGATTAGTGAAGGATCCCAGACAGTAAAAGAAACAGGACATTAACACTCAAGGTCTCATGAGGGACCGCAGGACTCCAGACAAACACAGCTTTCTATGTATTCAGGGAGAAATTCTTCATTTAGGGATCATAAGTTGAAATATTTTTAGTCTTCTTTCTCAAGAAGACACATCCTTTGTGACTGTGCTCATTGTCTGTCTACTCATTCATCTTTCAGTCATTTCCCTCAGAGCAATAAATTTTGAACTTTTTCTGCAATGTTGATTTTAACACTAAAAAAAAAATTAAAAAAAAAATTAAATCCCTGCTTGTTTCTTGAACATAGGCAGCTGCATAGAGAAAGGGGGCCTATGTCAGTGACCCACAGAGGGAGCATGTTGCTGCAAGGCAAACATAAAGTTATCTGCTCTGTTTCACCATGAGAATGTCCATCACCAAATTCATCAGTCAGGGCATCAGAGCATACCGTAAATAGGGACAAAACTCTTCAGACAGTTAAAGGTACTTTAAGGAGAAAGTGTGTAAATCTCAGAGTGAAAGGTAGCGATATTATTGGAAAACACCGGGGGTATGGAATGCAGTTAAAGATTTTAAAAAGAACATGTGGATAGGATATGAAGATGACTGGAAAAGTAAGACTTATATGGAAATACATTTCAGTAGCCTGTTTGCTCACTTCACACTGAATATTGTGCTTGTTTGTTGTATCCAAAGAAGTGTATTTAAATCTGAATCTAGGTATGTAAGTATTTTTTGTTTTGGATCACATTAACCCAAAACACGTTTTTATTGAACCAAACTGAAACTTGTCACTATAGATGAGCCTCACCTGACCAAGTACAAACACCTACCGTGCAGAATTCACTATCAGCCTCAGCCCTCTGCGCTCCCTTTTTAATCAGTGGAAGCTGTAGACCCTTCTAAGGAGTGATTCATGTCTCAGACATTCATTTTCCTAATGGAAAATTGGAAAGCTTCAGCACTCCTGAAACTCTCTGTCAGGCATTTAGAAAACTCTCAATAAACTCCAGTTATTTCTGTGTCCAAGGTAATGGTTCTTTATACACTTTATTCTGAACATGGGGTTTGTTAGCAAATGCTGAATTTCTAATGGCAGCCACTTTATGTTCTGAGTGACATCCTTTAAAGTTCAGAGGAGGAAGATCTCCATTTTGCATAGCAAAGGATTAGTAATAATTGATTGGTGTCAGCAGAAACAGCTAGACAGGCAGCACAAATGTGGAAAATAACTGAATAATAGGAACAATGTCCAGAATTCCAGGAGAGACAATATCTCATAAAAATTGATGTAAGATGTATGAGGAGATGCACTCACGGAGCTCAGACATGAATCTACACAGACACTGCTGCTGTGTACCACTTTTACAAGAGCTACAGTACGTTATCACTTCTGACCTATACCTGAAGAAGAAATAACACGTACCCCATAAATGATAGTTCCATACGAGAAGAACATAAGTTATCTTGGCATTTATTTCTACGTTTGTTGCCGGACCAGTTCAATTTGTTACCGGTTAGAGATCCAGACAGCCTGGATTTTAGTATCAGTCCAGGCACTGCAAAAACACTGGTGCCTCCCTAAAACATCCTTGCAGAAATCCTCTTTCTGGAGAAAATGTGCTTATAGAAGCCAACACAAAAGTAAAACAGAAGAAGGGCAGCATATTCAACTTCTTATAATTTATTTTTTTTAAAACGGAGTACAGAGAATAAAAGAGATGTTTGCTTGAAACATAATATGTACTAATACATAAGTTTTCATTGCTACCAAGGCGATCTCCAATGACATACTTGTTTTTCTCTACTTTTTTTTAGATTAAAGTAATTGAAGATTAAGAAAAGTGGGAAATACAGTAGTCTCAACCAGAGCGAAGGTTTTCTTTTTCTTTAAAAGAGAAATTATTTTCCATGGATTTCAAATATTATTGTATTAGGAAAATGTATCCTTTTGATTCCTCGTATTCCTTCAGCAATTATCGTAAATTCTGTTAATGTATTATGAGCTGCTATTCTGATGTGATTCAACACATTCGCAACGATTTGGTAACATTTTCAGATTTTGGTCTCTAATTCACACTGAAATGGCTAAGATTTCAGTGCCTAGCTGCTCATTGTCTTTGGTTTTCTTATGTAGGAGTCATATCTTGACTATCTGCAGAGAAATTTCCATGTTCCATGACCACAGATAGCATGGCTAGCATATGCTTTTGTGCATCAAATGAAACAAATCTCCCCATGTGGCTAACCAAAGATGCCATCCACGTTTTCATCACCTATCATAACTAAAGCCAGCACCAAAGCCTTTTATTGTCTCTAATCACAGAGGAAAGTCTTAATAAATAATGGAGTCAAAGGTCTCGATTACTTGCTCTGTGTCTATCTGTGTGCACACTCAGTCTTCACTCTTGTTTGCAGGGTCTTATTGTAGGTATAAACTACACTCAGTCCAAGATACCTGCTATTATCAGAGGATGTAGAGAAAAACACTTCCCACACATGCTTTAGTAGTATTTCCAGAGATCTAGCTGTTTCATCTTCCTGCTGCTCCCTGCTGTAACCGCCTCAGAGAGCAGACAGTGCACTCTTCACAGTCTTTCCTGTGGAGGACTTAAGCTTTCTACAAGTGTTTCACCTAACCTTCACTCTGACAAACTTCCATCCAATCTGGCTAGGTTAGGGCTGCAGAACAAAAAACATTCTGAAGGTCTGAAGTTTTGCATGGAGTTAGAAATGAAGACTGGAAAAGATACTGAGACGTCACCACATCTCCCATTCAGAACATGTCAGTGGTTTCCAGCATTACAGTGATTTCACTGCTGGCCTAGACCTGGAAGAAGACGAGAGTACAGATTTCATATCGCTCTGTTGCTACTGTTGATGATACATCGACAGTGCAGAAATATCCTGAGTCCAAACACATGAGGTAACTGTCAGCTCTGAATGTGTCAATATTGTCATGAAGTCCATGACACCAGATTTATTGCCTGCTTGGCTCCATCCTGTGAGCACCAGACCAGATTCACAAAATTTACCTCACACCGGTGAAATGCTGGACCAGACCTGCTGCGTATGTTAGATCAGTTGGTCCCAGGAGGAAAACATGTGGGGAAGAATCTGGGCAAGGGTAGGAGAAAAACATGTACTGGGAGGTAGTTCTTGTGCTTAACTTTCACACTAGCATACATTTTCTTCAGGACAGGTCTTGACGTCCTGATCCATACAGATTTGCTGTGGGTCAGCAGACCCTCATCCCATTCAGAGCCTTCCAGAACCCTACAAGCCCCTTTGATTAAAGGTTTACTGTGATCCCTGACATTTTCAAGAGTCTTTTCAGGTATCGTTACGTGGAAAGACTTGAGTAATATTGCCCATCACTTACAATTGTTTCATAATGATCAGATTGCACATTTGCTATTACCTTGGCCCCCTGACTATTATCCTTATTATGCCAAATGGCTCCTTTTTGAAAAGTTCGCTGCGGCATTCAGCTGCACTACCTATTGTGGTCTGAAAGAGTCTGGACTGTGTTACTTGTCATCAGAAATGCATCCAGGATTCTCTAGGATTTGAGAGAGTTCGAATTTGAGAATCAGGTTTTTCCGTTAGAGTGATCCCTAGGTGCCAAAGGGAAGGTCTGAGTTTAGAGCTGCTGCTCTTCAAAGTTTGGCAGTATTTAAAGTGGATGTTTCAGGCCTAACTCTGCTTGTTATATTTCCCAAAGCTTTCCTGCCATTGTACATTCTGTGCTATAATAACCAATGCTCTAGCACTCGACTGCACTACTTATAATGCTCCCAGTGCTACTTGACTCTGCTACTAAAAATGCACCTGATGATAATGCCACTTGCCCACTACTTCCTAATGCACCACCGGTTGGCTCATTACTGGATGCCTGGAGGCAAAATGAACTGTCCCAGTCTTTCCCTCTACATTGGCAAGGATAAGGGTAGCATAATAAATACCACTCAGCCATTCGATTTCCCAGTTCCACTGAGTTCACGCATTTGGAATAGGTTGTAAATTCTCTTGAACACAATCACCCATAGATTATCACTGATGCACATAGACTGAACTTTGTGCTCTTTATTTCAAAACAAGCACTGTCTTCAGCAAAGCAGCTCAGCTCAGCTGCTTTCCGGTCTCCATGTGCAATAGATTGTATCTTTTACAAATTATTAATGTTCCCATTACAAACTGATTTGATTTATATTTTTGCTGCTAGCAATGGTCTAATTATTTTCATATTACTGTGTGGTCATAATGATAATTGTCCTCAATTTACACACTGACTAAGCATTTACTTTCACAGATTTGGAGATTGTGAGATTACTGATGAGAAAAAGCAGAGAACGTAGAAGTTTAATATAATTAGTTGTAAGGGGAGACTCTAATAATGAACCATAAAAACTCAATTTTCATTGAAAGGATCATTTTACATTGTATGGTTTTTGTGTTGGTTTGTGTTTTTTGTTTTTGCCTTTGTGTTTGTTTGTGGGGTTTTTTTCCACAGGAGCAGAACAAGCTGATCTTACTGTCACAGATATTTTATTTGATCAGTCTATTTATATGTTTTTTGCAGTTTTGGGGGTTTTAACTTCTTATGGAGGACTATGACATGAGAGATAATAAGTAAAGGTTAATGCATTATATTGAGGACTAGGATCTAACTGTTCTGTAGATTTTTAAGGAAGGACAAGAAATCCTGGCCCTGCGATCTTCGCAGAGCCAAGATTTTGCCTTCGGATTGGCGAGATACACTTATGTGTATAAAGCATCCAACAGGGAGAAAGGACGCGATAAGTTAACAACAAAATAAACAAATTATCGTACAAGAAATCTGAGCTCGGTAACAGCTTGTCCATTGTCTGTAAGCCCTGTAGGTTTCACAGGGGAGGCACGTTGTAAATAGTGATTTGACAGTAATTATGTGGATTTGTGAAGGAATGTTTGCCATGCATATTGAAGGTGGCAAGTTAAGGCCTGAGCTCATCACCCTAAGGTCTTTTTATAGTTAATAAACACAAACATCTGCAATGAAGAATTCACCTGGTCTTCGCTGTATTTCTGTCTGAGGTTGAGTACCAGCCAGGATCTGTCTACTGCTCTATGGGAAGCACAAAAGACTTAGGCTGTATTTAGACAGCTAAATTTTAGATGCCTGATTTAGGCAAGTTCAATCCCACCCATGGAGGTATTATATTACCCACCTTCACTTATAAAATAGGGTAAAAGACAACGAAAGGAAGTGCTTTTTTGAATAGTTTCTAAGAAAAATGCAGTCATACTACTGGAACTTTGAAAATTTCAGCTCAATGTTCTGTCCCCACTAAAAAAGAAATAAAAATATTTTAATGGAAATGATTATTTGTTCTATACAAGAAGAGTCTTATTTCTACTACATTATACCCCTAGAAGAATCTGGAATCATGCATGTTTATTAACATTGTGCAGAAAAATAAACTATTTGTGTAGTAAAGCCAGCATTTTGTGTTTATTCTAACAGGTTTTGAACATTTTTAATAGGTTGTCTTATGCTCTCCTGTAAATTCATAATGGTAGATTTTCAAAACCGCAGATTTTCATCATGTGACATCAGAACCACAGTATTTAGGAAAACAGAGCAGTCTATGAAGGAGCAAGTAGTTGTTGTAACACAAGTAACTCCATTAATTAGAAACATAGTTTGACAAGTTATAACCCTTCTTCCTAATTTTAATTCTACCTAGTGGATCTGTAGGAATGAGTTATTAATGCTGATATTCAGAAATGCCACTTAGGTCTTGTGTAATCAAAGAACTGTATTCTCTCAGAACACAAAGGAACCCCTAGTGTGAATTTGTAATTAACATGCTGAAGGGGATATTTCTACCCATGTACTGAACGCAGTTGTTGGGGCTAATAAACAAGCACAATGGATTCATCCTTTCAACATGATCAAAGAATACATAAAGATACAGGCACACACAATTTTGGGAAGTGTGGAGACATTGCTTAGCATAAGCTTATATCAGAAGAATGATGTTAGATCTGTATTTTTGGATATGAATAATTTCCAGAAGAGATGCAAAAACATGTTTCCTAGACTAGCAGCAAGATGCACTGTGTAGCATTAGACAAAAGATAAGGCAGCACCTTTGCTACAAGTGGCACCACTCTGTAGCCATGCCTGTCTTGGAAAGATTGGGAAGACTCCTGAACTAACAGGATTATTCATAGCTAACGCAAAGCTTTTAGGAAGAGAGAATATCTTTTATCAGACCAACAAAACAGACAGCTTTCCAGACACAACAGCCTTTCTTCAGGTCATTTCAGACTCGTGACTCTATCTGTTGCTTGGTGGTTTGTGTTTTTTCAAGTGTATCAGTTGGTAATAAAAGATATTGCTTCCATTCAAAAATTGCTTTACTTGTGCCCTTAGGACATCATGGTTCTTCCATATGCCACCCTAATAGCTGCCTTAAGCAAAGCAACCAAAGGCATAACTTGCCGTGTCTTAGTTATGTTCCTGTAAAATTTAAGTCGAGCACAGAAATCACTGAAGTTTTTATCAGGAGGTGAACCATGGCCAGGGGGTGGCCTCATTTAGCTATCTCACAGTAAGAATACTGTAAATATGCAAGAGACCCATCATGCCTGCTAGATCTGAGAGTAGGATGGCTAGTCTAGTTAGCAGATATCCTGATGACAGAAATACCCACCATTTTTTAATGAAGATAGAGTCCAAAAGTGCTGACGTGAGGCAACACCTATTCATAACAGCCCGTTGCATTACTATAACCTCTACAAGAGGAAAAAGTCTTGTATTTATATCCAGGTTAGACTACTGCTTAATAATCAGTGTTTAAGATTCAGTCTAGGAACAAAATCACATTTAGGCATATTAAGACACGTATGAGTAACTGTACCGTACCGTTGAGCTCTCTGGTTATTTTTAATCTTTCTCCTATGGATACTTGGCTACTGCCAACATTTGTAGAAAAATAATTTCCAGACTGAAAAAATGCATTTTCTCCCTTTAAAATAGCAAGCCAAAAAAAAATTCCAGAAGTCATATTCTGTACTTTTAACTACTGACCCTTGTGCCAGGGTCTAAGGATATGACCTCTCTTGAAAATATCTACTAGTTATCAAAATAAGAAATCTCTAGCATAACACATACTGGAAAGAGGGAAGGCTGATAAATTCTGCTCTTAGCTGAACAGCCAGCAAAGACTTGAAAACTAAAAAAGTATTTTAAAATCTAAATAAACAAAAGCTCTGTCTGTCTGTCTGTCTATCTATCTATCTATCTATCTATCTATCTATCTATCTATCTATCTATCTATCTATCTATCTCCAAGCAAGCTAGTGTCTTAAGGTTTTTTCCAATGTGAAGTCTATTATTACAGAATCTAAACATCTAACACTCTAAACAATGCTGAAGAAGCTGACAAAATATTTGCCTGGAACATTGCAAATCTTGCTATTTTGTGCTATGTTTGCACAGCTCATGCATGAATGCTCTCCCCATATTACTGAGATTTTGTTTGTTAAGATAGTGAGGATAAATGAGGAAATATATATTTTGTGACTTGAACTGAAAGTGCAGAAATATTTCCAGTGTTGCATACCGCAATTTATTTTTTATTTTTTAACATAAAAGTTTATGGTAATGAAGAGGAGTTCATGGACATTGCTTTCTCTGTTTTACAAATCTTATTTTATTTATTAATAATTTCAAAATGACACAAAGTTTCAGTTTGCTACATGTGACTTTACTTCTTCTGAAAAGAAAATAATGTGGATTGTTAAATTATCAGTTCAATTGGTTTATCTTTGAAACTAAAGAGACCAGAAAGCAAAGAGGAGCCTTGGGGAATTCATAGTAAATCTAATCAGATATAAAAGCATTTGTAAATCTCTGTGCATCTTTGTGCTATTTTTCTTTGTGGTAACCATATTTTCAGGAAAATGGTTGTGGTGGACTCTTGGAAAACTAGGAACAGTCATTCCTTATCCTGTAGTAGGGAAGGCTATAAATGTATATGTAACCTTTCTCTATGTATATGCCATTCTCTTTCTGAACATTTTTTGTTTTAGAGGATCTCATCATGGCTTTCTTAAGCAGAACTCATTTTGGAAGTCGTATGCAGCTCCTGAAATTAAATAGAATTTGTGGAGCACAATATCACAAAGGTCATTACTCTAACTTTGAACCCCTCCAAACTCTCTATATTTTCAGTTTGGGAGTTTATGCCTACTGCATAAACTCTGGCTGGTGGGTGCTGTATGCTGCCAGAAGTGCCGTGGTGTTCTGGTCCTCCATGTGAGGAGGAGAGGAGACTCTGAGGTTCAAATGTCCACCACCTCTTTTTTTTTTTTTTT
>VXBO01014039.1:0-15238 GCA_013400135.1 Rhinoptilus africanus | reverse complement strand
TTTTTTTTTTTTCTTTTAAACTGTTCTCTGGCCCTCTCTCAGGTTTCAGCAGTTAGGTACCTCAGAGTCAACTTCACACCAGTGGAGAAAAGGAATCTTCTCTGAATGGTTTTGCCATCTGTGAGATCCATTTATAAGTCATTTGCCTCTGCTGTTCTAAACCCATCAGCAGTTATGCACATGGATAATTTTATGGACTGGGCTAGATCCTTGAATGTGTAGAGACACATTCTAACTGTTAGGCTACGCAACTGCCAAGCTGTTTGTAGCAAGAAGGTTGTAGCTTTCAAGATTTTCTTGCAGGGACTATGTATTATGGATGTTTTTTACAGCTCCTAGCACGTCCTCCATTCTTTTGAACACCCTTCTTGCCCCACTTCGTAAGTCTTCACCCGGCACAGAGATGCCTCACTCAGAAGACAAGAAATTTTGGCACCAGGAGTATTTAGATTATGGACCACCTAATGAGCAGTGATGCAAATAGAACAAATTCAGAAACTGTGGGTAAACACACGGAAAGTGAAAGAGTTGGAGAATTCTCATTTGTTGTTATTCACAGGCAGAGAGTAAAGATCTGTGTCTGTGACAAGTGCATTGGTGTTTATCAGCAAGGCAAATGTTTTTAAAATGAAGATTAAAAAATGACATTGCCTGTTCATAATATCATATCAATTCTATCTAGTTTTTTATGGTATATGTAAATTACGTTTTGGATTTGATGTAATCTACAAAAATATGATTTAAATGCTTTTTTCTGTTTATTTCATTCTATCATCCATGATAAGATGACATCCCTGAATTTAAAAGCTATATTCATTAATAAATAGTCCCATATTTTCAATAACTGCTTTGGAAAAGATGGGTTTAATCCAAACAGTGAAGTAAAACCTCCAGCAGAGTTTCATTTCCCTGCAAATGGGAAAGAAATCTTTGGAGTTTGCGGTCTCCACTCAGTGCACACTATTTCCACACAGCTGTGTTACCTCCCACAGAGCATCACTCTCAGGACCTGCCTTTCTTCACTTATTCTCTGCTCTGCATTTATCTTCCCTGTCTGTACTGACAGCAGAGGGCTGGATCCCCCACCCCCCCAGAGGCAAACCACACATCTATAGGTTGAATCTCTAGGTAGGGTCACCCTACACAGAGCTCCCGGCACCTCTTCAGGCAGCACGGTGCACACAAGGGCCCGTATTATTGTGGCTGCCTGTTTGTGCCTGCTTGTAGGATTGCAGGTAGGGCAGGCTCCCGGGAAAAGACAAAGCAGCTTCAGTTTGCTGTTTCCTAGGAGATTCAGTCAAGAGCAATAGGGGTGTCTGAGCCTGTGTGGAAATCCTGGTCCCTGGCTGAACCTGCAAGACCTGCTCACACACAGATCACTCTTCAGAAGCCCAGCACTGCTGGGGCTATTTTGGGGGGAAATCATGCTGCTCAGCATGGTCTGCTGAGACAACTGAGCTTGGTGGCCTTGGACCAGAGGACCACTAAGAAGAGATGGCACAAAAAGTCTGGAAGGATCGGGAAGCAGTGACTCTTGCTTTTGGAAGAGCTACGATGAACAGCTAGAGCAAAACTACACTTGGTGTGCCTAAGAAAGGGATTAGAAATGACCCAGTAAAACCTAATAATCTTATATTAGTTGTATATGAAGCTTAAGTACAACTTTTGAATAGTATTTAAATATATGGAGATGAATGAAAAAGGTGGTACAATGGCCCGTGAATTAGCAAGTGGATTGTGTCTGACTGAACTTTGGTAACTGAGCTTGTCTGAAGGGATTAATTTAGTACTTAATCTACTTGGTTTCAATGCACATGGTAAATTATTACATACTTGGAATAAAAGGTGGATTAGCACAAGATCCAAGTGTGGGAACTACAAAATTTCTGCTAAAATAAAAATGAATTGTTGGCTGTAATTCCTCAAGAATCACTATCAGAATCAATACTATGGAAAATATCAGCGATATCTTGAGCACAAAAAATAGCAGTGTGTTATTTTTTCAAGAAAAATTAATGTAGCAAACATTAACAATATGGAGGATGATCAGAATATCACATGGGAAGAAATAGATAGGTCTGAGAACTGGGACAATGTATGTGATTTAATTAGTTTGAAGTGCGAGGTAATGAACATAGGGAGCAATGAGAATTTCTTCAATCAGAACTTCTGCAATCATCCTAAGGCCTGTTAGTTGAAACATGAAAACTTCGGGGTATTAGTCAGTCAAAGAATTATTATGCACTGTCTAGGTGCATGTAGCAGTAAAAAATGGAAATATGATTCTCAGATGTATCCGCTGAGGCTTTTGCAAAACGAAAGCATTAAGTATTAATTATAAGTTGCACTGGTGAGACATTATCTGGTACAGAGTTTAGAATTCCAGTCATAAAAGCTCAACAAGTTAAACTCCTAATGGAGCAGGTTGAGAAAGGAAAAGAGTTAATAGTACTGCTATAGGAACAGAAGACTTGTTTTGTAGCCAAAGCTTATAAATTTGTTTAAAGTAACAATACAAACCAATAGTACTTTTATTCTATTTGTATAAAGATATGATAAAAGTAGATGCAAAAGAAAAAAGAAGGGCCATTAAAGCTAAGGGACAATTTTGACATAAATAGAACATAATAAATGTGGCATAGAAATTGGAAAAAAGATGTTCTAGAAAAATCTTATTATAGAAGTAGTGGTGGCAAGAAACTGAATTGGTTTCAGCACATAACGTTTTCAGTGAAAGGGATTTGATAATGTGATTGATTGTGATGAAGGAGAGATGGAGTCAGTGGTGCAGAAGTGTCCCAAAGCAAGGGACCTCATGTTGGAGCTGTGAAAATGAAGCCAAAAAAGATCAAGACTCTGATTTTAAAAAGACCTACTTTGTCCTTATGCATATAAACCCAAGCTGTTGAAATCAAAGTAACATTTCATTGAATGAACCAGCAAACAGTGTGCAACAATGAAACTGAAACTAGCAAAAGGCTAAGCAATAGAAAGCAAGAAAAATGCTAAAAAAAAATATTCAATGGAAAATAGCCATTCTAATTTGATAAGTGCATATCAGGGATATGTATGAATGTATATAGAGATATCTCTCTATATTTGTCTATCTACGTATGTTAATTGTCAGAGCCCCGTAGGCATGACTCTCCATCCCGCAGGCTGGCTGCCTGGGCTGAGGGCCAGCTGGCAGTGTGACTGTCCACCCATGTCCCTGCTTTGCTGGTGTGGCTGGGGCACTGCACAACGGTGACTTTGCTGGGGGGGACACTGCCCCTGCCTGCCTCACCACCACCCAACCCCCTGGATCCACTTCCCCTGTGGAGCATCCCTGACTTTAGCAACCCTGACACCAAACTACTTTCATAATCTTTCTTTACTTCTTTGAAAGGAGTGATTTTTCTGCTCTGGGGACCCGGTAAGAGTTTGCCATTGTTCCTTTCTAATCCGTAAGTCCAGGTTTGCTCAACGTTTTGAGGAGCAGCAGGAAGGTAGTTGAGCAAGGAGTCTGGGTGGGATGTGCAGAGAAGCCTGGCAGCTGGGAAGCACTCTGAAGCTCTCTCTTTGGCAGCTGCCAGCAAGCCCAATACTTGATTTCTTCTGTCAATACCAACCTGGAAAATATCTAAGCAAATGAAATCCAGATGGCTTCTTCTGAGCATGCAACTGAACCAGTTAGGAACACTGAAAACACAAGTGCTTCACAACACCATATGCTAAATCTCTTCCTGATAGCCAGAAGTGCTGAGAACCTAGTCCTAGAGTTTATGAAGTGCTGGTGGACATAGTGGGGTCAGCAGAGAACACTACAATTCCTCTACAATGTCAGGAGCTGCAATGGCATGTGTCCTAGGTATTTTAAATTTTATTTTGGATATTCTATTTGGTATGGGCTCCCCTGCAGTAACACTCTCATTTCAGTGAAAGCAGTACAGAAATGATTCACATTCCTAGGTAATTTCCCTCTGCGCTGCTGCACAGAGGAAGTAAAGGGAGTTCATTTTCCTTGGCAGTTACCAACACTTGAGACCAACCAACTTAAAAAAAGCTATTTTTTTTTCTTATTCTCTTTCTCTCTTTTCCCTCCTGGAGTGTAAAAAAGAAGTTGTATTTGTGAAAATAAACAGCGTGTTGCTATAACACTACCCCAGTCCCAAACATTTTCTCAGACTGCTTTTTTTTTTCCCCCTGAAGATCCAGAGCACTGTTCTGGTGTATTAGAGATCTCCCCAGGATTCCTGTATGTGTACTAAATTAATGAGTTCCACGTAGACCATAGAATATTCTGAGTACGCAGGAAACATTTTAGTGCATTCTCAAAAAGTGAAGCTCCTTCTAAACAGAAAGTGACTGAGTTCTCAAAAAAAGTAACTCTTACAGCTCAACATATTTCATTTTTCTGAATTCACAGTTGTTAGCATCTGTGTGTATTTTGCTGTTTTTACTTGAATGCACTGATCATATATTAGTATTTGATTTAGGTTCATGAAGACGGTAATTGGATGATAATGAAAGAGGAACCAACATAAAGAGAAAAAATGCTGCTAGGGAAGCAAAAGACCAAGAAGGTTGGATCCATTTCCTGTTAAGGTCTTCAGGAGTGTTTCCACTGAGCTTTAGCTCTTGTCCTTAGTGAACAAAAGAATGAGGTTCATTAACAATTGTTACTAAATAAAAAATATTACCAAAAAAAAGAAAAAGCACAACTCCCACCTTTCAGAGAGCTATGAGAAGGAGAAAACAGGAATTACTTGAAGGTTGATGTGGTTTCTTTTTAAATGTAAATGGTTTGAAACTGAGGCTCTTTTTCCTCAGAGTTGCAGGAATGGCTGTTTTAGAGGGTTTCTCAGTTTCTTTACCTGGGTCAGAATAAGACAGGATGCAATGACCTGAGGGAAGGTCACAAAGTCATTTCTCTGCCTCGTGCACCTAATTTCACAGTTAACATGTTCCCTGACATGTTGCTTGGTTGAGAACATGGGCCCAGGCATGATCTGGAGTGGACCTGAATGCACAGCATAGATGAGGCATTGCAATTGGAGAAAGAGTGGTGAGCTGTGGGGACACCAGTTTTGTCTTGCCACTTCTCCTTATGGCCATAAACCAGACACTTTTATACAATAGTATAGATGTGCCCCGTGAGTCTTGGAAACTAAGTGCTTTACCCCTGCGATGACTTTTCTGCATTCTTACTACCCAAACTCTTGTCTGTTTTTAAATTGGCATAACGCTAATGATGCCAACACAGCAAACGCTTTGCCAGGACTGCTCAGAGTAGTCTCCCCTGACATAACACTGATTATTTATTTTGAAACATTTTCAACATCGCTTCTTCTGTCTTCTGTTATGTCAGCACTTACAGAGTGTCATTTTTCTAATAAATTAATTTGTTATTTTGAATTCACAGAAGTAAAATATGAATGGGGTAGAATGAAGCAGACAAACAAACAAACAAAGAAGGATGAAAAATGTAGAAAACTTTGAGAATACATACTGAAGTCAACGGATTTTAAAATACCCTCTTGCTTGTAATGTTACTTGAAAAGCAGTGTCAACACTGCTCAGGGCAATTCATGCTGTAAAATAGCTGTGGACTTTTGATATCTTCTAGATCCATGGGTGGAGAGGGGCATCAGCATGATGTGGAGTTTCAGGGCTGTGGAGAGAGGGACTCTGATCTCATATTACATGAAGATACATCCTAATGTAGAGAGGGTAACTCCTTTGCTTTTGGCCTGTGAATTTAAATGTGAAGACCTCAGAGCTAAGGATTCTCTCCAGCTTTCCCGTAATTTTCCCTCTGTCTTGCTATACACGTGCACACCTTTGATTGAGAAGTAGACATCAAGTACAGGGCAGAAAAAAACATGGATTATGACACAGCTTTGGCAGTCAAGTTGAAATTCACCATGCAAGAACCTCTGCAACTCTTAACTCCAGCGCTGTTCTATTTTGATAATGTGGGTAACCAGTGATCTGATGTTGGTTGTTACCCCTAACTTAGACTGTGGATGTCAACACAATATGTTTGTATGTGAAACAAGAATGTAAGGCAAAGTGGTGTGGGCGGGCTACCAGATAGGCAATACAATTAAATGCAGAAATAATGACTGTTGCTTCTATGTTAAAGTTGTTGCAGAAGATGTCAAGGTGTTTTGGAGTCTCCCAGAGGTAATGGGACTAATTCCAGTATTTTAGAATTAAGCTGTAAGGGTCAGGTACCTTAATATCATAGCCAACTAGGTAGTAATTTGTAGGACTTCTGAATGATGCTCACTGTGTTCACGTTTTAACAGTCTGCTCCTGTTCAAGATAACTCTTAAGAAGGTGAAAAGTTCCAAGCACCTACTTTGGTCTCGTTGACTTCATCCATATTTCTCAAAGCCTTGGCCTTGGGTAGATACGTATGGTCCATAGTTTTGTAAGGCAATGATCCAGTGCACTGCTGGATGACCTTGGCTCCCACTGGAGTTGGGGGTCCTGTACATACAATGAGTCACTGACGTCCATGAGTAATTTGATTACAGAGAACTGCACGCACTACAGGTTTAGCAGGATCGAGCCCCTAGACTCCACAAGGATAGAGAGTACCAGGTACCCTGGAGGACTCAGCCCTGAAGGCTTTGAGTTATTGATATTCATGCTGGCTTACACTGGCCATGCTGGGGAAGAAAGGTAGGCTAAGGGCTTCAGTACATCATGGTGCTAGAAGAAAGAACTGTCTATTGTCTATTCCCAGAGAAGGGAATAATGCTGCAGAAAGGCTATAAAGCTGCCTTCCTCTTGCAGAAGTTGAAGTGACATCCGTTCAATCCAGCTCAACCAAGTGTTCTCAGGTCCCATTTAAAGGGAAGCAGACAATCATAAATTGAACAAAGCAGGTGGGCTGGTGAGAGAGAACAATGGAAGAAACAACACGCAACGGGGCAGAGCAGTCCTGCAGCTGTCTCTGCTTTGTCTCTTTTTTCTAAGAGTCCCACTTGAGGAAGGACATGACTTAGCACTCAGGAGAGGTGGCAAAGACTGAGCATTATTTTGCAGAAATGTTTTTTAACTCCTTACTCTCTCTTTTTTTTTTTTCTCTCTTTTTTTATTGACTCCCACCTCAAATTCTCAATGATCTTTTAATATATGAGGAAAATAAGCAAAGCATTTGCACTCATGTCAATCTAGATGAAAGCCATTTCTTTGGATATTTTTTTTTAGCATTTTGCAAGTATTATTTTATTGTTTCGTTTCTCTTTTAATCCCCCTTTGTTTCATTTGGCAGCTGCAACAATAGTTTCTAGCCTCTGGCAAGAAAAAGAGATGAGCAAATATTCTCTGTCTTGGAAGTTAAATGCATCGCCCCAGCGACAGGCCTCTCCAGCTTTCCAGCTACCATGAATCCTGAGCCTACTCTTAAATTGGCAAGTCAGCAGCCATGCCAGTACAACACGTTGCCAGAATTGTTCAATCAGGCCAGTCTATATTGATTTATTTTTAAATGTATTCAGCATCAGTTCCTCTGTTTTCTGTCAGTTAGCTATACTGTCACAGGCTTTGATTCACCACCCCTTCTACTGCAAATCCTATGAACACATTATCAAACAGCTCGGATTTGAAGCTGACAATACAGGATCAATGTCCCAGGGGTTCAACCCTGAATTTCAATAATTCAATTAAGTTCCTTGAATACTGGATTCAGCTAGAACATCGATTCCACATTGCTTGCACGTTCACGTACGAGGCATCCTCCACAGAGAACCTGTGTATAGTTCCCTTGTTGGTGTATAACGAAGGGAAAAGAGAAGATATTGAACTGGAGGAAAGATAATCAAATGTTGAACCTGCTGAGCCTATTATGTGAAAAACTGTTCAGGAGGATGCTGCAGCAGCTGAAGCCACTGGAGGATATTGTATGTAAAATTGGGGTTCTATTAAAAATGTATAAACATATCCAGGATTTGGTTTTAAAGCCATTGCTACAGGTATGAAATGAGCTTAACTGAGAACTCCTGGGTTCCCTTTAGACTCATTTACAACTAACTGAGGGAAAAAATAAACTCTTTTATTGCTTGAATAATTCTATGCTACCTATAACAGTAGTTAATAGTTAATAAGGATTTATGCCTCTCATAACTGAAAGGTGTATCTTGTTTCTGCAAGTAGGAAGGCTTATATTACAGAAACTAGTAATTCATCGCCCATTACTTTGTTCACAAACAATATAGGAAAAAAGGAGGAGGAAGAAAGAGTCTGTGCAAGCAAGTGTATGTGTAACCACAGTTTATTACCACATAGAAAGATTTTTTTAAGGAATACCCCAGCTTCCAGCCCCAACCCCAACCATCTCTGGAGCTTTTTCTTTGGATGCAGAAGTCTACAATTTCATGGTGCCCTCAGTGAATAGTTATTCATGCCAGGTGTAAATATAACAACCTCCCTCCCATCCAAGAGCAGCTGCAAATCTGTAACTCCAGGATGCGCTGAGCAGTGATAAACACTCCTCCTTAGTCTGCAGCTGGAAGCTCCTCAGGACCCTCATTACCTCTTGGTGGGTGTTTGCACAACGCCCAGAATGAGAAGCTATGGTTTTATTTTAAGAAATAGCTTCAGCCCTTGCTGTAGTGGAAGAATGTAAAATAGCAGTAATTGATAGCAATAACAACTGTAAAATAACCACCCAGACAACAGAAAGATTGCCATGGTTGGAGTGCTTATGCATTTAGAAGAGGACATTATGGTCTAATTCACAGGTCATTTTTCATTGACCACTAAGAGACAAGTCAGTCCTCTTTTGACAATTTTACTGGGACTTCAATTAAGAAAAATTCCAATTGTTTCTAATTAAGCATTGTGGTTATTGAACATTTAAGCAAAACATCAAATAAGGTTCTGTGGCAAATGGTCCATACGGGACACAGCATAATAATACCCTGGAAAGCAATCATTTCTAGGCCTTTCACTATCAATACTTGTCCTAGTACAGCCAGCAACAGTGAAAGAAAAGAACACTGTAATTTTATAAGGAGACGACTTTTTTTTTCTTCTTCTTTTTCTTTTTTTTTAAATAAACTACAACTATTTGAATTCCATATGTTAGATTTCTGTATGACTGTCCCGGTTCTTATTCATTTATTTATTATCTTAGCAGTCAGAGACCCATTCTGAATTGAGGTACTGTAAAAACACTCAGAAAACCACAAAATTTATTTTTACAAAACATGAATCTTCTTCATGAAAGCTGAAAAGGATAAAGCTTGGAGTAAATACCATTATGAGATGGTTAAAACCATTTGCATATAGAGCAAATGAACACGTTGGGTAAGAACTGATTGGGCAATAGTCTCAGCTTAAAATGTTATTAGCATGGTGAAGGAGAGGAAGATAAATAGATGGCTGTTGTGTTCTTTTCAAAAGAAAAACAATTCTGTATTTCTTTTTCAAAAATGCAGTCTGCTTTCTACCTAGGAAAAGTAGTCACAATTCTTTTTAAAAATCTTTATTCCTTTTTGTTGACGTCTTCTCAAACCACAGTGAAATTTTCATTGACAATATCTCCAGGGACACCATTTTAATATTCTTTGACAGTGTCGACTTGCCCTCTGACTAGCTGGGTCATTGAGGGTAAGTCTCCCTTCTATATCATCATTCACCATATAGGACTTTTTTATTTCAATCAGTAGTTCATTGGTGCAGGGACTTTTTTTATATTTGGGTAGGTAAAGTCAGAAAACGCATCTCTCTTCTTATTTGTGCCCCACAAACTGAATTGTAATCTTAATGCTAATACTAATACTTGCTCGAATAAGATTTCAGGATCAGTCCCCTAGTATACAAGTGTAGTGATGTTCATTATACAAATATGCTTGTGACGCAGACCATTGTCCTTTGTGGCCAAAGCAGAGCTAATCCAATTAATTTGTTCATGAAAGACAAGCTGGTTTTAAAACAAGGTCTAGCACAAAGAGGAAAGGACAGTTTTTTATTAACTTTCTCCCTTGTCTCAAGACATATTTATTGCTTTCCGCTCAAGCAGAAATAATAAAAGCCTAAGAGTATGACCACTTGCATGAAAAATCTTTCAGCTCTTGTGCATGTAAATAGATTGGACTTTTGACTGAAAATACTCTATGCATTTCTTAAGGCTGAAACTTTAAGGACTTATGAAATGCCTAATTTGGAAAGATAACAGTATGTGCAAAAGAATGACTTTCATAATACATGGCAGCAACATTATTAATTAAAGAAAAGGACACTGCAAGGATATGTCAAAGGAAAATAACCTTCAGCTAGCAGAAACAGACTGGGCTATAGGTCAATTTTACTGTGTTACAGAGGCAGACATTGTTTTTCACATTGTGTTACCAGAGATACCAGTGAGATACTCAGGACAGGGATTTTTGCTAAAAAAGAGAGACCACATAGAAGCCTCAGTAGTGACATATAGAAATTATGTGATGGAATGTGATGTGAGGGATATTTTTTCTTCCTCCATCTATAAAGGCTCTTGCCAGTTGAGGCCTTTGTGTATCTCTGAAATAAAAGTTGAACATAGCAAAACGGCTGCTCCCTTTCTGGGTGCCGAGTTCGTACTCCTACGGGCTGAAAGCCTCCAGGAGGATGCTGCTAATGAAAGAGACTTTTCTCAGTCCTGAAAATAAAGGCAGATTTATCTTAGTGTCTGGCAGGAAGTTCTTGCCATTCCAGATTATGACACTAATAGGCATTAGCAGGTTTGAAAAGCTTTACATAGGCTAGCAAGGTGGGATGTACAACTCACCTCAGGATATACCGAGGCAGAAGCTGGGGCAGTATTCTCAAGCTTATTATTGCATTGAGAGATGAGGTCACGCTCAGAGAGTTTTATTGTCTGTCTAAAACACCTGCCTTGAGAAGTATTTGTCCAGTTATGAGCAAACTGGTTTCTCTAAGACTCATGGTCCTTCTTGACCTTTATATATTGCAGCTATAAACAGGACAGATCTTCACATGGCTTTATTTGTCATGGGTACACTGATGTTCTAATACTTTGAAAATTTTCACCAGGTAGAATCTGCACTTCTACACAGAAGACATTTCTTTTTCACAAAAGGCTGTACTGAATTGTGCTGCTGCAGTACTGACTAATAATGCAGTCCAGTCTGGAATGGCGCTAATTAGCAGCTGCTGAAAACATCAATTGGTCGATACATGGCTTTCAGGGAACGTTTATGCAAACCCACAATGCAGCCTGAAGTATGCAATGTTCTGCTGCCCGGAATATGATTTGGAGTCAGGTCGCTTTCTCATTATCAGCTTTTGACCTGTCTTGGGGATGTCAAGTAAATATTATCAAAGATAATCTATACTGGAATAATCTTATAGACTATTATGTGGAACTCCATATTTTCAGTTGAGACTAGTAAGCTTTCAGAAAATGGTCGTCTTAACTTGGAGGTAATAATGGAAAAACAAAACACTAGAGCTCATTAGATTGCCTGTATCTGGGCATGATACTCTGATTTAAAAAAACAAAAGGAAGCAAGATAACATTCCCAGAACAAAATAATGATTTAATCTGTTGGTGGCATATGAAAGTATTTACATGTTTTCACAAGCTGGAACCAGAAACACAGCAACAACACAGAAGCTGAGAAAAGCATCAGATACACAAGCCTCCTGCGTGCCTCTTTGTGACGGTGCTGCATTTGCTTGACGACTCTCCACTGGTTGAGAAGACCCAATCGTCAGAGGCAGCTGGTCTTTTACAGGTGGGCATTTCTACACCTGTTGTGGGGGCCACCTCAGCACACATGTGCACATGTCCCCTTGCTCGGCTGTAGGTTATTCTGGTTTGGATAAAGTGCGCAAAAGAGTAAATGCTGTACTTACTGGGAAAAATGTTTATCGAACCCCATTGGAGCGTGCTGTGTGGAATAGAGTCCTGCGTGTGATTCGTTCCCCTTGTGCTCTGATCTGTGCCACTGTTGCTTTTCACTTGCACTGCTGGCTGAGGGTCATCAGCCACTGGTGATTGTTGGACATTCATTTTCTCTCTGCTTTCCACAAGAGCAAAGCTTGCCCAAAGCTTTACAGCAATGTATTTTCCAGCAAACGTGTCCCCTTCTCTCCTTCTGTGGCCAGGATGCGCTTAAAAAACAATCCCTCTGCTGTTAGCTTTGCTTAGCACTGCAGAGACAAATCCTAATTTTGAAAAATTTTAGAAATGTTTAAATGGTTATCCCGGACATACCTCATCAGGGTACATGGCAGTTTTTCTTTATCTTATTTCAGGAAAGGTACTTTCCTTTTTACCATCTTGCTTGCTTTCTTGGTTCATTTCATGCATCTTTTTTCTCTCTCTTTTTTTCATATATAACATCTTAGATCGTGC
This sequence comes from Rhinoptilus africanus, assembly GCA_013400135.1. Classification (NCBI taxonomy): domain Eukaryota; kingdom Metazoa; phylum Chordata; class Aves; order Charadriiformes; family Glareolidae; genus Rhinoptilus; species Rhinoptilus africanus. The sequence continues at coordinate 2,883 of VXBO01014039.1, read as the reverse complement.
AAGTACAGATTTTTGTGAGCATCTATTTTAATACCCTTCATAACATATAGCAAAGAATGTAAGTTCTCATTCCTGCATCTACAAGCTTTGGTGGATTGAAGAATATCTTTTACAAAACGTAGGGCCTTCAAGAAACAGAGGCTTCACCATGGCGCAAAACAGTCTTCTACCGATTGATTGCTTTCATTGTTAAAAATCACTTATTACTAGCCTAAATTTTTCTAGTTTCATTTTCCTAGCCAGTGGAAGATGTTTTGTAATTGTTAGCTAGTCAGAAATCTTTCCCTGACATTGCTCATAACCTTTACTCTGTACATTAACAGGTCTGAGCACTTGTCTCCTAGAAAATGGCAGATTTCCCAAGTCTCAGGTGGCTTTTTTGGGTCTTTGTTGAACATTTCCAGTTTGTAAACATCCTCCTTTGCAGACCACAGACTTTTTTTACTATTTTTATAACAATATTAATGAGTATATATGGTGGAATAAACAGTTTATTCTTACTCTCAGTATTATTTTTTTATTTCTGAATATGACTACTGCTTGGATTTTTATGTATTCCATCATACTGGGACCTCATGTTTGGAAAATCAGCTATTTATCACTTCAGAAGCAGCGCTTTTTCGAATACCATTCTCCCCTCCTGCAACTCTGACCTAAATTCCACTTTCACAGATGCTTGTCCCTAAATTTCGTTGTTTTAAAAGGCATGATGCTCAGATGGTCTCATCTTGCTAAGTGAACTTGATTACTCTGTAGAACTGACCTGTCCTTATCCTAATTTACCACTTCACTGATTTTGTGTAATCTACAGGCCTTAATAGCAATGATATTTTCTTCCAGATCATTGATAACAATATTGACTAGTGTAGAGCCAAGAATAGGTCATGGTGGGATCTGACTAAAAACATTCCTATTAGACGATGATTACCAGTTAACAATTAGTTTTGCTATCAGCCGTTTTTAATCCATTGGCTATTACTACAGTGGTGTTTTTTTATTATTTTTTATTTAACAGAGCCAATGTATTAATCAGAATGTGATGAACTACTAGGTCAAAGTATGTACTCATGGATGAGTTTTTCAGCCATAGTTGTAATCTCAACAGGGCATAGTTCTTATCAATGAGATCTGTTTCCTATAAATCCCTTCTGATTAGCATTGCTGTTACTGGGATTTCTTTTTTCATCCCGTGTGGACAGTGAAGGTGAAACTCCACGTCTCTATTAACATTCCCAAGTACCCTTTGGTGGGGGATAATGTTTCTGCTTCAAAAAGCCGATTCCTGGTTGCGATCACATCTTCCCTTGGGTGAGTTTGCAGTGATCAAGTTGTAACATGGAATACAACTTTAGGGAGGGGAATAGAGTGTGAGGGGAAGTAGGAACTGAGGAAAAGGGTTACATGACAGTGTAGCCAGCACTCTGTCTTGTGATTTTATGTTTGTTTTACTCCTTGAGGTGAAGTGTAGGGTTTGGTGTTGTTTTTTATGTTTGTTTGTTCAGTACATGTGAATAGTAACTAACTTGGGATTATCTTTTTCTTGAGCTATTGTCAGATATATCATAGAGGTTTCGTAGCTACTGTGCAGACTTTAGTGAAAATATTCTATATTTCTGCATTGTTTTAACATCTCCTCACCCATCCACACCCAATTAGCACTGGATATTACAGACTTCAATAGCTTTTTTTGAGTGAACAATCTACAAGAAAACTGAATTACAGTAGTATCTTAGAAATTCAGTATAAATGCTTTACAGTGGGCACAGCACAATCATTCCATTTTAAAGATTTTTGGCTTCCCCCATGCTCTTAATAGTCTGGCCCCAAATACCACCTCAAAATGACATTTCTGGTTTAGGAAATCTGAAAGCCACAGATTGCTGGAGGCTGAGAAAACGCCATTGCATGCTTGACCTATTTTATTCCTTTCTATTGGCATCTGTTGCTGGCCATTGTTGGAGTGGAACTGTTGGGTATTTGGTTTAACCCACTTTGTCATTCTAGTGGTCTCTATTTTTCCAATAATTCATATGTATTCTTTAGGATTAGCAGAATATCAACTATTTTCAGCGTTGCTGTTTAAGTTTTCAAACCCTGATTGTTCAAGCTAAACGCAGCAGCTATATCACTATGGTAAATAGTTGCAAGATGTATATTTTCCCTTTTTCTGGTGCTACGAAAGCAGTGTTCATTAAATACAGAAATATTCTGTTTATATTTTATGTTTGGGAAATCAATCTAGCCTCAAATATACTCAAATTCTCTTCATGTTTTTGTCACAGAGAATAGCTATCATTTGTTCCATATGCATACTTCCAGTGAACAGAAAAGGGTTTTTTGGGGAAAAAAGAACAACATAAAAGCTAGAAGGAATTGGTAGATGATATTAATTTATATTAATGAAGGGTATTATTAACCATCAGGCTTGTTAGAGTGCAATCTGAATAAAACACATGTTATGGAGTTAAAAAGGAGTAGTACTTATTATATTGCTTTAAAGTCTGATTTTGTCCAGCCTAAATTACTTGCTGATGGATGCATATATGAGTGCAGTGATACCTCTAGGTCCAAGGCTCGAGTGCACTTCTACATGTTGCCTATAGAGACAATTTTCATGAAATTCAAGTCACCAAATGACAGACTTTGATGAGATTCAGCTGAAGAAAGACTTCAGTTTTCTTTTTTTTTGTAGTAGCAGTAGACCCATCTGGTTCCTTTCACTGTTCTTGTGCTATAGCCAGCTGAAAGTTGGAGCAAATTCAGTATAAGTTAAATGGATTTATAATTGAATAAAGTAAGTAATCTGTCTTCTGTTTTCTATGTCACTTGACTGGAGATATCCAAGGCATCAAGATATAAACACACTTGTCCTGGTTTGAGGTA
>VXBO01014038.1:64646-117270 GCA_013400135.1 Rhinoptilus africanus | reverse complement strand
TTTTTTAGGCTTATGCTCCATCTATCTGACATCTAACCCAACTGATTTTTGGTTGCTTGAAGGTTTTGATTACTCACTGATTGAGGAATCAGATTCCACTTTCAGTTGCAATGACACAAAAGCAGTCATGACTGTGAGTTTTTCACAGTTCTTTTGGAAATGATGTTGATAGATACTAAGATTGTTCACAATTCACATATTAACTATATGTTTTAGCCTGTGTTCTTCACATACTTCCTTAAGCAATTGAAGGCAACGGCCACAAACTCAAGTCTTAAAATGTTGACAGCTATCAGAGACAGGTGCTAGAAAAGTTGGAAATTTCTGGGTAGTGTTTATAGTATGACTGGGGAATAAAGAAAGGATAGGTGTAACCATGTCCACAGGTGACACCATTCTCTTTGAGGAGCAGGATCTGGGGGTGGGGGGCAATGGTATAATTTTGCCTGGGGTAATCTCAAAGACTGTTTTTAGCAGAAGTGTGATGATAAACCTAAAAAGAGATCAAATGAGATTTTGCCTCTCTCCTCTTCTCATAGAAGAATATAGGGAACATGAAGACCATGATCATGGTGTCTACAGTCAGATCCCAAACAATGAACATAATTAAACTTATTTTATATCACTTTGTAATTTTTACCCCTAAGAAATGGTACTGTCCCAATCACCAAAATTAAGTAACAGTTTTTCTATTTGCATAGTACATAGAAAATAATGACCTAAAGTATAAAGCAACAGAGGATCACTGCCAAAATGTAAATTCATTACATGGAAAGGCAGTACTTCACAGTGCTGCTGGCTGCTGCTAAGTAAAAAGAGGATTGCGTTATACTTGCAGCAAAACAGAACAGATTCTGACCCCTATTGCTGTTCATGAAAATTGGTGACATTTGCTTTTTCTTCATTCCAATGTAAGTTGAACTTTAAAGGAAAGTAACTCTGTCTCTTTACTTCATACTCAAACATAAATTCAGGTTCAAATGGTTTCTCTTCATAAGTAACAAAACATTTATACTCCAAGAAGTACCACTTCATAGAATCACAAAATCATAGAACGATTTGGGTTGGAAAGGACCTTAAAGATCATCTAATTCCAACCCCCCTGCCATGGGCAGGGACATCTCCCACTAGACCCGTCTGCTCAAAGCCCCATCCAGCCTGGTCCTGAACACTTCCAGGGATGGGGCAGCCACAGCTTCTCTGGGCAACCTGTGCCAGTGTCTCACCACCCTCACAGTAAAGAATTTCTTACTAAAATCTAATCTAAAACTACCTTCTTTCAGTTTATAACTGTTACCCCTCATCCTATCATTACATTCCCTGATAAAGAGTCCCTCCCCGTCTTTCCTGTAGGGTCCCTTTAGGGGAGCTATAAGGTCTCTCTGGAGCCTTCTCTCCTCCAGGCTGAACAACCCCAACTCTCTCAGCCTGTCCTCACAGGAGAAGTGCTCCAGCCCTCTCATCATCTTCATGGCCCTACTCTGGACCTGCTCCAACAGGTTCAAAGAAATGAAGAATTGAAGTCTTCTAAAGGAGCATGTCAGTGCAAGTCTTTGCTGAAAAGCAATTAAAAAAAGAGAAACAAGGCATTTATTCTATATGCTCCTTATCACTAAATTAACAAAAATGTGGGTTTAATTTGGTTCATCAATTCAGGGTGGGGGAGGCCATAAAAAAGGATCATAGCAGTTATACAGCACATCTGGGACAGTATTCTCAACAGCACTTAATACTGGTATAATTCTGCTGCCATTAATATTTACTGGACAAAATCATAGGTGCTTCTGAAACCAGTTTCACCTCTGGTCCTTTCTGCTTTTGACTTCTTATCACTTCATAACAGCTAACATGCACATGGTATAGCTTAATACAACATTTTCTGTTCCTAGGTACATCACAGTCTTTTCACCTTTGAGATCTCACTTGACCCTAAATATATCTGAACATCACAGTAAAAATTGAACTTTCTCATGTTAGATTCTATGGTAGAAACAACAAAAGACTTCGGCATATGAAAGAATTAATACTGACTGCTATTTTCTGGTGCTTTTTTGCACTGTTTATATTGTATGAACCACATGTCTCAGTGTTTCTGCTACTTGTAAGGGTTAGAAATGATAATTTCTCTTGGTTCATTATGTGGCTGCTACACAAAGCTTTCTCTTGAACCAGTAGGAGCTGTCTGCCATAAGAGGAAAGGTAAAGTGGGTTATGCTGGTACTTTTGCAGGTATCAGACTTTAAAGTACTTGGGTTTTGTGTTTTACATGTTCAGGGCTAAATCAGACACGGGATTCTCCACCAGGAGAAATTTTCCTCTTGTAAGATGTGTAGAAAGCATATCCCGGACATCCTCTGTTGTCCAGAATACAGTCCGCTTTGGCTTCTTATTTGGGAACTTCACCTAATAAAACTCTGTTTTGCATCCCAAGATAAAACTTTAACTTTTAAGAGACTAAAAGCCTTTGCAGTACACAATTTCCTCTTATTGTATTCTTAAAGTACATAGTTGTTGTGCTGCTTCATCATTTACCATGTATAAAGCTCATTATTAGGTGATGGGAAGTGTTCTAAAGTCTGTGTGTGATTTCACTGATGGTCCTGAGTTAAATTTTTATGGCATTACTGGCTAAAATTACAAGGGAGTGAACCTGCAAATTGGCTTAGTACCGTTCCTTTAATTTCTGTATTCTTACAATAAAACAATCTGAATTTTTACAGTAAATTCAATGTTTCATTTCATTCTTGTTTCCAAAATGTGACATAACATTCCCTTGGCTTAACATCAGTTTATACTGAAATAGATGTGAATGAACCTGCATGCACTGAAGATTCATAAGGAAAGCTGTCAAGTCTACAGAAGCCTTACAGAGAGACTGAAAAAGAATCTTTAATGTCGGCCACTTGGAACAAACTGCATTGCTATTATTGATCGGGAGTGAAACTAAAAATATTACAATTTAGTACTAGCCAAGAGGACCAAAAAAAAAAAAGCTAAAAGTAAAAAGTAAAACCATGCCAAGAAACTGAATTCTTTTCCTGGAAACAATTTAAAACTAATGACTAAAATGAATAAGACATGGCCTTATAATAATATCCATTTAAAATTCAGTTACATGACAATATAAGGATAGTTAGGGGATATTTTAAAAAGCATATAATTTATGAGCCAATGAGACAATATGATCCTAGTGTTGCTTCAGATATTTTCTTTCTGACAAATAGGATTTGCAGATTGCCATATGAATTTGCATAGCAGAAATTAAAATTGAATTGCAGAAATCCTAAAAGAAAAAAAAAAGCTACATTAAAGATAAAAGGAGTTGTGATAGGATATATTCAGCTTTTTCTCAATATTTTTTCCCAATATGGAGAAATTAGGCTACATTTTGGTAATGACAATCCATGGAGAGGTTAGTAAAATAAAATTCCAAATAGCTTGTTGAAACTGTTGTGTTACTTATACCAAAACTATATTCTCTCTTCACAGTTCTGATCCACCAGTAATGATACTGTAAAGTATAGGAGGCCAGACTCAAAAATTATTCAATATTTCATCAAATTTTTGTTGTAACTTTATAGCAAGTACTTCAATAACTTGGAGATAATGCAATTTTACTTTTCTGGAATTGGAAGGACTAGTCACATTTCCATTTGATCTTTGTTGGTTAAGGCACCCTTGTTAGCAAGCTTCCTCTACACCAGATAATTCACAATACAGTGAATTTGCAAAACTAGTGAATTATTAACAATTACAGTGACTCTACAGTAACAATTTCAATTAATTTGCATTGCTTTCTGTTTACTGTGAATGAAAAAATCTTCAATCAAGCACTAAAATCGAAAATGGAATAATCACATACATTTAGAGATATATATCTCCAGACTATCAAGATAATTGGCAGTTTCAGTTCAGGAAAAGTAACCACAAACACCAATATCAAGACCATGCTACAAAAATAAATGGCAAACTCTATTTGGCTTAAACTTTATTTAGTGTAAAATATACATAAAATATTTATGTAAATTTTGATAGAATATACATATATAATGAAATGGTAATATCACAGTCTAGCTCTTACATAGCTTATCTTTCTACTGTACCTTGTTTATATATCAGTAATGGAATGAGTCCCCTTAGAAACTATCACAAAACAAATGAAGCAGATGATTGGGAAAAGCCTGCATGGATTTACCAGGGCAAATCATGCCAGACCAGCCTAATCACCTTCTGCAACAGTCACACCCTCTGTCATCATGGGGAGAGCAGTGGAATTGTTTACCCAGATTTCAGCAAAGCATTTGACAGTTTCCCACAGCCTCCTCCTATTAAAACTAGCATGATACAGACTGGATGGGTGGTGGATCTGTGTGGCTGGGAACAGCCTTGCTGAAAGGGACCTGGGGGTCCTGGTGGACAACAAGCTGAACATCAGTCAGCAGTGAGCCGCTGCCCCAAGAAAGGCAAATAAGATCCTGGACTGCATCTGCAAAAGCAGAGATAGAGATGTGATCATCCCACTCTACTCACCTGGAGTACTGTGTCCAGTTCTGGTCCCTACAGTTCAAAAAAGTTATGGACAGGCTGGAGAGGGTTCAAGGAAGGGCCATGAAGGTGATCGAAGGGCTGGAGAACATGCCCTATGAGGAAAGACTGAAGGAATCATGTCTTTTCTGCCTAGAGAAGAGAAAGCTCAGGGAGGGCCTCATCACAGTATTCCAGCACTTAAAGGATGGCTACAAGGACAGAGGTTCTCTCATTACAAGGAGCCATATGGAAAGGACAAAGTGCAACAGGTGTGGATTGCAACAGGAGAAGTTTCATCCCAATCTAAGAAATAAATTTTTCACAGTGAGAACAACCATTCACTGGAACAACTTCCCCAAGGATGTGGTAGAGTCCCCATTGCTGGAGGTTTTCAAGGTGTGGTTGGACTGGGACTTAGATAATCTCATCTAGCCTCCCTTTTCCGTAAAAGTTTGGACCAGATGATCTTTTGAGGTCCCTTTGAACCTGGGTTATTCTATGACTCTATGATTATATATCTCTAAGTCACACTCTCTTATACGGAAGGAAATATCAGTATCTCCATTTTCAGATGGAAAACCTGAGGAAAAGAAGTGACTTGACTATCTTTCACTAGGTCATCAACAGAGTGGGAACTAGAATTTCCCAAGAATATTCAGTAATATTCTTTTCAGGTAAATTTTGAAATGTCATTATAAAGGGATAGTTTCCACTGATTTGTTTTCACTTATTTCAAAATTCATTGATTTGGCCAGACCAATGCAGAAGGTCTGAAAACTCTTTTAGATTTCCAGTTCCTTGGGGAAATTTTTACTAAATAATTTTGACTGTAGCTGACGCAGTTAAATAAGATCTAAATTTGTCCAGAGCCAATATTTACATGAACAAGTGACAGACTTAAAAATATTTAAAATTGCAAGAGGAAACAATTTGGTGGGGATAGCAACATTTTCATAATGAGGCAAATGAATGCTATACCCCAGGTAGTAAGACCTACTTCAAACACATGTGGAGAAGAACTTAGTATCAAACACAATGACTGCAAGACATAAACATGTCTGCAAGTACAAGATAAATTTAAGACTACTGGGGATGTTTTCTTAATACATTGAATCTCAAAATATCATAGGAAAACAAATTTAGAAAAAGTTGTCTTTGATGCCTCCCCATTTAATTAGGGGTTACTGTGCAGGTGACAGTCATTTATGATACATATTTTCTGTGATTTTTTCTAAATATGAAAGTAACATATGTAACTATTGCCAGTACAGCAAAGACATTTAAACTGTCTGGAATTTTCAGAGATGGACTGGAATGAAACAAGAGTTTACAGAAGGCAAAGGGAACAGCCAAGTTGATGTCAGCAAAAATGCTTCCCCAGTAAGGGTCTGTAGCCATTTGACTATTTTGAAAGAAAAACAGTAAATGAAAAGTTAATAACACAATGTTTATAATGGATCCTATAAGTTGTTCAATACAAAAAGTAAGGCAATCTGGTCTTTAAATGTAATATGAACTGTACAATTTATAAACAGCAAATTTATGGTTTTACTAAAAGTTATTTTAGTGGAAAAACTATTTACAATTTTATTCACTTAAGAAACCTTACTCATTCATCATTCAAAAATCCCAAAGACACAAACTTTCCATTATGTCCAGAAGAACATATTATTTTATTCTACTATTTCAATTATTGTTTGTGATGCCGTGTGTCCTATCTTCTTAGCTTCTTTCTTTTAAGGAGTAATTCCATAAATATATATTACTGAATGTATTATTTTTTCTTTTACTCATAACATTTAAGCCAGCAAAATAATTATCACGGACGAGATCAAACAGAAAGTGTTTGAAAAAGCAAGAATTCTCTAGCATGAGCAATGCTAGCGATTTTACTCTTTTGGATATGTTGCAGGGTTAAGAATAGTGACAGCACATGAAATATTTAAAGAGTAAATATATTATCTCTCATGTCAACTAATTATATGAATTCACAGACTGTTTAGACTTTGTAGCTACATACAGCTCAGTTAACTAAAGGAAGAGTTTGAAATGAACTCATAAATATTTTAACACTTATGAAATCTTTCATGTCCCTGATTTTTTTTTTTTTTACATTTTCAGTCAGTTTTTAATAATAACAAATCAGTACAGCCTAGATGATGATCTATGGGACAAATAGATGTTTCTGTTTCACCCACTGAAAGATACAGGGAACGGATGTTACAGAGGTAGACAATGTCTTTTCCACTAGCCCAGAGCCCTATCAGTGCTAGACAGGAGTTTTGCTACTCCTGTCATTAATGGCATTAAAGACAAGAAGACTATCTTTACTTACGCACAGCCCAGCACAGGGCAGCCAGAGGGGCAGCTACATTACCTTGGCCCATGAAGGAGTCTCCTCTCTCCAGGGCTGGTGTTATCTTGTGCTCAAGCAGCGCTTACCAGAGTAAGAGTACTAAAGAATAGTAATGACTATATTAACAAAGATTCACAATCTTTCTTGCAATGTATAGGCATCAGTCACTGCAAGGATAATGGACTATAATTCAAAAGCATTAAAACTTTAAACCTGTATTTAAATAGTAATTATACTGATTAAACTATTGCACATTGTTTTTAATATCTGCCTTTTTTTTTTCAGAGCAGCTGAGTTTCTTGCATGATTAAATACCAGAGTCTGCAAAGAAGTCTCCTGTCTCTAACCACAAGTAACATTTTATAATTGCAGTTATTTTAATTTTGAGACATCAAGTAATCTGTTCAACGCAAAAGCTGAATAAGGCCTTTTGACTTTCAATATGCTGTAGCAAGTCATCTGCACATTAAATTTTGTGAAAAGTCTGTAAAGCCACCATAAAAAATGAAAATTGCCTTTTTAAAATCACATTTGTATGGAGATGTGTCCCTGTGGCTTCCTCACATCGGCTGCCAATGACAGAATGCACACCAGAGGTAAATGGAACTGAGCTGCCCATCTGTGTGCTTTAAACATAACTGTGTGCCAATAGCTAAGAAGTATACATACAGAGACACACATATAGATGGATGTAACATCAGGCTTCTTCGTCTTGGAAAATACAGTTAGAAAAGTAAAACCACAGTAGCAGTCCATGACTGTCATGTAAATTAACAAAGCATCAATTGCAGCACCATTTGCAACTTTGGGACAGAAAGCATTAATATCACACTGCCTCCGAAGCCCTGCCAAGATGAACATGTGTTGTCAGGGCAGACTTCAGTGGAGAACAGAGCTTGACAAGCAAGCACTGATTCCACCCTCTTGGTGAGAATCACTTGCCAATTATGTGATATCAATCAAAGGAATTTCTGGATTACATAAATTATTGTTAAATGTTAAAAAAAAAATAAAAAATTCATTCTCTTATCTTTTATTGCTTCATTCTAGACTCAAGAGGTAGCCCTTTTTCACAGATTACATTAATGTCCGAGGAAGTACGGCCCAGTTTTACACAGATTTGGATTGAGTTTAGATAGATAATTAAAGTAGGTTTTGATTGTATTCTGCCACAGTAGTATTCTAATTCTATTGATTTCAAAGAATTACCCTCAATTTTCCCCAAGTGAAAAATGAGACTCAAGCTCATTGTGTTATGATCACTTTTGTATGTTACACCTACANAGCAACTAAAACTTCATTTGGTTATTTTTAGTACTTAATCTATACTTGTTTATATATTTATTTCTCTTCCATGCCAAGTCTAGTTGGCATGTATCTATAAAAGTGTATTTCCTAAGCGTCAATACAGTCAAACTCTAAATGAGTTCATTACCCATTGGCCTACTTCCACCAGTTTTTCATATGAGGTATTTCATTATGTATTGTTTAGAAAAAAGGTTTCAAAGTGAAATAGACTTCCATCTTACATACAGAGAAATACTCTTACTGCTAAATATAAAGCTATATTTCACGAGACATAAAACTTCCTTAGCAAGTCACATTCACTTCCTAAATTGAACAGATTGGCAGTGGCAAATCTCAGCACCTCAGCAAGTGAGGGTCTAATGTTTAAACTTCCTTGCTTCACAGCTTTAGATTCACTAGTTTCTCGTAGAAGCTATTTCACTATATTTCAAGCTGATTTGCTAACGTCCGAAGAAATCCTAAAACTCATCAAACAAATGATTTCTCATGAGCTATAGTACTGTTTTTTATTGTCTATGTATCATCTCATGGGCCTATTCAATATCACTTTCCCCCAGAAAACTTGTTTGACTGTCTTCATGAAAGGTAGTGTTTCAACTCAACTCAGCCTGATCCTTTTTCATTACAAATGTATGTATTTTGTATTACAAAATACATTTTAAGATAAAGGTACTAGACAGAATACAGTGTACAAGATTTGTGCTAAAGGAATTATTCTTGTCCCATCAAACTTCTAAAATGCAATAGATAACATGGCTCAATACTGAAATACTCTTCTATGCAGGCTGTAAGCATAACTTGGCAAGTATCATTTACTTCAATGATATTAAGTCAGCAGCAAACTGATCAGGTATAAAACCCAGAGAGGCAAAGGTCTTAAATTGTGTAGAAAAAGGCAGGCAGAAGAAAACCACTAGCATTTAGATGGTAACAAAGGGCAATTTCTTTCTTTGTATCCAGGCTGAGGCAAAACAAATGGAACAACTGTAAAGACTCCTTACTCTCTGATCAGTGTTACTAAATAAATTGATGCATGCTTACAAGCAGGCTTTGGAAAAGATTAGCACAGCAGCAGAATTTGGTATCAAATGCACAAGGACAGTACCTGACAAGATAGAGGCATCCTTCTTACCTACACATCACCTGCTGGGTTCACCAGGGTTGCTGTGCACAAACAGTCACCAGCTCGGCTGTAAGCCCACCATGCATCTCTGACTGCTCTTCTGCATGTTCTGTCTTACACATTCACTTCTGGCTGTCTCTTAAGTCATTTAGCCCACGTACCAGGCAAGTGAGGATGATTGTGACATGCAAATTAGGTCTCCTCACCTAAACTGAGACTTTCACAATATAGATATTTAAATATCTTACCTGCCTATATTGAACAGACAGCCAATGGAGTAGAGAGGAATGAATCCTTCCAGAAATACCACTTACAGCTTCTCACAAGACATGTCTGGGAACAGCAATGTAAATTGCCCTCAGAAGCTTCTGCTTCCTTTCAGTAATTATAGAGGAAACTTAAAGAATTAACTTAAATGTAAACATCTGCATGGTAATTGATATGTTAGGTGGAATGAAGCTCATCTGTTCCTACATTTTGTCATTACAGTGTAGGTCATGTGTCTACAATTATCTAAAGAGGCCAAAGAGCCCCATTGCCATATTGAGGATTATTTTGCAGGTACTACAAAAGACAGTTTTAATAATGCCAGCTAAGGAGTCAAATTAAAGCTTGGCATACAGAGAGTGCCATACAGAGACAAGCTGACAAGATTCTTGAAACCAGTCAGTCCCTAAAGCAGTGTGAGGAGAATACCATCGCTTGACAAACAATACTGACAGCCCAAAGTTTTAACAGGTCATAAGAAGAAACGGATGAAAAAAGCTTTCTCACAGCTTTTTTTCTCTCTGGGCAGTAAATTTTGTCTCTTGTAGGATATGTCTCCAGTAAAACTTTTTTTTTTAACTATATGTTTGATGCCATATATGTAATATAGAGGAAATAATATAGTGAAAAAAATTATATGGCTTAGTGTCTATCAAAATTTTAGAGTTATAAAATATCTGTTATTAATTATACTCCAGCAAATATGTATCTTTTTCAGTGACGAAGAACAAGTTAGCCTTTTATTATTCTAACACAACATTAAAGTAGGATAATAAATATAAAGAGCATCTGAGATAAAGCATACTGTGCTGGATTGAGACTATCAACTGAGTCAACATTAAACGCCTTACTACCAGAATAAAATTTTAGAATGAAATCAGTAACTCGATATCCAAACCTCTGTGTCATACTGCTAACCTTTAAACCACTTGCTCTCCTCAGATTGAAAAATTCTGATATTAGGGCATCAGGTCTGGTTTATCTGAAAACAATGACTGGACTTCTTCTTAATGTAGTATTTTTTTTTTTCCAGAACAGAAGGTCCATTTGGGAATTATTTGGAAACAATAACAGCAGCATAACTTATTCTGGCCCATTTCCTTTATATAGACAAAACTTTGTTCTAATGTAATTCTATTGATTTCAGAAGAATTACCCTCAATTTTCCCCAAGTGAAAAATGAGACTCAAGCTCATTGTGTTATGATCACTTTTGTATGTTACACCTACAAAACGGTCTTCAGTTACTAATCTTTGTTGTCTATAGACTTAGAGGTTCCATTCATCAAACTTTTATCATCCAGTAGAGAAATTTTCAAAACATCTAACTGTGTCTAAGGACAAGATTTTATCTCTTTATACCCTTCAGTTTTTTCCTAAATATTAAATCATCTCTGCACTGAATATATACACACTACATTCTTCAGTGTCAATTTGGAACTTAAATGTGATCATCCCTCTTATCTAAGAGAAAAATTGGATAAGGAATGGTTGAATGGCATTTCAGAAAGATGCACACTTTTTAAGGAAGTAAAAGGAACCATATTTTCTTCAAGGTGCTATTTTTTTACATACGTTAGTAGGACACAGATTGTCAATCATTGTCTGCATCCATCTTGAAGTCCTCCTTGAAATGCCTGACATTACACCTATCAGTTGCCAAAATCAACCAGATTACATGATGGAGGGCTCAGAAGGTGAGGCATGTAAGAAATATATTTCCCTCTCGGGCAAGTAGATCAGCTAAATTGGAAGCAATAGCTTAGATGTCACAGTACAAATTGTATCAAATCTGAAATGCTACAGTTGATTTAAACAGTCTAATGTGTGTCCGTGAAAATCTTTACTCCAAAACTCCATTTGATATACAGAAGGCATAGTAAATATTTCTAATTAATGGTTATTTAAATAAAATATAAACAATGACAAAATAACTGAAGTGGCATGTAAAAATGACCTATATGCAGAGACAGTTAGCTGCCACTTCTACCATTTTTGTCTCAGAATGACCTTAGCCATACCAGAGCTAAACTTGGGATATGCAAAACTTTTATTCCAATTCACTATATATATATATTAATGTGAAACATATTGCCATTCACATGATAATTATGAAAAAAATCAGCATTCTGTGTTTAAATTCTGTGTAAATCAAACTTAACATAAGTCAGTGCACCCTATTGATTTCAGTTCGAGGAACCTCTATTTGCATCAATTAAATGAGAGCAGAAACAAGCCCAATCAATAGCTACTAATCTTAAATATCTCTGCAAGAAGTACTGGTACTTTAAAGCAAAACACTGCCAAGATTTAGTTTATGCATATGTGTGTGTGTGCATGTTTGACTGCAAGAATTTGTGACTTTGACCTTTCTGTGTGAAATCTCAGAGAAATATATAAAGCATGCTTCAGCAAGTTGCAGTCCTCATAATTACATGAATTCCAGATGATGATGGGAAATACAGTACGTTATCAAACGGTTAATGCTTTAAAAAATACAGGACATTCAGAAAGTGGTTAAAATCTCATTACAGAGACAATCTTAATTCTTACGTCTTCTGATTTCTGAGTACTTGACATTGAGACATGAATAACATTGATGGAGTACATTTTTAGCTTATTTCTTACAGGAACAAAACGTAGATCATTGCTTTGAATGTCTGTCTTTCCATCTGGCATTCCTTAACTTTTTAATCTTTTAGACAATTTCTGTCTATCTGAAAAACATAGTCCATTGCTTTCCTACAAGTTTCATAAAAATGGGTCATTAACTAGAGAGTTTTACTGCAAGTGAGATCCAGGGAGAACAGAGCTCGTAACACACTGTTTGACAGCGACCAGCTGGCCAGTCAGATATGTGTATTGGCCAGCTGATCAATACATGAACAGCTCTAAATGAGCCACAGTATGTGCTGTCTCTTGCCCAGAGTTTTTCCCATAAGGAGAGAGCTATGCTTATTGCAGCAGGAAAGAAGGAAAGATTAGGGATAAAGAATACAAATCCCTAAGAAACCAACTATTGTCTGTTCTACTTCTCATCAAACGAACTATTTTCCACGTACTTTTATTAAGTGTCACCAGAGAAAACAACTCCTAAAGCACTGGTGAAAGAGTAAACAGGTATTTTCAGCCTTTTATATTTACATACAAAGTATACACAACCCACAAAGGAAAAATATTTTTCACTCTAATATCATCAAAGTGGGTTCTGAACGCATGGGAAATGGTGCTTTGTCTTCATGTGGGGGCAATACGGAGTTCCTGCGCATGTGTCTGCATCACCTGCTCAAGGCATTCAGAGTCTGGTGGTAATGTATTCAATTCTACAGACACATCTGATTTCTTCTCTTGTCTTGCAACGGGGAGAGAGTAGCAAGCTTGGTGCAGCCCTAAGGCAAGAACAGTGACTATGGAGTGAGAACAAATGACACTTTCTCTCTTCCATTTTCTTTTTTCTGAGTTCGAAGGAGATTGATTACTTCGCTTTGATTTTCTCCGGTTATGAGAGTGGTAAGAATTTGGTGTGTTTATTAGGAGAGGCAGAGAGTGTGCATTTGTACTTTCAAATTCTTTCAAATGGGACCTGAGGCTGCTCGGCACCATGAAAATTATTCAGTACCTGAAATTAAACAACAAAAATCAGAGGCACTCAAAAGAACCCAACACTTTTGGTTACAATTATTCATAACTGTACAGTGAAGAAAGAAAATTGACCACTGTGCTCCTAATCTTGTTCTTATATCACCTACTTTACTTATCTAGCTGTTGACAGAAAGTATCATTGAAGCCTGATTATCGCTTAATCAGGATGATTAAAAAAAGTATGCTGGACTCAGCAATATAAGATAGTGAGGTACTATATAATTTACACAGGGCAGTAACTGCAGTAGCATAAATTTTCTACAGGGAAGGTGAGGAAAATAAGTCTTGCCATGGTTAAACATAAAATAATCTGCTTCGTAGTTTCATGAATGGTAAAGATAAATCATGAAGACAACTAGAAATAAGAAAAGCTGTTGGCATGGAAACATAACAGTTAAAAATTTCTCACGCTTTCTCAAAATATCAAATTTTGATAACTAGGTTGGATTCCCTGCTCCTCATAGTAAACTATTTGGTGAAACAAGTGCTGGCACGAATCTTTGACAACACATCATCTTCAGTGGTTGAGCAAAGCCATATGTCTACACTGCAGTGTTGTACAAGAACAGAAGTTTCTCAAATTCCTTGGACAGCATAGTGGGGGAAAACATCAACATCATCATATACAACTCAGATTTTGGACATCCTGTCATTTTTGACAAAGGAATCACTTGGGATTTGCAGAAGCTTGTCTAGCCTTACAGTGCTCAAACATAAGTTAAATTCAGCTCCTCTTTTGCATACGGAACCATGACTATTTAAATACTCTTTACTCATGTTCCCAGCAGTGCAAATTTCTTTTTTTCCTAAAAGGCAGTTATTGTATGAATTGTGGCCCTGATTAATTGGGAAAAAACCGAAGTATTCTGACACCTGCACATCTGGATGTACCAGTACTTAGTTATTTCAAGAGGAGAAAGAAATAGGAAGGCACTCCAAACACCCTGCCAGCATTGTTACAAATTGACTTCTGCTTAGCTCAGCTATTTCAGCTACTCTCAGTGCTCTCTAGCGTTGGCTCAAATGAATGGGGAGTCCTCTATGAAATCAGCCAGAGAAGTGTGCTTGCAAGAAGCACAACATTCTCCCATCAAATCTTTTCTGAATGGCTGCCATGGCAAAATGGAGTATAGTACAATAATTCATATGAGGTCTGGTAATGAACATACCTATAATATACGGACACATTTTCTGCAGCATAATTCTAATTATCTCCAGAATCAACTGTAGGATGAAGCAGCTTGAACTGGAGATCACTTAAATTTAAAATAGGAGATAACCATTTCATTGTCTCCTCTCCCTCTTACAAGACAGCAGCAACAATGGAGAAGAGGAGAGGATTCTGCCACTATAGATTTGGCAGAACCACTAAGGAATTATACATTATTTTCTTTTTTAGAGGTGGGAAGAAAGAATCAGAAATTTCACTAGTGAGTAATTTCTGGTTGGGTACTGCTGGGTTTACAGAGGTAGAAATATCTCCAGGACCTCAACATTTTATGCTAATTCACAACAAGAAAAAACTAATCTGCTAAAGTACAAATATACTAAAACGCCTTCAAGTCACTTGCTGAACAGGGATTCTTAAAATGCCTTATGCCTTCAGAGTCAAGGACATCTATTTTTTTTCTTTTTCTGATTTTTCTTTTGCAAAGCCAAATGTATGTCACACAGGAGCATTTTATTTTATGACAACTAATTTTCATATGAAGAAAAGATTGTGTCTAACCCCAAGCCTGGCTGCTGTATTTAAAATTGGGAAAACAGATTTTAAGTATACTCCAAAACTGGGGTGCCCTTTTGTTATGCAGTAGATCTCTCTGTGAATGGTCTAAGTGTAGAAGGCAATGTTTCTCATCACTACCTTTCCTTAAGGCTAGCATTATGAACAGTACCATGATACTGTAATAGAACAGTAGAAAAATAAATGATACTACCCAAAACCCTAAGAAAGGAGCTGCAACCAATCATTGTCTTTGGAAGAGATGGAAAACAACTGCTGCACTTAAATGTCAATGACAGTAGAACAACACTTTTCTTTCCAACCCAAGCTCCATATATTGTCAGACTTACAAGTAATGGTAATGGAAATCTATGGACAAACTGGTTAATAATTCTTATATCCTAATCTGTAATCACAATAGAAAGCTAAATCAGAAAAAATATCTTCAAGCTTCCTTAGAATTTTATTCTCTTCTTCAAATGCACATGTAACTCAATCAATAGAAGTAATATATGCATCATATTATTAGGAGAAAATAGACTCTTCAGTAGTTTCAGCAGATGTTTTACTCCAGGAAGGAAGGATCATTTTTGCTAGCTCGGCTGCTTACCATTTAAATGTAATGTTCCTGAAATGTGTCTTGTCTTTATGAAGAAATAAAATACCAGTACAGCAACATAAAATTGTACTAAACAATATGAGAATAAGATTAAAATGACTGTCAAAATATCTTTTCAAATGTTTATTTTACATAGCCTTCTAGCTTAACTCTTTAGAAACTGAACAATAAGAGTCTAGAATGTTGGAATTTATCATCCATATTTGGAAAAACTGACAGATTGGAGCATTTTTCTTTGTCTCAGAAGAAAGTACATTTGATTAGATGCTTAGCTGGGTGAACCATCAGCTGACTTTTTGACCTGTAATATAATTAAAGAACACTGCAAAAGATGGATGTTACCCAATCCTGCTGCATGAATAAAACGTAAGTTGACATACAGAATGTTGAACTGATACTTGCATTAGCCCTCACTTCACAGTTTTCTAGGGATAAATGGTTAAGCCATGGTTATCATTCCACTAAACATATGCACACCTAGCGAAAAAAAGAAATAAAATAAAAATAGATAAAATTTAAGTCAAATCAAATATAATTATGTCCTCCAAAAATTGTGATGCCAAAAAGCACTTTGTACATAATATAAGACAACTCACCAAAAACATGTTTGGTATCAAAGCTAAAAAAGAGAGGCCCAGGTTTACTGTTGGCAGAAGAACGCAGAACCTTCCTGCAATATGTGATGTTGCATCCAACTTTATGTAGCAGTAATGAATTTGGCTCAGCCACTTATTACTGCTGTTAGCTATCAGTATAAAAACTTAGATGAAAAAAATGTTTGGGGAAGGGAAAACATCAATTCACGTTACAACAAAAATATTAGGGAAACAGCCACATTGGACAAGTTGTATCAAACATACACTTTGTAGCTGAAGAGTATCCTCTATTGCAACTTTTCAAAAAGAATGCCATTCTAACATGGCTCTACTGAAAACTGCACTGTTACTATGCTTTCTTCTTGCTGATGATAAACAAAATTTGCTGCCCATTTAAATTGTACTTAACCATGCTAATACAGCCATAATGATAACTGCTTAGAAATTGGATTGCACATGACTCTGAAAGTGGGACATACAAGTGAAAACTTCTGCTTCTCATATGTTTGCAAAACAAGCTTTGGGGCTCAAATATAGAAAAGTAAGGTAGGGAGGTCTGAACTTATGTGCTCTGGGAATGTTTAGAAAAAGGATATGCCACATCAATGAACTGCAAGATGGTTTACCCCAAGAGAAAGCAGAGAAGCTCACACAACTCTCTGCGTCATTTAACTCTCTTGGTTGCAAGCAGGAGAACTATCACATTCCTTTAACTTCATTTTCACCCATATTCTTTATTCACTTTTTTCTTCAAAATAAGAGTTTCAAAAAAGGAAAAAAAAAAAAAAAAAAAAAAAAAAAAAANTTTTTTTCAGAAAAAACTGAGCAAGGGACCAGGTGAAGATATACCGTTAAAAAAAAAATAGTAAAAGGACTGTTCTTTTAAATGGCATTCAAGATCTAGCCTAATCCAAAAGAGACCACAAGCAATCTGTTTCCAGAATCTTTATTGTATTCAGAAAAAATCTTTCTGTAAATAAACCATCCTAAATTATTTAGATTAGCTTGACAGATTAAAGTTCTATTTTCATGGGATGTCATATAAAGCTTTTATTAGTAAGTGATCACTTCTGGGACAACATTTCAGAAAATCTCCGCATAAAAACCTTTAATACTAAATACATAGCCTTCCTGACAAAAACATCCTCTATCCGCCTTCTGCCTTCATTTTTCTTAGAAGCAGAAAAAAATTTTAAGGAAGCTCTTCTCATCTGGTAAGATTATAGTTGCTATTATTAATATTTCCTTAAGATTTTTATTTTTAACCATAATTAATTTACTAGCAAAAGATTAAAGACATGAAAATTTGCACATGGTTGCATAGAAGTGTTTCGAAGGTATAACAAAATGTATAAGAAATCTATATAAAGTACGTATCTTAAAATAGAAGAGAAACTGCAGAAGTCCTGAGTTACTGACTCTGTTTTTCCCCAATTCTTTTTGAGGCAGAGTTCCCACTGGGGCATGTTGAACTGTGCACCAGGATCAGAACAAGATGACCTAATTTTATGTTATGTTGAATAATGTGTGATTTCAGAAAAAGTCACTTAATTTCTTACAATTTCAGTTTTCACCTTTGAATAATAGGGGCGATATTTTTTACATTATTAAAAGACGCTTCAGAGAAGTGAAATATATATTATTTCTCTTCTTGGTTTTACGTTTTATACTTCAACTACCTCATAATGAAAAGGGAAAGCCACAATCAATTCCTTGATGAAATATGTCCTGTATTTTACTACACATTGGCAACTGAATAAAACACTACTATTGCGCTTTCCTGCTTCTTCTTCTGCTCCCTCCCACGAAGGATCAGTTAGATGTCAGGGAAAATCACATTCATCTGACATCTTTGAACTTAGAAGCATGATGAGAAAATGAGAAGTACCCTATCCAAAAGGAAGGAAAAAGTCATTAGGAAGGGAAAAGACATTAGGACGTGTCTAATGGTGAAACATGAGGACCGAGCGTTGCTAAGGCTACATAGGTAGCGGTAGAAACAGAGATATCACAAAGATGAGTTATTGAATCTTTTTGGTTCAATGATCTAATACAAAAAACTTGCTAATGGATAAAAATATTAACTCTAAATTGTAAATACAGGTGGTATGCATGTTATAATTTAAATGACATTATCTTATTTTATCAACTAGGAATGCAAGGAAACACAATATGAACAGAGGAAGACTTTAGTGGGGTTACCTCATGCACTTTAAGCAAGGAAGTATCTACAAGGCACCATTATGGGGAAACTCCTCAAACCTATTCTGTGAAATCAGCACACTGGGGTGTCTTGAAGTGCCTTTACAGTAATGTGTGCACCATGGGGAATAACATGAGGAATCAGAGGTCCATGGGCAGTTGTAGGGCCGCAATCTTGCTCGGATCCTGGAGATGTGGTGGGATGATGACTCATATGAATGAAGTGCTGCAATGGAGGGACATGACCTCCTTAGGAAGGCTAGGTTGGAAAGATGAGGTGGAATTGCATTCCAGCTGCTATCCCATGAAGAGCATAGAGCTTTTCCTTATGACAGACATCTGGCCAACTGAGAGCTTATGGGTAAGGCTAAGAGCAAAACAACATTGGTGATATTTTAATGGCTGCCTGTTGAAGGCTGCCTGTAGGAAGAATAAAAGAATGAGGCCTTCTACAGACAGCTGAAGCAGTTTCATATTTTCAGGCCTTGGTCCTCATGGGGAACTTCAACCACCCTGATATCTGCTGGAGTGCATAAGCAACCCAGGAGTTTCTGGAGAGCATTGATGACAACTTCCTTACACAAATGATAGAGGAGCCAATGAGGACAGGCATTTGGCTTCATCTCACACTCACAAACAAGGAAGGGCTTGTTGGTGACGTGAAGGTCAAAGGCAGTCTTGTCTGTCCTGACTGTGAGATGGAGTCCAGGACCTTCAGAGGAGGAAGCAGGTCAAAAAGCAAGATCACAACCCTGGACTTGAGGAGAATAGACTTTAGCCACTTTAGCCATTTTAAAGATCTACTTGAAAGAGTCCATCAAAAGCAGCCCATCAAGCCAGGAATTAGGCAAAAATGCTAGGAGACTTGCATGGATGAACAAGGAGCTCCTGGCAAATCTTGAACACAGAAAGGTTGAAAACTTAAGGTGGAAGTAGACATGGGTAAGATGGAGATATTGTCTGAGCATGCAGAGATGCAGTTAGGAAATTCAGCTTGGAGTTGAATCTGCCAAAGGAAGTCAAAGGCAACAAAAGAGGCTTCTGTAAGTATGTAGATGACAAATGAAAGACTAGGGCAAATGTGGTCCATCCCAAGAGACCTCAATAGGCTGGAGAAATGGGCTGACAAGAACCTTATGCAGCTCAATAAAGGGAAGTGCAAAGTCCTGGCCCCTGGGTAGGAACAACCCCATGCACCAGTACATTCTGGGAGCAAACAAGCTGGAAAGCAGCTTGGCAGAAAAAGATCTGGGGGTCCTCGTGGACAGCAATCTGACCATGAGCCAGCAATGTGCCCTTGAGACAAAGAAGACCAACATCCTCCCGGGATGCATTAGGAGGAGTGTTGCCAGCAGGTCAAGAGGAATGTTTCTACAGAACTGTTAAGCTCAGACACATTTGAGTTAGAAATAATTGCCAGAGCATGATTTTCTAAAGAATTTTTTTCTGTGCATGATGACCAAGTCAAGCTTTCTATTGAGAACGTAGATGAAATAAATAACGTAAAGTGCTTACATGCAAATTAGAACATCAACAAGTGACTTAAGGAGTTTTGTGTCAGAAGTCCTCCTTACCAGGTCAGGAAGCAATAATTTCAATTGTGATACAAGACTAGTCCCTTCAAATTAAGGTGGAGGAACTTGATAAATTTACTTAAATGTGAAGCTGCAGTGTTCCTAAGCAAACTGGAAAAGAAAACGGAAAGAACAATCCATAATGAGAATAGCAATTGTTCTTGTCCAAGTATTATATTTATTCATTTTCCTTCTGCTTATCATGAGATTGTGGTATGTACAAAATGTATTCTGAAGAGAGATGAGACAGAGAATGCATTCTGGTGCATGGAGAGATATTTTTATCTATTTACATATTTAAATATCTAAGATACTATATTTTTAGATATCTATAAATACATATGAACATACAAAAATATGGAAAATATTCTGTTCAAGAAATTAAAAATCTCAGCACTCCAATTCTTAATGTTACAAGTTCATGTCCTCTGTAGAAATTGTAAGTCAATGAAAGCATTTAACACTGTGACTTTCACTGACCTAAAGTTTCAGTTGTAGAGTTAGGTGATTACAACAAAATCAGCAATAATTAGTGTTGGCTGGAAGGAAGGGGAAGGATTGTTGTTTCCTTTTAAACATATTTCAAAATTTTAAGTACTGTTCTTTATTAAATAACATTAGTCATATATATGGTGAAATAGAAAATATGTGAATACATTTTGGTATTCTGAAGTAGTGAGTCACTAACAGCTGTATTTCTTAAATCTGTTCCCACACCTTATTGTACCAAAGCAGGTAAGATTGCCATTAGCAGAGTCAATATTCACAAAACTCTAATAAGAATGAAATGTCAATATATGTTACTATAGCCTTTGACATGATGCATGACAAAGACCTCTGCACAGCTTTAAACTATGCTGAAAGACAATGACAACTGAAACCACAGACAACTCCGAGCGTCTTAAGGTACATCTCTGCCAGTAAACTGAACAGGTTCATGACACAGGCTCTAGCACTGCTCCATAGTAATCCCTGGTGGTGAATTGTTAGCCTGCTCCCTGGCATGGTTTCACTTCATGCCAGCTAACACTCTAAGACAATGATTTAGGAATTCAAAAGTGCCAGAGCAGATTGACAGACCAATATGGATGGGATTACGTATGCAACATATTCCTTTAGTTTAATGCTACAAGCACACCTTTCTGATGAGCTTCACTACAGGCCTTGGATTACTTCAAACATGCTGAATTAATATTAACCAGCTTAAAATATTATGCTTAATATCACAGGACTGCAGAGACATCACATGAGGCCAGTAGAGACTGAGGACCAAGAGCTACATAGTGTGGGTTTGGTCAGTCTGTTTCTTTTTGCCTCAGGTCCAGAAAATGTTCTCTGTACTGGTTAGAGACTTAGTCATATCTCTAAGTCTTGGAGAACTGGAAAAAAGATTTTTAGCAAGAGCCAATATGGCCTTTGAACTCTGAGAGGCTCTGAGACTCTTTTCTTGTTTTAATATGACCTTGCCTCCAGCAAATCCTGACAGTATCAAAATACTACTTCCTCTCCAGACCAGAAGCATAACTGCATCTTATGCAGATGTACCAGCATTAAACTAGCTAGCTCAAAGCACTGACAGTTGCATGCAATTCAGAGCAAGTTGTAAAACTATTCCAAGATGCTGGATACACTCTCAGATAGTCAGCATATTCTGAACTTCACAATCCTTTAGCTGAACTACTAACCTGACTGGCATTCACAGTCTAAATAACTTTATAAACTGTGTTTGCAAATTGCATTCATGTCTGTGGTACATACAAGCCTTAATTCCATCCAGCCTGGCCTTGAACACCTCTAGGGATGAGGCATCCACAACTTTCCTGGGAATTGTCTCACCACTCTCAGAGTAAAGAATTTCCTCCTAATATCTAATCTAAATCTACTCTTAGTTAAAACCATTACCTCATCTCACCTCTATACTCCCTGATAAAGAGTCCCTCCCCATCTTTCCTGTAGGCACCCTTTGAAGTACTGGAAGGCCTCTATAAGGTCTCCCCAAAACCTTCTCTTCTCCAGGCTGAACAATGCCAACTCTCAGCCTGTCTTCACAAGAAAGATGCTCCATCTTCGTGGTCCTCCTCTGTAACCTCTCCAACAGGTCCTTCTTATGCTGGTGGCTCCAGAGCTGGATGCAGCACTGCAGGTGGGGTCTCATGAGACAGTTGGCCTTCTGGGTTGCAAGTGCACATTGTGGGCTTATTTCCAACTTCTCATCAACCAACTCCCCTCCTCCAAGTCCTTCTCAGCAGGGTTGCTCTCAATCTATTCTCTGCCCAGCCTGCATTTGTGTTTGAAATTGCCCTGATTCACGTGCAGGACCTTGCACTTGTCCTTGTTGAACTTCATGAGGTTTGCATGAGCCCACCTCTCCAGCCTGTCCAGGTCCCTGTAGATGTCATCCCTTCCCTCCAGGATGTTGATCACTCCACACAGCTTGGTGTCGTTGGCAAACTTGCTGAGGGTCCATGTCGCTGACAAAGATGTTAAACAGTCCCAATACTGACCCCTGAGGCGCTCCATTTATCAATCCTCTCCACTTGGATATCAAGCTGTTGACCACAACTCTTTGAGTGTGACCATCCAGCCAGTTCCTTAGCCACCGAGTGGTCCATCTGTCAAATCCATGTCTCTCCAATTTAGAGACAAGGATGTTATGTGGGACAGTGTCAAACACTTTGCACAAGTCCAGGTGGATGTCATCAGCTCTCTTCCCTTATCCATGAAGACTGTGACCCTGTCATAGAAGGCCACTAAATTTGCCAGACACTATTTGCCTTAAGTGAAGCTATGTTGGCTGTCAGTGATCACCCCCTTGTTTTCCAAACTCTGCCTTAGCAGAGTTTCCAGGAGGATCTGCTCTGTGATCTTGATGGGCACAGAAGTGAGACAGTCCAGCCTGTAGTTCTCCAGGTCTTCCTCTTTCCCCTTTTTAAAAATGGCGGTTATGTTTCCCCTTTTCCAGTCAGTCCAGTGGCAACTTCACCAGACTGCCATGACTTCTCAAATATGACGGATAGTAGCTTAGCAAATTCATCCACCATCCTTCCCTCAGGCCCCACAGATTTGGGCACCTTCAGGTGACTTAGCTGATCTTGAACCTGATCTCCTCCTATAGTGGGTGGTTCATCTCCCTGAAAAATTTATGTTTCTGACCAGATCAATCCTGGTCCCACATTTTTTGATTCCGTCTGAAAGGAATCGAATTCTGAAGCTCTGCAATGCAAACTGTGAGGACTGGGAAACCTCCTGATCTACATTAACGCAGACAAACACCTGTTACCTACACTATTTATATCATCTATATTTTTGTATCTTCACAGTATTGATGGCAGTTTAGGGATTCCTTCTTTCCCAAGCTTCTTCAAAAACAAGTAGTGTTCTGTCTTTAAGTACTCACATGGGAGGCAGAAGTANTCCTCCTCATCTTTAGGTGGAACTTCCTATGCTCAAGTTTGTGCCCGTTACCCCTTGTCCTATCACTGGGCACCACTGAAAAGAGCCTGTAAGTCAATTAGTCAGTCAATTAGTTGTGAGGAACCACCTTGAAAACTATGACAGGAAACAATGAAACTCCTAGTTCTAGTTTCCATGAAAGCACCATGGAAGTAGCACTTATATAAATTGCAGCTTAGGAAAGCACTATTAGAGACGTGTAGTAATAAATTCAGCCCTACCTGGATCAAACTACAATTTTCTTCTGAACCTGAGTAGTTCATCTGATAAGGATGGTAGAGAGCAGTCATTATTATGTACTGAGATGGCTAGTCAGAGTGGACAAAATATATGACATGCCAAAGTACCTCTCCATATGATTCATACACATTTGTGTATGTTGGAAGATCCTGTTAAGGGCTCAAGAAGTAGCCAAGTAGCTACTGCATTTCTGTGACTTAGAAGCTGATATATATGATGAGGAATACAATAATATGAAATATTCTGGACTATGTAAACATTTTCCTAAAGTTTTAAAATGATATCTGTGAAAAAAAGAAATACAAGATGTTTGTCTTGCACATATACACATGCAATAAAACAAAAATTTAAGGATGCTGCTGTTCTAAAGGTATGTTTGATTCTTCCAATTGATTAGAGAAGGTCCTTAAGATCAGTGCTCCCTTAAGAAGTCTCTTGTTATTATGTATTGGAAATATTTATATATGCTTAATTTGGTCTTTTTTATTTTTCTAATAGAAATATCTTTTCAATCAAAAGGCTTTGAT
This sequence comes from Rhinoptilus africanus, assembly GCA_013400135.1. Taxonomy (NCBI): domain Eukaryota; kingdom Metazoa; phylum Chordata; class Aves; order Charadriiformes; family Glareolidae; genus Rhinoptilus; species Rhinoptilus africanus. The sequence continues at coordinate 93,114 of VXBO01014038.1, read as the reverse complement.
GTTAGCTATTTTTTAAAACATTTACATTCTATGCAGAGATTGTCAAATATGATTTGAAAGAAATAATCTTGATTACCATGTCTTTCTTTTTCAATCAGAAAGCCATTTCCTAAAAACTAGTAAAATCACCTTTTCCACCTACATAAAAAATACCCTGTTTTTACAAGTATTACTCTGATGCTTCAGTTTCATAGAGATATTGTATATGTTACGCATAAGATAGGTTGTTTTGTCCTATAAAAATTAAATGGTAGCCATTTTATTCTTCTACCTGACAGCATGGTCAGATAGCTGTTGAAGAGATATTTACTCATAGAATTACACAGGGAGATGGGAGAAACAGAAGAGCTTTTTGGTGAAGCTACTCTGTAAGTAGCTCATTGCAACTGGAAACCTGCATTCTGGATGTACAGAAAAGTGTTTGTTGTATCAAAACATTGAACAACGGGTTTCTGGCAGGGCCCTGAAGCCATTCAAAATTGGCCAGCAGAACATATAAAGAGAACCAGAATGGGAAAAAAAAAATCTAAATAAAAGAAAAAATCATTTTTGACAAAAGCCTAAATGTTTTGTCTTCATAATTTCTATCCATGGCTTGTCCAGTGGTGCCTGCCAACTGAACCTAGAGGAGCACTAGATTTGCCATGAATCCAAACTAACACATTTCCCCTCTGAACAGCTGATAAAACTACTGGGCTTCAAGAAATGTCAAAACATAAATGGAGCACTTTGGTCTGATTGCTCTTTGCTTTCAGTCTCATTTCTGCTTGTGCAAGATGGTTGCAAAATGATAGCAAAGTTGAATTGTGGTTTTCTTATCGCCACTGTGCGTGGTGCAAATGATATGTTCAACTGTGGGTATTCAAAAAGCTTTCAGATTAACAAGTTTTGATTGTGTTGGAAAGCTTTTAAGTTTTTTCTAACTATGTATTTCATACTACACCAATAGGACCTTGAAATACTGTCCAGAAAGGGTGACTGAACATTGTTCTTTGCTCTTCCCAGCTGCAAAGGCTTCTGCAATGGAGAAGGCCACAAATTAGTTACTAGAGACAGGCTCCATTATAGTCAGAAGCAGATGGCAGGTAGTTTTGAATGTCTTCATTACTTTATTCTACATCTTGTTCCCCCAAAGTCATTTTAAATGGAGAAGTACTTTTCTTTAGCTTTTGTATCTGAATATGCAATTAGATTTCTGTAGATAACTGTACCTCAGCATCTTCTCCTCCTGCTTGCCTACTAGTATTGTCTGCATCCATACGGTAATATTAGTAAAACTGCCACAAAAAACAACTTGATCAAAAGACTGACCTCATTTTCTGTAACATTTTGGGAAACAATATGAATTGGATTGATTAATTTATTTAATAACATTAATTGTATTACAGCATTCAAAGGTAATTTTTAAAGAGCTTATTCTCTGCTGATTACTCACTTTCTGTCCTGTCTCTTCACTAATCCTTTGGTTCAGTTTTTTGTTTGGATTTTTTATCATCACAGATTCTTTCCTTATCATCATAGATTCTTGAAGTTATGATCACAGATCAGAGAGCTTAGTACAGAAAGCTTATTACAGATAAAGTGTTCTTATTTTTGCTTAAGGGAAAAAGAGATCTTTTAAAAATTACAAGCATATTCAAATAGAACTTTATATGGGAAAGTTTACAAATTTTGGATCATTTAGAGTACATCTCTAGGATAATACATATTATTGTAATATATAAAATAATTTTCTCTTTTAAACCAAATCAGAAATATTTTCACAAATTGTTGACCAGAAGGCCATTCATATTCAACTGACGTATTTGTATTATTGCCCATTAACCAATTGAAACTAAGACACCACGTTTTGAAAAGCATCTGTTGTTATATTTGTTTATCCTATTTCTTTAAGCAAGCAAATAAGTTAGCTATCAAGGTTAATAAAATTTCTCACTTAGAGATGTGCTAGACAGATTACTGGTATCAGATTTCAGCAAAATGCTTTAGGGAAATCCCAGCAAACAAACATTACATTCAGTACACAGAAAATGTGGTGACATTCTATGGCCTACTTAACATGAGAAGTCATTAGATACTGTAAAAAACCCTTCTGGTCTTCCATCTATGGATAAGGATTGTGTTTTCTAAAGAAAAAAGAGGAAAAACCAAAAATTTCACACTTGATAAATGTTGTCTACAGACTATATTTAGGTCAACCTTTTCCTCTTCTTGCCACTTCTTCTGCAGTTGCAGAAGTACTAATCTGAAATGATTAAGCCAGATTCCGATTTACTTCCTGTTCCAAATGTACCACCTAGTCCTAAATATTCAAGATGAGGATTGCATTAGTAGTAATGCAGTCCTCTTGTAAAACACTAGCAGTGTATGTAGCAGGCCTGAAAGAGTCTCTGCTATCATAAACTTCTGAAAGTAGCAACCACTGAGATCCACCACAGATAACTTAATGGCTGAAACTATGGTAGGAGGAATATGTAACTATTCAATGATAGATAATCCTGTGTGGGATGGAAAAGTTAAGAAATAAAAAAGTTAGTCCAAACATTCATTCAGGAGAAAAAATTGTATTTATAAAAGTATGCCTGAGTATATCTCCCCTAATTTTGGACATTTAATTGAAATTTAAATTAGGTGATTAGTTTTTAAAAAAATCAGTGAGAGAAATAGGTTCTTTTTGGTGGAGGTTTTAAGTGAGATTTGCATGGCTGCACTTCTATCTCACTTAACTGAGTTGGGAGCATCTCGGATGAACCTTTACCTTCCAGATCTTTAGAGTAGATAGTGAAGATTAGTGGTAGATAGTGAAGATTAATGGAGAGCTTTATATTTTATCTTGGAGAACATTTCAGTTCTTAGAAAGTTTCCAATAATACAAATTCATTTGTTCCCGCATGTCATACAGACCATACCCATATGCCCATGAAATAAGATGCATTCTAAAAAAAATATTTGAAATTTGAATATTTTTGTATTATTAGTGCCATTATATACACTGATGACATAAGAGCAGTGATACAAACTAAAATTTCTCAGTCTCACCATTGGTTTATGTTTTCCTTAAGTTTGTTTCTAATATGAATGTTTTCCCTTCCAAGATTTAGAAGCTGGGCATGCATAGAAGGATCTGTGGAAACTGCACTGTGCAGAGTGAAAAAAAATAATAAGCTTAACTGAAAAGAGCAGTCTACAGAACAGATATATGCAAATTAAACTGTACGTTCTGGGCATCATTAGAGGACTGACCAACTTAAAGCAATAAAGTAAATCCTCTGCAAAGTGAGGCAGTACTAACATCAATAGTTACTTATTTATGATCTTTTTTAAAGAATGATTCAACTGTTTTGTTTAGACACAAAGATATTTTGCTGTCTCCATGAAAGATCTATTGGTCAGATGAATATTCTAGTGCTTAAGTACTTCAGCACAGTGCAAACATTTTATTTTCTATACATTTACAGAATAAATCCAATGATTAGTCACAAATGCCTTCCATATGTCCTGCTCTCTGCTTCCTTTTGCAAAACGTATTTAATTATTCTTTGGCATGCACATTCATGGTAGGTTTTTTCCGCATTCGAAGAATATTCTTTAAGTGATTAGTCGTCTTCTGATGAAAGGTCATGGCTGAGAAGTTCTCATTATATAAAAGAAACTAACAGAATGTGAAATGAACATACAGATGACATAATCCATATCATATACTGAAATCCAATTATCCAAAAAGGAGTAGGATGGTTGGGTAAACACTCAATTAAAAACTGTTTTCTAAACTAGCAGTAAAATGGTCAAGAGTGCAGAATGTCAATCCTTTCTTTGCCATAGAGGTTTTTAATTTCCTTTAGCAAAACATTTAGCTTAGACTTAACTGCAGCTACTTTAGCAGTCGAAGACATTTAGCTGACATTAGTCTTCTTCGTTCCATCAGAAGCCACCACAGTGACATCTACAAAAAACTATTCATTCTGTCATAAGATTGATGCCCAAAATAACAAGATGAATCATAGCTGGTTGTGCCTTTTCTTTTCCCTTAACTCTGCAGAAAGTCTAGGGAAATGGCTTAGATTGGACACTTATTTTTAGATGGCTAAAAATTGTCCAAAACCAATATAATTAGTGACAGTTTAATATTTTAGTTGGTTTCAGAATCAAAAAACTGTTTTCAGAATCAAAAACAAGAATAGAAACCAGAAGAGCAAATAAAGCAAAGCCACCTGAGATACCTACATAAAGCTAAACACCAGGACAATGATGACGATGATGAAAAACAGATGCCTTATTCACAGCTGGAATCTCCTGAGGTTATGACCTTTCTCCCAAAGAACAAAGGATGGGGTTATCTTTCAAGAAAAGCCAAAGGGGATATCCACAACAGTGATCATTGTTCATGCCATGGCTTAGCACATGGCAGCAGAAAACAAGCCAATTTCACGTAGGTGAACACTCCAACCAGAAGACTGCATTGTCTAGGGCTACACCCTTTCTCTGACCTAAGGCAGGCAGGAATTCATCTGGTAAGATTCTGGAAAGACAGAAAGGCTGCAAATGGCTGCATAAATAATCAGGTAAGGCACTTAAAAGGGAGGAACTTCAGGTCCAGCTCCCGCTTCAAGACATAGGAAAGAATTGAATGCTTGTGTCTCCAAGTAACCTTAGGAGGCGGGACACCACTACAGCTTCCACCTAACAGCCTGTAGTTTTAGGTACTGCATAATATTGTGGCTCACTTATCTAAGCAACTTTTATTACCTTTTCAAAAGAGAAACAAAAGCAAATACAACTCCCATGTTTAAATTGCACTTAGTTTGAGATGTGCAATCTCACTGCTCTCAGATTAGAACTTCACAGAAACTGTGGGCCCTGGGCCTTTGAAAACCATCAGATAAATTCTAAGGTACAGCCTTTGGTCCTCAAGTCACCAAAGAAACATTAAAAAAAAAAATCAAACTAAAAGAAGACTATGAGAGATTGTCATATATCATGCTGACATTTATTTCCATCACTAAGAATGAACTGATGAAAAAGTCAGCCTCAGACAGAACAGGAGTTAAGCAGGTATCAGAGTCCAGATCTTATCAGAAAGACTGAATCTCAAACCAAGCACAAAAAATAGTATTAACTACTTATGCAATATAACATAATATTTCTTTATGTTATGACTGCACCAAGTGAACCTTCCACAGTTCCAGAACTGTAACTGCAGCAATCCTAACTGGAAGACCATTGCACATGGAGGAGTTATCAGTCCATGCAACTGTTAACCTGAGTAGGTGCATGTCTGTGCTGTCCTACACCTATAGCTCTGACACCAGGCCTGCGCTGTGCTCTGCATGTCCCTTGGATGCAGGATAAGTTTAGCCCACCCATGGTAACAGAGGAGACTGTAGGCAGCTTCCACGCAGTACCAGTGATTACACCACCTGTGTGTCCTTACATTTATCTAAAAATGTGGCTAGAAATTCTCTTGTGAACATACCTTTTTTTTTTTACAGTAGAAATTATTAATAGAATTCTTTTAAGAAAATCCTGTAAGAGCTCAAAAGACCTTATTCTTTACAGAGTTAGCTCCAATAAATAGCATTTTAAGTGATGTTTTACAGCATGAGCACCCTTCTTATTATGATCATAATGAACCAGCAGTTCCAGATGCAACACAGAAACCAAGATACCTTATGCTCCAGTTGAAATACCAGTATTTAGACCTTGAAATAACAAACTCATTTCTACTAACATCTCTGGTGTTAATTATACATCATCCAGAACACACTTTATTTTTTGAGAAACACTTAAAATATGTCCTAAAATGAAATGTTGAAAGTAGAAGCTTTTGATTAAGTTTCAGGTGCAGTCCATATTTCTAACATTCACAATGCATCAAAATCTGCTTAAGAGTGACCTACCTGCCCAGCTTTTTGAAAGGACACTATCCTTAATATTTCCTTGTTTCCGGCACTATTTTTAAGAACTTCGTAACTAACATATCAAACTCTTTAACAACGTCACCATTTCTTATTTACTCACATGAACAGGAATTATAACCTTCACTTGATTTTACATATAGTTAACAGAAGCATGTGCCTACAAGGATTATAGACCCTCATCTATATCATTACGAATTTGTTACAAGAGCTCATTTAAAATGAGGTTCAGGTCAAGGTGAGAATCCAGAGACCACAGTGCAATCTACGCTCCTTTCAGCCATTCCAAACACAGCTACTTCACTGGGTAATAAAAGATAAAAATGTACTACATTCTTACATACTAACCTCCTTTTCTGAAGGAGTTCACAAATCCGGGCAGCTGAAAATACATGCGTATTTGGGAGGAGCAGCAAAGTGTAAGAGAGTTAAGCAGGTTTGAATGTAAAAATTTGGAAGTCAAATTTGGTTATTACATCTCTATAAATTCCAACTAAGCCACAGACTCCAGGGAACTACTCCAGATGTCTAGTAAACACAGATCAGGCACTAACCCATAAAACTCCTACTAATTCCACTGATTTGTATCCTCTCTAAAATATGTGATGACTTAGGTGTTAGGAGAAGACTTGGGCATTTTATTTTTTTTCTGGAGTTGTGACTCCTACTGATCCATTTTCTTTTTTTTTCTTTTTTTTTTTTTAATTTTTACGCCCGCTCTATAAACAGGTACAACAATTATCTTAGCTTATTAAAGTTATATGCCCCTATCTTAAGGGAAATGTATGGTCTATGAAAATGCTCTTCCCTCATCTTCAGGGTAACTAAGCACTACTGAAGATGCTACCCCTTGCCCTACAACAACATGGCTACAAGGCAACGTGTCGCAATCACAATTAGGGAATAACTGTGAGAGAAAAGACTTTTATTTAGGTATCTGTACATGACTGGAAATTTAATGCTAAGGTTTTTTTGTGAGTACTTTTCTGCCCAGTTCGAATTGTTCTTCTAGATTGTGATACTCACTGAATTTCTAGTTTGTTTTCATAAAAATCATATTTTATAAAAGTTGGACAGTCAAAATACAGAAGTATCAAATAAACGAGGAAGAAAACCCCACAGAATATAAAAATCACTAAAACGCCTTGAGCGCTCACTGTCAGACAAACCACAGTTCCAGCAAAGAGTAGATCTCTCTTAATTTTCCTAAATGGCACATTCAAGAAAAAAAAGCAAATTAAAAGGAATCATCAGTTCAGCATTTAAGGAAAACACATTTGATAGTGTATTTTTAAATGAAATCTCCACCTCCAATAAAAGTGCCATGTTGCAATCTTGTTAAGTCTATTCACAGTATACTAACTTGATCATCTCATTCTTCTGCTGCAAAAAACCCAGAGCACACATAATGACAGTGTAATCAACATTTAAATGAATTCACAAGACATTGTCTAATCTTGTAAAAACCAGAAAAGATGTAACAATAAGCAGCATAGAAACCTTCTTCACTACCCTGTATGGATGAGCTTCCTAAAAGCGATGATCTCAAAGTTTGAAATGAAATTAATGAATAGAGAGATAATGGAGATAAACAGCATTTACAGCCTCATCCAGACTGATGCTGAGTTTCATCATCTTTCATATCATTCATTATAAGGTGAAGACTCTTAGCAGGATTGGTATGGAAGATGATTATTCAATTTAAAGTTTCATCCAAATCCTGTTATGTTTATCTCTATCTCATCACATAAGAGAACCTAGAACACAACGACTTTTCATTTTGAATATATTAACTGCATTTGGGTTTTTTGAAAATGCATTTGTTCAAAACAATAGTTACCTATTTTGTTGCCTCATATTTTAATATAAAAATGTATCTATCCAAACTGCTGATATAATTCATCCATCAAGATCCACATAACTAAACTCTCCTCAGACCACACAAATAAAAATCCTTTAAGAAAAGGATAACACTTTGCATCAAAGCCCTGAAAACCCAGACAGTCTACCTGCTTGCACCAGAGAAAAGGATGCTAATCCAGCATTCAGGATCTTTATCATCGCTCAGTGAAATATATAGAGCCACTAGTTCCATTTAGAGAGCTGCTAACTGCATTGCCTAGGAGGAGCAGTTCCTAGGAAGTCAAGTTTCAAGCTTTGTAGGACTCATAAATCAGTATGAACTCTTTATATTATACTCTGACACAAATGGAAAAAGCCCTTATGCTGCCGTTCCTCTTCTTTACATTAAAAGTCTGTATAAAGAAAATATTCCACTTTAGCAATGTGCCTAGTATTCTGTGACTGTCATTCTTCATGCTAACTATCATTATTTCCCTCTGGTCCTCTCTGAATTTGTTTTCTTATCTGTAGTCTTACAGCTGAATTCTAAATACTCTGGAAGGAAATGTCTTTACTAACAACTTGTTCAGTACCTAAAATTAAATCCAATTCCTATTCCATGACTGTTACAAGACCACAACAGATTTGGACAAGGCACACTTTTAAATCTTTACCTTAAAGTAATATATTTGTCCCTTTAGCAACACAAAATAGACAAACTTTATTTTTATTTCATTATAAAGAGAACCAAATCTTATGCTGTATGTGGTGGCATAACACAAAGGCAATGGACTAGCATATTGCAGAGTGTTTAGAACAGAAAGTGTTTCTCTCATGTAGTATTAGTTTTGCCTTTTGAAAATACATCATGGTTAGGGATGCAAGAGAGATGGTTACCACATCACATACAGAATATTTGTAGACTATCCAGAGTGAAGCCTTGTGCTAGCCATTAGCAATATCCAGTTAACCTCTGGAAACTTAATCTTTTCGAGGTTCTATCAATTCTACACAAGAGTACGAAATTTAACAAAAGCAAGTGCCAGATTCTCCAGCTGGGATGGGGTAATCCTGGTTACATGTGCAAACTGGGGGACAAGAGGCTGAAGAGCGGCCCTGCAGAAAGAGATCTGGGTTTTGGGTTGATGGCAAGTTGTATATCAGTCAGCGGTGTGACCTGTCAGCCAGAAGGGCCAACTGGGTCCTGGGGTGCAACAAGCACAGCATAGCTAGCCGGTCAAGGAAGGTGAGTCTCCCACTCAACACTGCACTGGTGTGGCCCCACCTCAAGTACTGTGTGTGGTTTTGGGTACCTCAGTGCAAGAAGGTGGGGTCTATTAGAGTGGGTCCAGAGAAGGGCAACCAAGATGATGAAAGGCCTTGAGAGCAAGACTTATGAGGAGCACCTGAGGTCACTTGATTTGTCTAGCTTGGAGAAGAGAAGGCTGAGGGGTGACCTCATCCCAGCCTACAACTTTCTCATGAGGGGGGCAGCAGAGGGGGAGGTGCTGATCTCCTCTCTCTGGTGACCAGAGATAGGACATGAGGAAATGGAATGAAGCTGCAAAAGGGGAAATTTGGATTGGACATTAGGAAAAGGATCTTCACTGAGAGGGTGGTTGGTCACTAGGGAACTAGGTTGGAACACTAGGGAAGTGTTCAGGGCACCAAGCCTGTTAGCGTTTGAGGAGGGTCTGGACAATGCTCTTAGTCATATGGTTTATTTTTAGGTAGTCCTGCAGGGAGCAGGGAGCTGGACTCTATGACCGTTATTGTTCCCTTCCAATGTGAGATATTCTATGATTCAATTTCTACAGCTTTTTTATTTTTTTCATCACATTGCTACTACCAAGTTTATGCTTTTTCTCCAGAAAACAAAAAGCCAATATCTGTAATGAATTATATTATTAAACCAGGAGAGCTATTTGGAGAATAAATACATGTAGTATATGCTTAAGAATCATACTGAAGACATCATAAATAACAAGCTGTATATTATCATTGGGTAATCTATTGGTTTTATTAAATACTGTTTAGACATTAAGAAAGAAGAGGCTAGACTAGCCAAAGAGGATTAGCACCATAAGAAAGAAAAAAAAAAAAAAAGATTAATTTAAAAAGGCTTGGATAAAGATGAAATTGTTTAAGAAAAGGCTATGACTCTATAGTTTGGCAAGCTGGTAGTCTAAATCACTGAAAAAGAAGTAATGGGCTCCTTGGCTTGGAATGCTACTTCTGTTTAATTGACTCTCCTCTGTCCTTTGTCCTTGCAAAAATTCTAAACACAGATTTAGTTTCTAGCAGACAGCCAAGCTTATATATCCCTCATAAAATCTCAGGTAGTTTCGTGTGTTTTTACAGCTTATGCAGACAAAAAGTGGCAATGAGTTTGTGAAAAGACAGCTCTGCATCAAAGTACTCTCTATCAGTGAATAGACAGGCTTATGGCTAAGGAGAATTCTGCTGTACCTCATTTTGTTCAGGTGGGATCAGCCTCCCCATTTCCTTGCCCAATTACTGTCTCCCATGAGCTGAGCTACTTATACCTAAAATGTTTTTAGAAAGCAACACTGAACTATGGTAGCTTCTTCTATGAAGTCCATGCAGTATAGCAGCGAGCAGATAGTTTGGTGAAGTTACAAATACATGTTATACCAGAACATCAGTGCTGGTTTATACATGCTGGGTTCTTCTGAAATTTGTGACTAATACTGATTTAATACACAATATTTGCGATTCTCATATAGTACAGTGGTGGATGCATAAATAAGCTCACATCAGCAGCTAAAAATATTTTTGACACTAACTCTCCACTTAGTTGAGATTGGCCTCATTAACATCTATATGACTTCCTTACTACGTCATATTGCAAGAGTAATTTATATGTAACAAGTTTATCATGATATTTGTTTTATCTGTGTCACTGTTTCTCCCACTTGACCTGTTTCTGCTAACTAGATGTGGTAAGTACTTAGTCCTACACAGTGCTTTTATCAATAGTCACAAAATGTTTTACAAAGAAGATTTAGTATTTTGATCTCCATTGCTATCAATGGAGAAACTTTGGCAGAGAGGTCAAGTGCTTTTTAAAGTATATTCAGCACATAAATCACAGAGTTAAGCTAACAGGACTGGAGTCTCAGTCCTATACTATATTACTATGGCTACATTCCCTCCCCTAGAGACAGAAAAAGCCAAATTCAGGTGGCTAATTACAAGTAACCACAGAAAACCAATAATCCTTGAATAATCCAGTTTCAAAAACCCTGAATTATTAGATTCATAGATCCCTTGTAAGCCTCTGAAGTAATTAAACCCTGACTGAGGAGCTAAGCGATCTTTAGCTCAAATCCTATGAATAGATTAGCTTGTGAACATAATGTATGCTGACTACTAATGTGCTATTTTGCTGTATAAGCATTGCGTGTAATTCAGCAAAACCCTACTGAAATTGTACATATAATAGACTCACATCATCTTTACAAATCTAAAGCTAACGTTAGAAGAAAGTATCAAGAAATATAATTTTGTTTCTTCTTATACCAATGACAACATTAGATGCTCTAATTGACAGAACACAGCCAGATACTTCAAGGCTCCAAGGGATGCAGATCCGTGACTCTTTTCATAAATGATGAAATGGAGCACTGTCTGATGAGGGCAGTCGAGTAACAGGAGTACGAACTGTTACTCTTCCACCATTTTAAAACTTTCAGAAAGAAAGCCTTCAATTTAAGGTTTTCTAGAATTATTAAACTGTTGTTAATTTTGACTATTTTAACACAAAATATTCTGAACACTCTTTTGGAAACATACCACAGTGCCTGGAGTAAGTTAAATGTCTTTGAAGTTATCTGGAATCTCTTCAGTGACAACGCAGGGAGAAGAGACCTTTCATTAAATAGACTTGTATTTAAACTCATGTGTTGAGCAACAAAATGCATGGGAAGCATTTCTTTACCGAGAGAGTGGTCAAATACTGGAACAGGCTTCCTAGAGCAGTGTCTATGCCCCAGGCCTTTCAGTGTTGAAGAGGCATTTGGACAATGCCCTTAATAATATGCTTTAACTTTTGGTCAGCCCTGAATTGGTCAGGCAGTTGAACTAGATGGTCATTGTAGGTCCCCTCCAACTTAAATAGTCTATTCTATTCTATTCTATTCTATTCTATTCTATTCTATTCTATTCTATTCTATTCTATTCTATTCTATTCTATTCTATTCTATTCTATTCTATTCTATTCTATTCTATTCTATTCTATTCTATTCTATTCTATTCTATTCTATTCTATTCTATTCTATTCTATTCTATTCTATTCTATTCTATTCTATTCTATTCTATTCTATTCTATTCTATTCTATTCTATTCTATTCTATTCTATTCTATTCTATTCTATTCTATTCTATTCTATTCTATTCTATTCTATTCTATTCTATTCTATTCTATTCTATTCTATTCTATTCTATTCTATTCTATTCTATTCTATTCTATTCTATTCTATTCTATTCTATTCTATTCTATTCTATTCTATTCTATTCTATTCTATTCTATTCTATTCTATTCTATTCTATTCTATTCTATTCTATTCTATTCTATTCTATTCTATTCTATTCTATTCTATTCTATTCTATTCTATTCTATTCTATTCTATTCTATTCTATTCTATTCTATTCTATTCTATTCTATTCTATTCTATTCTATTCTATTCTATTCTATTCTATTCTATTCTATTCTATTCTATTCTATTCTATTCTATTCTATTCTATTCTATGCTATGCTATGCTATGCTATGCTATGCTATGCTATGCTATGCTATGCTATGCTATGCTATGCTATGCTATGCTATTCTATTCATCTCTACAGAAAATATATATATTACAATCATTGGATGCTATTTGAAAGGAACTACTGTTAACTCATCCCAATGTCTCAGCTCATTAAAACCCTCAGCAATTCATTAGAGGACAAGAGATTGTTTTTCTTAAATGAAATCGGATTGAACCTAAGAACTCATTTTTAATAGTCACAGTCACTGGATTTCTGTCAGTCACCAAGGCTAGAGCATCCCTTTGAGCCATTAAGTACAACACAGATAAAGTGTGAATTTGATGTAATGCAGAAAGAACAAATCCATCTCTGCACAAATTCTTTGTCCTTTTTCTATTTTCTGCATCCATTTTCTGTAGGTTTTTAGTGCACATTTGGAAAGAAATTACGTCTCTTGGCATGTCTGTCCAAAAAAGACACCATTTTTAACAAGACTACAAGGCCAGAGCCAACTTGGGCCACAGCATAAACATATCAGTGTTCGGGTTTGTCATATCCTTTCCTCATGAGAAATCCTCTTTGCTGAAGATTTGTTACAGAAATTTCAGAGTACAGAATCCAGGACCTGAAACATTAATGAGTAGCAGCACCAGCTTATATTACTAACTGCAGCATAGGAAAGGTGGGAATGTGTATTGCTCTCTTAAGCTTATCTTCCCACCTGCCCGGCTCTGTAACTTGGTGCTCCATGTTCCCAAAGGCATTTGATGCCAAACAGGAACAACAGGGTCCATCTGCCCAAGAAAAGGAGAAGAAAAAATCTAAGCCTCATAAAGGTACAGCAGAAGGCCGTCATGGCTACAGATTGTTTTTTGAGCACGTGTTCCAGCTCTGTATTATAGAATCATAGAATCGGTGAGGTTGGAAGGGACCTTTAAGATCATCAAGTCCAACCATTCACCTCCCCTGACAAAAACCACTTCTAAACCATGTCCCTAAGCACCTCATCTACCCTTTTCTTAAACACCTCCAGGGATGGTAAATCCACCACCTCCCTGGGCAGCCTATTCCAATGTTTAACAACCCTTTCAGTGTAAAAATGTTTCCTGATATCCAATCTAAACCTGCCCTGACATAACTTGAACCCACTTCCTCTTGTCCTATCCCTTGTCACCAGGGAGAAGAGCTCAGCCCCCATTTCTCTAAAACCTCCTTTCAGGTAGTTGTAGAGGGTGATGAGGTCTCCCCTCAGCCTCCTCTTCTCCAGGCTGAACAACCCCAGTTCCCTCAGTCGTTCCTCATAAGGTTTGTCCTCCAGACCCCTCACCAGCTTCGTAGCCCTCCTCTGGACACGCTCCAACACCTCAATGTCCTTCTTGTAGTGAGGGGCCCAAAACTGAACGCAGTACTCGAGGTGGGGCCTCACCAGTGCCGAGTACAGGGGGATGATCCCTTCCCTAGTCCGGCTCACCACACTATTCCTGATACAGGCCAGGATGCTGTTGGCCTTCTTGCCCACCTGGGCACACTGCTGGCTCATATCCAGCCGGCTGGCCACCAACACCCCCAGGTCCCTTTCTGCCGGGCAGCTTTCGAGCCACTCCGCCCCGAGCCTGTAGCGCTGCTTGGGGTTGTTGTGACCCAAGTGCAGGACCCGGCACTTGGCCTTGTTGAACCTCATGCCATTGGCCTCAGCCCATCGATCCAGCCTGTCCAGATCCCTCTGCAGAGCCAACCTACCCTCCAGCAGATCAACACTCCCGCCTAGTTTAGTGTCATCTGCAAACTTACTGAGGGTGCATTCGATCCCCTCGTCCAGATCATTGATAAAGATATTAAAGAGAACCGGCCCCAGCACCGATCCCTGGGGGACACCACTTGTGACCGGACACCAACTGGATTTAACTCCATTTACCACCACTCTCTGGGCACGGCCATCCAGCCAGTTCTTTACCCAGCGAAGAGTACACCTGTCCAGGCCATGAGCAGCCAGTTTCTCCAGGAGAATGCTGTGGGAAACGGTGTCAAAAGCTTTGCAAAAATCCAGGTAGATGACATCCACATCTTTCCCCTCATCCACTAAGTGGGTCACCTTATCATAGAAGGAGATCAGGTTTGACAGGCATGACCTGCCTTTCACGAACCCATGCTGACTGGGCCTGATCACCCTGTTCTCCTGCATGTGCTGTGTCATGGCACTGAGGATGAGCTGTTCCATGACCTTCCCAGGCACCGAGGTCAGACTGACTGGCCTGTAGTTCCCTGGATCCTCCTTCCGGCCCTTCTTGTGGATGGGTGTCACATTTGCCAACCTCCAGTCAGCTGGGACCTCCCCGGTTATCCAGGACTTCTCATAAATGATGCAAAGTGGCCTGGTGAGCTCTTCCGCCAGCTCCTTCAGTACCCTTGGGTATTATGATGCCTCTTCAGTGAAATAAACAACTTATCCAAGGAGTTCACTTTTCATATTGGCCTCGACGTTCTGATTCCAAATGGTATCATCACTTCTCAATTCTAGTCACAAGTGCTATATCCTCTCATGCCTTCTCTTTGCTATTCTAAGTACTTCCAAACTTTTTGTTCCTTTTTCTTTAGGAGGTCCTGAGGGTATTTCCTAATTCCTGGTAGCATTAAGACTAGTCAGGCATACTTTCATATTAAGAGTTTCTTTAAGCAACCTGTCTCTTTTTCTAGAGAGCAAAAGAGTGGTAAAAAGCCTCTCATTTCTAAACATATAATGCAAACATTATGCAGTTCAAATTTAAAAATTCAAAACCCTATTTCAATTATCATAATTGCTCAAAGAGTTCTTCATGCCTATGTACGAAACTAACATTTCTGGCCCTGAAAATATGCAGGTGATGAAATATTTCTGAATCTCCATTGGAAGCTTAGATCACAAAAGCGGTTTAACGAAAGACTAGAATTAACCTCGCTGAAATGCAAAATTATACTAGAAGATTCTTTATATTATACTAACAATGAGGTGATCTTATATAAGCTTTTGACATGGCATACTGTTGGGTCCAATTTTTCAGCTGTGCCTTACAAAGATGAGAAGAAAAACCTAACTATTGTATCTCTGGTGCACTGCTAAGAAGCTCAGCATACATATAGTTAAAGTGAATAGGAACAATAGGTCAGCATGATGGAACTTGTGGGGGAAAAAAGGCTAGGAAATGTGGAAGNAAACAAAAAAAAGGAAACCAGATCTTTGGCAAAATAAGAGAGCAACATAAAAGTATAGATAGAATTTGCAACTGCGCTAATTTGAATCAAATGCTGAAAAGCTTCAAAAGGTTCCAAGAACTAAACTTTGTAGAACTTCAGTGTAGAAATTCAACAATAATCTAACATCTGCTTCTTTCTTCTGACACTTACTGTTACACCTTCAGATGTACATCCCATATATTCAGTTAACACCAAGAGATGAGAGAAAATTTAAGCCAACTGACCTCTATCACCTCTAAAGATTTCTCACTAAGTCATCCTATTATCTCCCAATAATCCTATAAAGCGTCTCATGAAAACTGGGAACATCACTCACTCATTTGCAACACAAGAAGCAAGTTACTACACAAGATAAGGCTGGCGATTCATCTAATCTAGCACTATGCTGCTGACAATGGTCAGGTTCACCTTCCTGTAAGAGGAAATTCTGCTTCTAACACGTACAGAATATAATGTGTATGTGGAGGCCGCTCCATAGCCATCATAAACTATGGATAGGCTCATCTTGTAAATCATGAGGTTTTATAAGACTAATTTTGTATTTATTTTGCCTAGAATTTTCCCTATATAGAAATAATCATACTTTCAATTTTATCCAACTTTCAACCTCCTTGATTCCTTTTTGCAGTAAGTTGAATGGACTCATCATGTTTTATCTAAGAAAATGATCTTTTTATCAATTTTGAGTTTGTCTTTCTAATTTTTGTTAAACATTTGTTCATTTTTTAATTATTAGGAAGGAAAGAGGAAGTTAAAATACATGTGTATTTTAGCACTGCTGTGCTTTCCACCACCTAAACTCTCCACAGTATGTCTGTCCATCTTTGGTCAATGTACTGCCCAACTTTTCTCTCTGTTTATCTATAATACATGACAAGCCCAGATCCACAAAAATATACACGCAACTATTATCCTACTTGGATGCTAAATTCTCATTTATCTAATAGGAAATTCACAACACAACAAAACTTGTAAGGATTTGATTCTTTATATTTTAGAAGCTCAAGAAAAAATAATAATTATTATATTTGTAATTCAACCTATTGAATGCAATTTGAAGCAAATATCTGAGTTACAAACTGTAAATTCAAAGAAATATAAAGAAAACAACTGCTAATAACAATGAACAGCCTAAAGCAATCAATGATTTCTTTTAATGACAAATAGTGTGAGTCTGACTATAATTTTAATCCCTCTGTCATACCTTTCTGTCATATTTAATAGATTAGAACCATTTGCTGCTGGTTTTTAGTTACAGCTCTAAAGATGTATTAGGATACGACAGACCCAAGAAGCCATACTTTTAAATAAAACTTCTTCATCTTGTAAATAGACTTTTAGAATTTCTGGCTTTAATCATCAGTTTAATGAAGTCTAATGGATCTGTTATTATCCTTTCCCTTTAATGTGGTGATGAGAATAAAAATATAATTAAGAGTGTTTGAAATAAAGGAACAAAAGCTGAAGACAAGGGAGAAAAAGAGATAGATACAGCAATACTACATCAATGAGAGGTCAAACAAGCTGCAAATAGCTTTTCTATAGGCAGACACTCTAAAAAATACTCATTATAGGGTTCCAAAGCTTACTCATAAACCTGCAGCCTTCAAAATTTGTTATAGAAATGCTTTATGCCCCGTTGCGTTATGAACAAAACAAAACAAGTCTCGGTGAACTCGGTGCATCAAAACTCATTTTTAAAAGAAAATTGAGCCATGTTTTACTAAAAGCAAGTTTTCTGTATGAAGCAATAATTGAACAGGAGATGCTGTGCACATTTTGCATATTGTACTTGTGTTTTACCAAAATTAAGGCGATTCTACAGGCAAAATAAAGTCTGATTAGTTTCCAGTAAGATGAAGAGAACACTAAATGTATGTTAAATATCTACTTTCAAGAAGCTTCTTGTCTGAATTCTATTACTTTTATGTAGTTTTGCTTTGTTAAAGATGTATGTTATCTAAGTTGGAGAGATATGGATTTGATGGGTGGACTGTTCACTGGGTAAGGAACTGGCTGGATGGTCACATCCAGAGGGTAGTGGTCAATGGCTCGATGTCCAGATGGAGAGGGGTGACAAGTGGTGTCCCTCGGGGATCCGTACTGGGACCAGTGCTGTTCAATATCTTCATCAATGATAAAGCCAGTGGGATCAAGTGCACCCTCATCAGGTTGGCAGATGACACCAAGAGGAGTGGAGCGGTTGATATGCCAGAGGGATGGGATGTCATCCAGAGGGACCTGGACAAGCTAGAGAGGTGGGCCTGAGCAAACCTCATAAAGTTCAACAAGGACAAGTGCAAGGTCCTGCACTTGTGTTGGGATAATCCTAATTATCAATAAAGGCTGGGGGATGACATGATAGAGAGCAGCTCTGCGGAAGAAGACTTGGGGGCATTGGTGGATAAAAAGCTGGACATGAGCCAACAATGTGCACTCGCAGCCCAGAAGGCCAATTGCATCCTGGACTGCATCAAAACAAATGTGGCTAGCAGATCAAGAGAGTTGATTCTCCCCTGCTACTCTGCTTTCATGAGACCCGACCTGGAGTACTGTGTCCAGTTCTGGAGCCCTCAGCACAAGAAGGACATGGACCTATTGGAGCAGATCCAGAGGAGGGACACAAGGATGACCAGAGGTCAGGAGCACCTCTCCTGTGAAGACAGGCTGAGAGAGTTGGGGTTGTTCAGCCTGGAGAAGAGAAGGCTCTGGGGAGACCTTACAGTGGCTTTCTAGTACCTGAAGGGGGCTTACACGAAAGCTGGGGAGGGGCTGTTTGCAAGGGCACGTAGAGATAGAATGAGAGGCAATGGTTTTAGACCAGAGCAGGGTGGGTTTAGATTAGACATTAGGAAGAAGTTCTTTACAATGAGGGTGGTGAGACACTGGAACTGGTTGCCCAGAAATGTGGTGGAGGCCCCATACCTGGAGACATTCAAGGCCAGGCTGGATGAGGCACTGAGCAATCTGATCTAGTTGAAGATGTCCCTGCTTACTGCAGGTCCCTTCCAACACAACACATTCTCTGATTCTATTGGGCAGAAGATAAATCCTGATTTGAATAAAAATGATGAATAAGATAAGGACACTGTCGTGGTTTGGCACATATGTAACATGTACTTTATATATATACATGTTCTCTTTATAAGTGCAAAATATATACACATATATATATGTGTATATATATATACATGTTNGGGGAGATTTAGATTAGGTATCAGGAAACATTTTTTCACTGAAAGGGTTATTAAACATTGGAATAGGTTGCCCAGGGAGGTGGTGGATTCACCATCCCTGGAGGTGTTTAAGAAAAGGGTAGATGAGGTGCTCAGGGACATGGTTTAGAAGTGGCTTCTTGTCAGGGTAGGTTAATGGTTGGACTTGATGATCTTAAAGGTCCCTTCCAACCTCACCGATTCTATGATTCTATGATTCTATAAGCAACAAAGTAAATTATTTGTAGAGTCAGTATTTTTCTTAGAAGTTATCCTAAACTCAGAAGTTTCTATATTGTGCATTCCAAGGCATTATGTCAAAATACTTTTCCTCTTGTCCTAAAAAAAAAAAGAAAAAAACAATTTAGTTTTACATTCCACTTTGATTTTAATGCAAATGGAAAATCAAATTTCTTGGATCTTTAGCACGAATAGAAAAAAAAAATCTTCAGTTTTATTTTTTACATTCTTGGATAAAGAAAACGCATATAAGCTATTTAATAAATATCATGATCTTTCTTTCCCTTTCTTATCTAACACTATAAAACACATCACATTTTTATGATGTTTTATGAGTTTCATCACAAGCCTATGACTTCCCATCATAGTAGTGCAGCTTAAAAAAATCCTGAAACTTCATTCTAGGCTCTCTTTGTTTCTCGATTTAAATATGATAATCAGTGGTTTTACAATTTAACATCCTACAGTAAAGTTACTTGGTATTCTTTCAGCACACTCAAAAATGAGTGTTTATAAAATAGTGACAGAAAAAAACATGTTTTTTGGATACGAAGCAACAAAGGGGACAAGATTAAGTCATTTTACTTTGATAGATGATAGGAACCTGCTCAGGAGATGCGTGGGAAAGCTTATCTTAACGGTTTTCTCCTTGGACACTTTTAGCTGCACTACTTGTTAAAGAGAAGACAATATCTGGAGGTAGATCAGGAGGGAGATTCATCTTGGTTATTGTGTTATTTCAGCTCATCGATGAGATCAATGAAATGCACAAGAGAGAGATTTATTTAGTCTATTATACTACAAAAAAGCAAAAGCTAGTGAACTCCCCACATTATTTCCTCCCTACACCACCCTTTGAATCTCTTCCTGGTTTTTTGCAATGCTTGCTACTCATTTAGTTATTAGCTCTTTTGGCTTATCATTTCCACTACAGAGGATCTACACTTTTCCTCGAAGCCTGGGGGAATTTTTTTTGCCAATGGAGTACAACTTAAAATGTCGAGCAAAATGAGCAATGAACCCAGTTGCATACAACTAAGTCACCTCATTTTTTTTGTAAAATGTGTGAGTTTGAAATAAAATAATGTCACTTAAATTTCTACTCCATGCTTCATAAGCAGTTGAAAATAGAATATTTTTAGTCAGAAAGAGAAAATGAGTATGTAATGAATGTTATTTTTCAGGAAAACATTGCTAAAAATTTTCAACTTGTTTTCCCTTCTAGTATGCAGAGCTGAATTTCATCCATTTTTTTCCCATTGTTGTATATACCTAAGCTCAATACAGTACCAAAATAATTTTTCTGTGCCTTTGCCTATTTCTCTGTTTGATGGAATAGTGGCATAAAGGAGAACATCAAGGTGGACAATTCTGAGTAATTTATTCATGACTTCTTGATTCCTATGAGCTGAGTATATGGCATCACAGCATGACTCTTGGGTCGTCCTATATATGCAAGGATAATGCTAATTAGATACTCTGTAAAGAATAAAAAGTTGGGCAACTCCTCCTTCCCTCCCTTTCACACAACAGTTGGAGCCAAATGGTTGTTCAAGCTTGTTATACACAATTCTGTTGTTATAGGGAGAACTATTCCATAAGAAGATTAGATATTAGCTTAAGCTGCCTTGGTACAACTGAATAAGCATGAGCCTGCAGATATACAAATGCTAAATCCACTGGCATTATCATTTCTTAAGCATTCAGAAACCTCCAAGCTTTTCTAGATGGTAAAGCATCCTACTACACATAAGACTATTTCACAGACATACTAAATCTGTTTATTTTGAATAGAAGCAGCATTGTTCAAGTTAAGTTACAGTGTAATAAACAGATTAGGGCATTAAGCAACAGAATTATTAAAAGTGAAAGATCTTCAAAGTGAAGGGAAAGAAATAAATGCAAAATCCTCTATTTCAAACAAAAAAGCAATGAAATTTAAATTAAATCTAGCTCAAAATAATTTACCTTTTGGCATCATACATCAGTATTTTAAGTACCAGTTCAGAAAGTAAATAATAGTCCAGGATGAATGAAAAATTACCTGTCCCTTTTGATTCAGTGTGAATTTTCAAATTTAAAGTAACTTGTAGTCATTTATTTAGGGCACCTTGATAAAGTACTGTTTCTAACACCAAAGTAGAGACAGGAACTTACAAGATTTTAACTTGCTCCTGGAAATCTGATTGCATTTAATCTTTTTTCTGTCATTCTCAGTGGCTTATAACAATTTGACAATAATGCAGATAGGCTATATGTAACATTTTCTTTTTCCTGCAAAGGTAAAATTCACAGCAAAAAGGATCATTCACTACCCCTCTCTATCAGAGTTTAACTAATAGGAGTGTAGGTTCTATGCTGGACCTTAACACAGAACTCTTCTACTGTTATTACACCAATTGCTATTATAAAGCAAAATCTTGCACTGAAAAACAGTGATCCTCCCTGAGCAGAAGGCTTCTTTATTATAATATAAAGCTGGCTATGGCTGTGTTTCTGGCAGTATGTATCAGTATTTCCATACTGAAGTACAAAGCCTGAAGACTAAGCACTTCTAAATTTTCTTTGAAGTAATTCAATTTTTCATAGGAATAGATTTTGCAGATACTACCAGAAACAGCAGAAACAAGGTTGGGGGTGGAAATGTGGGAAAGTTATTAAAATCTAGTTATTTATAGTCTCTTTAAATCAAAGGGACTTTATAGCTGCCCTGCTTAGCTTTAGCATATTGTGCCAAAAAACCCCCCAAAGGCTAAATTTTCTTAAACACCATTGACCTAAGTTTCTACCACTTTCTAAACTTTATCAATATTAAAAATTTAGTTAAATGTTGAGAAACCATAGAATAGTCAGTTTACAACATAAGAAGCTTAGGCATCCTGTCTAAGCTCTTTTAAGAGAATAAAATTTGCTGGTAGGTACATGTTTCAGAAATACATCTATCCCCATCTTTAGTCAAGAAGGAGATAAAGAAAGAGCTGCCTTTGTGGCAATGGCAAAAGTATCAGACCTTAAGAAACCAAAAAAACCAAACTGGTGAATATTCATGGGAAACAAGAACAAGTCGTCTTGTCCCAGTTGCACAATTATCCAAATGTCTTAGAGATACATGCTCAAATTACGTATTAACTCAAAAATAGCTCTTTGTTATATTTAGGCTGTGTGCTTGTCCTCATAGAAATGGGGAAATATCCCAGTGTGCTCTTCAGACAGCATGGTTGTCAGAAAACCCAAATACATATGAAAAGTTATAGCCTTGGGTTATCTACTGTGGACACAGATGCTCAAGATAAATAAAACATGTTAACAGACTCCAGGCTGCAGAAAATGACCAGGCTTACTTGTTCTCCTGCCACTGCCAGAGACAGAATATTAGACTAGTTTGACTTGGTCCCCATCAGGAGACTTTTTTATATTGTTACCTCTGAGTTCAATTTTCAAGTGTTAGATCAAATGAGAACATTATCTTCTAGGTTTAAATATGCTATGGCGTTCTATACCACTTAAATATTTCCAGCACCTTTGAAGGAATAGAATGAATTCACTGGTGGTGTTTCAGACATTTCAGACAAATCTGGGGAATTTAGAGATAACTATAGTAGGATTTTTCCTTCATTTTTAAATTTTTTGTTTTGAGGGAGTTCTTTTCTGGAAGACTTCTATGCGGAGTTTTCATTGAACTACTACTATGTCAGGAAGTCAGGGAGCATGCTTGTCATTAAAGGATTTGCTGTCCCCAACCCTTCTAATCCAGAGCAACAATAAACACATTTAACATTCAGTTTGCCAGCTTTACCTTATCTTATACATAGGACAGAATATCCAGAACTGAAGAATGAAACATCTCTATAGAAACTTGTACTAATTCCTCCTCTTCTTCTGACGCTAGCACTGTAGTTTCACTGCATTTATTCTCACTGTTCTGTGAGGTGGGAAACTTCTGTCTACTGTTAACAGTACTAGTTGCTGGGAAACACACTGCAGCAAACAATTATCCAGTCACTATTTCAGTTTTCAAAACTGGAGTTTGAGAAGAAAGTTAAGACAACCAAACAGAAAAATGTTACTTTGTTCCAGACCCAAAATTCCAAAGAGAAAACATGTTTGTACTAACAGTTGTAGTTGTTCTCTTAAAACGGGTTGATTTTCTTGTTTGGCTTTTGTAACTTCAGCAGTGTTTTACCGCGCTTTTTCATAAAACACAACTAGCAATGTAAACATCCCTTCAGTGAGAAAGCAGGCTTGGTATAGATACAACTTCTTAATTTGTCTGTCTATGCAATTCACTGGCATGCTATGAGATTCAGTCAGCTACTGTGCATTACTCTTTTCCCTCTTGCTTGCGTGTCTGTCACACCGTCTTTCAAAAACAACCTTGTTTTTCATAAATCAGGCTGGATCTACTCGAAATCAGCATTGATTTGTTGGTAAAGAACAAGCTTGCACTGCCTTTATTGGTTTACATTTGAATTACCTGGAGGCAGTGTAAACGGAAGAATTATGCAGTGTTTAACACTATACAAAACGTTGTGTTGTATCTTTGATATGAGCATTTTATCCCAAATCCTTTACAGGGAAAATAAAGTAGAAAGACTAAGCAAGACTAAGCGAGAAGAACTGATAAAAAGCTATCTTGAAAAAAATTTCACTATCCAAAAAATTTGGAACATACCGTGTTCCTTTCAGACTGTTGAATGCTTTCCTTAATCACAGCTGTGACACATTTTAGCAATATGACCCACTGTTTTTTGCTAATAACTAAAGATAGAAATGGGCAAGATTTCTTGCTGACTAGTACAACAGGGTCACACTTTTCAGAAAAAAAAAAAGCCTTTCTGAATTTAATATACAATCATATTCATGTAGAATTCCAGGAGGGTTATGTGGAATTATAAATTGATTTAAATACTGTTTTAGCATAATTTCTGAAGTCTCTAATCAGTTTTATCTCTATTCTATTCTATAGGGCACTTCTGCAAAATGTGGTGATTGATTTCAGGTAAATAGAAATACAAACTTTGTACTTTGGTGTAATCTCATTTTTTGTACAATCTTTTTTTTTTTATGTGTAGCTCTTTCAAAAATTTTGCATTTCTTTAACACACTGGTTTGAAAACTCACTAAAGATAAATGATTCTGTGACATGGTTAGAGATATCTGTAGTAGAAAAAGAAAAGGCTTGTGCTTTAGGACACCATCTGTAAAGGAAAGCATTTGAGTAGAAGCCTCCCTAAAAAATGCTTCATTTCATAGGTCTCTACAACACGTTACCTTCAAAGCAGTTACTTTTTCAAAGCAGTCACCATTGCCAAATTTAATGGGGCTTGGGCATAGATTTTCCATATAGTCCTTTACAAGTCCTGTGAAACTCTGTGTAGGCTGAAACCATAAATTTCTTCAATTCACATTAACAGAGCATTTCATCCTGATATTATTTTGTAGTGATTTCTAGGCAGGCAGAATTTGGCATTGTCTACTTTACTTTTATAGCTTACTCTGCATCCTTCTCTAGTAAATTTTCACCTCTAAGTCTTATTCAAGTGTGTTCTAAGTTACTTTAATCCATCCTTGAGGAAAAGAGCAGATCTCTTTAACAAAAAATGACTGGCTTGGTAGACAAGGGGAGAGCAATGGATATTGCCTACTTTAGCTTCAGTAAGGCTTTTAAGACTGTCTTCCTTAAGATCATCACAGAGAAACTTTTGAAGTATAGCTGAAAAATAACTGAATGGCTGGGCCCAGAGGGTCATGATCTGTGTCACAAAGCCTAGTTGGAAGCCAGTATCTAGAAGTGTATCCCAGGGGTCAGTAGTGCATGCAGACCTGTTTAACATCTTCACTAATTATCTGGATGATGGGGCTGAGTGGTCCCTCCGCAAGTTTGCAGATGACATAAAACTGTGAGGAGTGGCTGATATGTCAGGGAGTCCTGCGTCATTCAGAGGGACTTCAGTAGCCTGGAGAAATGGCCTGTCAGGAACCTCATGAAGTTCAACAAGAAGTGCACCAGTATATGCTGCACACTGATCAGCTGGAAAGCAGCTTAGCAGAAATGGACCTGGGGGTCCTGGTAGGCAACAACCTGACCATAAGCCAGCAATGTGCCCTTGCAGCAAAGAGGGCCAATTGCTGTTGCATTGCCAGCAGCTCAAGGAAGGTGATCCTTCCTCTCTACTTAGCACTGGTAAGGCCACACCGGGAATACTGTTCTGGGCTCCTCATTATAAGGGATGGACATACTGGAGAAAGTCCAAAAAAGGGCCACAAAGATGATGAAGGGATTGGGGGGATTTTTGTATGAGGAAAAGCAGAGAGAGATAGGATGGTTCAGCCCAGAGAAGAGAAGGCTCGAGGGGGATTTCATCAACGTATATAAATATCTGAAGGGGGTTCTAAAGAAGACAGAGCTATGCTCCTTTCAGTGGTGCCCAGTGACAAGATCAGAGGCAGTGGGCACAAACGAACACAGGAAGTTCCCTCTGAACTATTTTAATGTGAGGGTGGCTGAGCACTGCCACAGGTTGCCCAGAGAGGCCGTAGAGTCTCCCTCCTTGTAGATCAAAAACTCAAAAAACATCTGGGCATAATCATGGGCAACCAGCTCTGGGTGACCCTGAGCAGGGGTGTTGGACCAGATGAGCCCAGAGGTCCTTTCCAACATCAACCATTCCCTAATTCTGTGATTCTGTAACAGAAACTTCTGTCATAGAATATAGAATTAGAATCATAGAATGCCTGAGTTGGAAGGGATCTTTAAAGGTCATCTAGTCCAACCCCCCTGCAGTAAGCAGGGACAGTCATATATGACTGAAGCCCAGTGAAGGTACAGAGCACAATAAAAGTGTTCAAAGCAAAATAAAAAGTAAAGCAGCAGCATCCTATAAATAATCAAATTGAAACGCTAATTGCATCAGGTTTAGCTTTAGCTGATACTACTAATCCTCCACTTAATGAACATTAAATCCAAAAAAATAAAGTTCTTTGCCATGTACCAATACCAACACACTTACTTGTTGAGTAATACATTATTTAAGAGCCAACTTTGCTGATACAAATGTCTTGATATAAATGCTGATATAAATGTCCTGCTTAGCATCTTCATAGGAAATTGCTAAACCTATGAAATATAGTGATTTATCTCTTATCACATTGTTTCTCCATTTAGACACAAACAAGGGATCAAGGGTCTTTTCTGTATAAATTAGTCTCTGTACTTCATAACACTAACAGTATTAGACTGGATGACAACTCATACTACTGCTATGGACTTCACTATAACTAGAAGAAATGTAGGGCTGAGGAAAATAATAGACAATTATACATATTTTTTTGCACTTGTCTATAATTTTTTGTATAGACAAAGATAATTTTTCTCTCTCACTTCAACCATCCAAAGCTCTCCCAGCAAAAAGTCCTAAGTAAAGCTCATCCAGTTGCAACAAGAGATACTCACTGTTAACTCTACGTTCTGATAGTTGATTGAACAGGTAGTTGTGACTAAGGAGTCATTTACACTAGGAAGCTAGAAGCATATAATATGATCAAGGTAATGATAGCCCATTATTCAGAATCCCCCACAAAATCAAGATACAGTTAGCTTCATTTTATGAATCTTTTGCAGTGCTTTTAACAGTACCTAGTAAGGAGCAGATGTGAAGATAAAACATTATTCCATAATGCTTTATGATCATAAATCTCATTTGAGTGTTTCCACTCTCATTTAATTTTATATCAGCTCAGGCAATGGGACTACGTATTTCCATGGGCTGCATTCCATTCACCAGACTATCTTCAGAAGGGAAATACTGTCAGTGTTTGAAAAGAGTTATTGGTATGACAAGGGTAATTATAACAGTGCTTTATGCTTTGGGAAGTAAAATAACACAGCTCTGGTTCATGGGCAGCAGAGAGACTTAAGTTATAATGTATGTGGTGTGGTGTGTTATTCTGTATTATTAGCCCTGCATGGCACTGCTAAAGAGAAATGGTGGCAAGTCAGGACGAATATAACAGGAACTGGAGTATTTGTAATTCCCTCCTCAACATCTGTTACATAAAATGTAATCTGCTCATTTGTGCAAGCTGTGCTTCTTTAGAGGCAATCTCCAAATCCTTTTTTGGATGTACCTGTCCCAGTTTGTACAATTTGAATGGGGCCCAAAATAGCCTGCATTTCAATTTCACATAATTTGAGAATGCTGCAGTGAGCAACCTGTTTATTTAAATTACATCAAAAACAAAGCAACACATGGGTATGAGTGACCGGAGAGTCAGAAAGGAAGAATTCAAAGAGGGATTGCTTTTTTTTGTTTTTTTTCAAGAGGCAGAGCTCTCAGATCACCAGGAAGAATATTAAGGAAAACAGTTAATATGTAGTTAAAGGAATCGTAATGCACATGAACATATGTTGTTTTACCTAATTTTGATCAACTTAAAAGTAAAAATGTCTTTATTCTTTCAGTTGGGTTTAACACGCCATCTGGTTTAATTATTCCTTAGGTAGCACACTATAAAGTTAATAGTAACGGTATTGTTAAGCCAATCAGAAAAAATGTTTCTGATGTGATTTTTCACCAAGGATGTTTCTCTTAAACCCATTGACTATGAGGTCAATGTAATAAGCTTTCGCATAAGTATTACGTTAATGCCTGTGCTTGGCAGATGTTAACTCAGAATTGTTACCTCTAGATTGACTCAAATCTGCTTACTCAATGAAAGAATTTTGTCATAATCTAAAGTGCTCCTTTAATTCAGAGGTTTGGGTAGAATTTTACTTTTAAAACTATTTAAATAGTTTTAAAATAGTTAAGAATATATGATGACATTTAAAACCACAAGATCTTATAGGATTGCCTGTTCAAAGGAAATAAATTGCAGTTTATAAAAGTCATGTTGATTAAAGAGTCAAAATACTAAAGTCAGTCTCAGTCCTCATTTCAGCAAGGAAAGATATGCCCAGTGAGACTTCTGAAATCCACTGCTTTGATCAACTAGGCAAGTGAAATATGGAATGTTCATTATTATTAATTCATTATAATACCAGAGGGAAGGTAGGGAAAGTGGGGATTTAGGAATTCACTTCAACATCTTTGAGTTGAAAAGGAATTTCCAGCAGTTTTGCATAATCCCAATTTTAGAGAGTCATCACTTTACAAATTCACCACTCCACTCCTGTTGACTTTCAACAGGACTTAACTATTGTTTAAAATCTTAGCTAGAAACTACTTTGTGTTGTTCATCTTTGAAACTATAATTAAA
>VXBO01014038.1:45155-64614 GCA_013400135.1 Rhinoptilus africanus | reverse complement strand
AAAAAAAAAAAAAAAGAATGCTGTAACAAATTCTTACAGAACTGAACATTTTCTTATGGCCCTATTTTTTTTTCCCCTGAAGGAGTTTCTGAACTGAGGGAGGGGAAAAAAACACCACAACAAATCTCTAAAACAGAATTTCATCTCAACGGATGCATTAGAAATACTTTATGAAACACACAACATACTGCTCTGAATTTAGCAAAAGAAAGGGAGAACATTCAGAACATGCAATTGGTAGGGGAGTGCTTGATATTCTCATCATCATAACATACATACTTTTATTCTCAAATGTACTAGTAGTATTATGTGTTCTCACTCCCTATTCCGGATTTCAGATTCAAAATTGATAAAGGACGTTTCATGATGACCATGAATTAAAAGAGCAGAAAGTGGACTAAAGCCTTACCAGTCATACTGAAAAAAAAAATTAAATCCCTTGAAACAAACAGGTGTTTTCCTGATTCTTAGGCTTCATTACCCATTGAAGCTGGATATAATTTATATACTGCTATTCTAAATTACACCAGTTACAGCTGTGTCTAGTGTCCTCATGAAATAGAAGAGGCAATAAAAATAACTTCAGTTCTCAACACCCATACTAAATTGAGTTAATGGAAATCATTTGTAGTTTACTAACTGCCTTCAAGTCTCATCCAACCTAGGAGTCCCTGAGCAGAAAACAGCTGGGGGACAGGAGGGCTTTAGGGACAAGTGCCCTACAACCTTGTGCTGTCTTTAAACTTCCCTAGGTATCCATGTACGGCTACTGCTGTGACTATCAGCTGAATGACTTGTTGATATAACCAAGTACATTTGTTCTTTGAACTAAATTCACCTGTAACCCATAAGTGGTAAACAAATGATACCAGAAAACTTTGGGTACTTGAATGTGTTTTATCAACTGAACAGAAGTTACCCAAAAGATGGGGATCTTTCCCAGGACTTATTTTTGGAAGTCATAAGGATGTGTTTCCAATTGACATACAATATTGATGAGTAGAAGAGACTCCGGCTGTAAGTTGATATTTGAATTTAAAAAGCCTTATCAACCAGTTCAAAGGAGCTAGCAGTATGTAACAGGTTTCAGTAGATGAAGACAGTAATTCATAGGCAATTCCATGATTTACTATCTGTCTTCTGCTTCAAAGGAATGGCAGCCAGTTCACCTTCCACCCTTCTCAAATACAAATAACTCATGCCCTAAAAGTAACCTGTATCCCTCACTGGAGCACAACCCACAGTCTGGGAAACACATTGTTAGGGGAATTTTCGAGGCTACAGTTCTGACGAGATGCTGCTCAACTTTGGCACATAATAATTTGAATTAAAAGTGAGCAGCCAAGTAATACAATGGACTAGTTGTTGGGGGAAAAAAAAAAAAAGGCAACACAGAAATAAGTTAACAGATAGATACAACCATCTCACTAATGCCCAACATTAAGAATAGCAATATCATTAGACAGGTGCAAGACTGGAACAGATCTCTCCAAGTCATCAAATCTGCTGCCTTGCTATCAGAGACCCATGTGTATTAAAACTATTAAAATCCTTTTCTAAATCAATTAAATCCCACTTCCAAACATTTTTTTTTTCCCACATCCCTGGAAGAACATTCAAAAACCTGCTTACTCTGATAATCAGCGATCTTTATTGATGTCAGTGTACACTCACTTAATCCTGAGCTAATTCTGTCCTTTTTTTTTTTTTTCCTTTTCTGATGTTTATTCTCCTGATGTACCTTATTATAAATCTCAGTTGTTGTTTGACTAAACAAGCCAAGCACTTTAAAACTTCATTTCTGGAGTGGACATTTGATTCCTCTAAATTCCTCTAAACACCTAACATCCAACCATTTTTCTACTAAGTTCAGCATGAGTTTCTGAATAAAGGGAATTATACATAACATTGCTGATGAAGTCTCAACAATGATGTCTATAGCGACATTAATACTTCTTGTTTTTCTAATTCACCTTGGAGTCACACATCCTTTTCACAACCCAGATAATGATTCATTAGCTATCCTGCAACTAACTAATATGCCAAAGATCTCTGTTCCTGGATGATGATAGATAAGCTCTCATTTTACTGCAGAAATTCATGTTGATAATTAATAAACACATAATGTTATACTTCATCTAACTGTAGTTTGCACCCTTTCTATTATTTAAGTCTATTACTTAAGACATATCAGTAGAATTTTAAAATGGAAGCTAAATATGATACATGTACCTTAAATATATCTGCTTCTTGAAACACTAGATACAAGGCATTCTTTGATATTATCCCAGAATTATTATTTGATATATCCCAGAGTCATGTTGTATCATATGATCTCATGGTCAAATCATTTGTTCTAAAACAGTGAAACCAGCCAAATAGCAAATTCTACATACAGAGAGTACTGCAACAGCTATTTGATTTTATATGTAAAAGAAAATGATTAATGCTTTCCATTTAGTAAGGAACAGCTGCACTCCTGACTTTACTATCTGGAAAGCAGGAGGAGAAGTAGCTGTTAAAAAAATTGTATCATTTTTAGTGAAAAATGGCTTCAACGTTGGGAATAATTGCTGTTGCCAGTAGGTTCCTAGAAAATTACAAGCAAAACACTGAAATAAAATGTATTAAGATTCAGAAAAATTTAAAATAATTATCAATACAAGAATTAATTACAAATAATACAATCATAGAATGTGTTGGGTTGTAAGGGACCTTTAAAGGTCATCCAGTCCAAACCCCCTGCAGTAAGCAGGGACATCAATATCAAATGTTGGCCTGTCCACATGTGTTCTGTTGGCCTCTTCACAGCAGTCAAGAATATGCAATTCCAGCTTAAAATAAATTCTCCAGTCACTCACACACTACAGTAGCTACTTAAATGGATCATGAAGCTGTTGAAAAGGGGAGCCTAAAGTATAAACAGAAAGTAACTACTTATTCCCTTTCTGTCATTCTCCCTCTTTTATTGCAAGCTTTAACAACTTGATCAATGAAATAAGAGATCCCAAATGATTATGCTTTCTGACATAATTTTTCTCAGTGGAGACTTATATACTTGAGGAACAAAAGATGCCCTGGGATTCAGTGAAGACTAAGCCTTACTCTATTCTTTCTGATCCCATGTCAATCAAGTGTAAGAAAATATTGATAGCTTTTCTGTTCTTTTGAAAAGGGGTCAAACCAGTGATTTTCCTGTAGAGAATCTAACACAATATTTTTTAACTAGTGCAGTAATCGTTTTTCCTGTAAATGCAGACACAAGACCCTGATCTTGAGTATTAATGTGCAGGTACAGAAATGTACATCACACTTATTTAATTCAGAAAGACTGTTCTTTTGATTCTGACCGCTGGCCAGGTGTTAAAAGTACTAAACCATGCAACAGTCTGACACACCAGTGCTGGACATGTTCCCAGCTGCTGGCCAGAATTTGATCATCTTTCTCAAAGCAAGGTGTTCAATAAAGTAGTAAAAACTCCTCCTGTCTAACACCACCTGTCAGCTGGGCTTCAGACCAGGCCACCGGTCTGAGACAGCACCTGTGGCTGTGCTGGATGACCTCTGCATTGCAGGGAAAAGGAAGACAGCCGTATCCATTCTAACAGACTCGGCAGCTGTGATATAGCTGATCTCCAAAAATTCCTACTTTCATCCCAAAGACAGCTGCAGAGGACAAACAGTAATAGATTGAAATTACTTGGGTCATTTTCCTGCAGACGCAAACTCAGGACAGTATAGGCATTTCTTTACCATCTTCAGACTTCCACAATGATCATACTCCTCCTCCTTACTCCTCATCAGGATCCAGATCTAGAATGCGAGCAGCAGAATGCACACATAGCGTTCAACTCTACCCTGTGTCAAATGTGAACATAACAAATTCTGTAAAAGCTCTTGTTTAAAGAGGAGGCAGTAAGAACTGAATCCAGGAAGGCTAAAATAATGCCAGAAGCTTGACAGACATGCTTCAAAAAACAGACTTTCTCCAGATTCGAGCCCATTTACAAAGATGACAAAGATGTTTGTCTTTGTGCTAGTAAATCAGGTCAAAGCTTCAAAGATGTATTCTTTTCCTCATCTTTGTCTCAGACAGCCATGGCAGGAAAAAATATCCCTCTGGGTTTCATCTAAGACTTACTGGATCCTACCTGCTTTTCAGGCATGGGTTGGTCCTGCTGAAGCAGTCACTCATATCTGCAGATTTGCACTGCATGTATAGAAAGAAGAGGGAACTGTGATTTTATGTGGAAATTAAGCTTCAAATGAGAAAAAATTCCAAAGGCCATGCTCAGCAGCAGAAAACATCCACTAAGCAATAAAACTATGTACAAAGTCCAGTTCAAACTTTCAGAGGCCTACACTGGTCTGCGAAAGTAACTTCTAACGGCATCGTCATTCCAAGAAAACAGTTAAGTTTGTCATTCTTGACAATGAAGTGTAAGAAACAAAAATTTTATCATGGCAGTAGCATCATTGTGATACTAATTCCCACAGGATTAATGGAATAAAATATAAACCAAATTACTCAGATAAATTTACTCTAATTTTCTTCTTTTACACACAAAATAGAAATACTTCTATAAATTAATTGAGCTATTTATTCTACAAAGGAGAGAGAGGGACATGCTTGTTGGCAGTGTTTTATGAACCTGAAAGGTAATGCGGCCCATAAAACTCCTTGGCATTTGTTTCTGAGCTTCACAAAATTAGAGTCTGTACCTCATACTTGAAGTGTTAAAAAGACTGTTTCTTTTTCCTGATTCATCTACCAGCAAACTTTCCACTCACAAGAATTAGTTTCATAGATTTTTATTCCCTTCAAAAAAAAAATAGGGTCTAAGTTCCTTGAGGTAATAAGTCTTTTATCAAAGGCGTGTCTGAAAAAAAAACATGACACAACCACTATTTTTCAGTATTACTGAAATCATACACAGAAAATGCATTTAGGTTTAGAAACATGTTGTTAGTGTAGGATCAATATTCTTCATGGATATTCTTCATCTTACACAAATCTGCATTTTATTTGTATAGAAACTAGTCAGGCAATGGATAAAAAAATCACTATAAAATGAGGTTTATGCTGTGTATATGTGTACCCTAATCAGTGCAGACAGAATCACTCTCTAAAAAAGACATTTTAGGAACAAAAGATACTAATTTTTAGTAGTTGTAGAACTTCTATGTATATATGAAGAAGTTTTCAAATGTTATAATATACTGAATTGAACAGAAAACCCAAGCAAATTTTAACACAGATAGCTCAGAAGTGCCTTTAGATATCTATCTGTTTTAAAAAAAAAAACGTATATATAATTTAAAAAGAAGTAAGAAATATCAAACCAAATAATCAGGCAGGTTTGAAAAAAGGTAAATGTAGAGTTTGGCAGATATTTTAATAGCATTTGCATTAATTTCACATGTGGAAGCTCACCATATTCATCTTAAATCCAAGTTGAGGAAAAAAAACCAAATAATGTCTTTTCTTTTCACCTTTAATTCTCTTTCATTATCTGCAATTGATTTAAAAGGAGTGGTTTAAACTGTTTACAGACAATAAATCACTCCTCAGTTAGACAATAAATCATTCCTTATTTTGTGTGCTTAAACCTGCTCAAAATCCTTGTTCTCAGGAAATAAACATTATAGTCATTTTCCCAGAATAATATCAACTTTTAATATATGTAGGTTTCAAATGTATCAAGCAACATTCTTTCTGCCTGAGTACAGCCCCAATAACAGCTACTCTCAATGTGAAAGCAAATACATTTTTATGGTTATCACTATTGTATTTTATAGAGCCAAGCACTGCAACAGTGGATGAACCTCCTAGCCAAGATTTGTGTTAGTATGAACAGCAACTGAATGAATTAGCCAATAAACATTCTATAAGATCTTGATTTTCCTGCCTCTCAGCTAATACACTACCAATGTTGGGAGCTAATATTTTGACAGTTTGTTAACAGCTTTAATTCCTCCACTGTGGCAGTTCTCGCATTAAGCAAAGAGCATTAAGCGGATGCTCTCCCTTTCACCAAGTACGGCTTCCTGACTAGCGGTGACATTTCAGACTCAGGTGCCTGTGGAAAAGACAAAGACGAACAAGGCTCAACACAGAATCCACTACCTGAAAGGAAGCACTCAACCCAGCCCTTGCTTTCTTTAAATAACTTTCAGCCACAAACATATATCATACGCTATAAACCTATAAAGCTGTTTATCTTACAGTCCTAGAAAGAACTACTGTCATCAGCATTTAAATATATAAGTGGTTTTATATAGTCTTGGAGGAAAGACCCACAGAAGAAAAAATACTACTTTATTTAATGATGAAACTAACAGAGAAAGTTACTCCTCTCAAAACGTCCAGACAAGACACGAATTAACCAATATGATACATTTGTTTCCAATGAAGCAAAACTAAAATGGATAATCCAGAGTATCATGTTGTTTTCTTATATGTGTATCCTTGTGTTTATACATCAATCGGTTCTGAGATGTAGGTAAGAGGAAAAGCAACTAGCACAGAAACAATGCTTGTTTCAGTGTGAATTTACAAGCTTTCATTTTTTAGGAACAGAATTTTCTCTGACAGTTGTCAAATCAGGTTGTACCTGATTTGAAAGGTGCTCTGTTGACTTCTAAAGAAATGCGGTCAAAATCTGCAAATCAAAGTTAATATCCAAATCTTTTCAACATGTCAGCAAGCAAAATTCAAAATTTTATTTCTGCTATTGATTCTTTAAATTTATACTTTTTTTTCCTTCTAATTAAGGTTCCCTTTTACCTTCGAATTAAAAAAAAAAAACAACCCCCCACACACAAAAACCTCCCAAATAAACTCATGGCACCATCTCTGCTCTTTAGGGAAAAAAAATCACATACATGAGCAAATTTAGAGAAGTGGGAAAAAAATGTTATATTTTCATCAGGTAAATTCAGCTAAAGTGCTACATCCTGAGAATAAATATTTGCATTATAGGAATATACACTGAGAAGAGTTCACCAGGAAGCAAAATAAGAAAATCAAACTGGTTGAAAGCATACTTTATAAATGTTGCTCCTTGACTTTAGAGAAGAGCTCTGAAATTTTCATTCCATATGCTTTATGTGACC
Source organism: Rhinoptilus africanus (assembly GCA_013400135.1). Classification (NCBI taxonomy): domain Eukaryota; kingdom Metazoa; phylum Chordata; class Aves; order Charadriiformes; family Glareolidae; genus Rhinoptilus; species Rhinoptilus africanus. The sequence goes on along the minus strand of VXBO01014038.1, from coordinate 57,498 downwards.
ACCCCTTTCAAAGAAAGAATGACACCAACCAGCTCTGGTTTAAGTTCTAGCTTCCTGCCACTCACTTTTAAGAGAGCTGTTCCTGTTCCACAACTGGAAAAATGTTTATTATCCACCCAAAGCATAGGTATCCTTTGTCACACAAAGGATACATGACCTGAGAAATATTAACATGCACCTGAAATTGAGACTCTCCTGTTATGACAAAAGACATATACCCATGTTACCTACCACAGCTCTCCAGCATTTTGGCAACTTAAAAAGTTTGTTCAAATTACATGCACTGAAACTAAAAGCATATTATTTCCTCAACAGTTCAGTTCTAATCCTCTGGGCATAGTCATATCTGTTGCTTTAATATACTTTTCAAATAATTTAGAATGACAGACAAAAAATTAAACTCTAATTTTGGATGTATTACATTCTGTCTGCACTGCCAGTTTACTAAGTTCTAATAAGGTGCACACACGTAAGCCTACAGTATGCCATATCACAGAGTTTATAATTGGGCTCAGAGAACCTAATACATGTGAAAGAAAAACAACCAAGCCTAATTCTGAAATCTCTGCAGATCTAGCAGTTGGGAGAAAAAGTCTCAACACATATATCAAGTTAATTTGTCTGAGAAGTCACTGTCAAACTGTGATTCACATAGCTGTACTTGTCAGAGTGAGTAACAGAAAAGCACTTCACAAAGTGGCAAGACAAACAGTAGGGACAATTCACCTGACCTTAGATAAGAAAAATAAGAAAACAAAACTGAGAAATACAGAAATGTAATATTGGGACTCTATGGCAACACAGAGCACTATATTCTAAAAGAAGATCTCAGGAAGGAAATGGGTATCAGTTACTATAAGCAGTGAAAGGAAAGGCAGTGAAATATATTGGAAATGTGCTCTAATAAGGTAATGCAGGAAATATTTTCTCAAGTTATACAAATTTGGTCTTTGATGGAGACAAAAGATCCTCCATAAATTTCAGGGAATTAACTAAAAAAATGAGATAGGTAGTTGCTTCATTGTATTTTGCATCTGTGCTTCTATTAAAATATCAAGAGGAAAAGATTACTTTTAGTCTGCGAAATTGAGGATTCTGAAGGACATCCCTTTCCTCTATATAGAGATAAATTATCTGAGCAATAGTTCTTGGTATTACATATGCTTAATACGATGTCAGTCTTACGGAGTCAATGTAATATTTCTGCCAAAGAATATACTGGTTTATCTATACTCCTGTCAAATGTCAAAACGGAAAAAGATAAGCATTAAGCTATTTTGTAGGAATTACTTTGAAATGCTACCAACTCCAGTGTTACAAGTTGTTTTTAAACTAATTCCTTGGAATTGTATCTGATATACCTCAAATCCATTTATCATAATTACAAGTGGCATTTTATGGAACTTGTTATCACCCTAAGAGTTCACAGCAGCACTTCACAGAACTCTGCAAAACCATAGGAAAGGGAGCCCATACAAAACCATAAACTGTTAAAAAGTCTCTTGGGTAAGGCATTGTAAAGAAGATTATATTAGAAAATAATCACATTTATAGACAGGATTAAGGTAGAGATCTCTAGTTATCCAGGCAGCACAACCAGATTTGGCAGCTGTTAGACAAAAAGTGCCAATGAAGATATACACCATGGAAAAAAGGTGAAAAGCGGCAATATATTCCTTGAACAAAAACATATTGATAAAAGAATGAGGTATAGAAGGCAACAAATCTCTCCAGATGAAAAGGACTGTAAAAATAGCACTTACGCTGAAGAAAGTAGAATTGGAGGAACCACTCTGGTCATAAAGTCCTGTACTCTACCAAGAATAACCACATAACAAACTTTTTTCATACACAGCTTTTATTTTCCAGGTGAGGAGGGAAGGAAGGGCAGAAGGAGTTAAGAGGGGTGGCACTTCAATGCTCAGTGCAATTCATATCCACTCTTATATTCAAGGCAAGCATTTCTACTCTTCTTCGCCCCTGCAGCTTTTTATATATATGTACACATTGTTCACCTATAAACCTTCTCTTACCTAAATCACTAGTAGATGAAGATGATTCAAATGTATTAATCACACTATAAGTGGTGGCATGGTACAAATGTGTTTAGTATTGCTTTCATACAGAAGAGGCTTAAAAAAAGAATCAAAGAATGCAAAGCTGATAACCTTCATAACACTTATGCAAAATTCACCTAGTTTCCAACTTTTGGGGGAAAGATGGGAATTTTAGTGTGCCCAGAGTGTGAAAATACTGGCAACGAAATTGGAGAATTCACAGTAACGCAAAACATTTTGCAAAAAACGTTCAGGATACAAGCTGTTTGCAAAGATGTCTTCAGAAGATCCCAGTAATTTATGCCAACTACTTCTCTCGATTTGTACAAATCCTTTGCCGCGGTAGTTCAGTATATTGACCTACAGTCTTAATGAATCTCTATCACATGTCTATTTTTCTGGTTTTCTCTTCCCTACAGAAATACTGAACAAGTTATATGGCATTGAACATTTAAATATTAAGGACGGGCCTTGAAAATTAAATAAGCAGTACTCTAAAGATGCTGTAGTGAAGGACTGGATTAGTGTGATAATATATATGTTAAAATCTTAGCAAGTTGTCTAATCTGCTTTTTGGTCACAAAGACAGGCACTTCTGTAGAACAATTTATCTCAAACTACATCATATATCTAAAACAGGTCACATGAACTGCACAAATGTCTATGTTTCCACTGATTTTAAAACAAGATTATGGCAAATATAGATGACTATACTGCAGAAATCTAAAGTAAGGAAAACCAGTCCTACTCAGATGGAACTGAAACTATTTGTCAGCCAAATCCAACTCAGGATCTGAGTTCCAGACCATGTATGTTTGGTTTTTTCCAACTGGAGATGATAACTTCAAAGGAAAAAAATCTGTGAAAATTCTTTAAAATGATATCTTAAAAGAATCATAATTCCAGGTATTAGGATTTACAAAGACATGTTAGGTTAAATGCCTTATAGAAGGTAATTTCAGGGAAACTACCACCTTTAAGTAACATTAAATGAGAACAATCTTTATTCTCCTGGTTTTATTTTAAGTATTTATGTGGGTTTTTTTACTGAGCATACATATATACAAACACATACATACTCTAATCTTAAATGGAATTTTCAATAAAGCACTACTGACAGTGTATACGGAAAAAGATCTACAACACCCTTCTGATATTTTTCAATAAAATTACTTTAAAATTAACTCAGATTATTCTATTAGTTCAATTCAGAAAAGAATTTTATATTTTTGTGATTCAAGCCTATATACAGGAGTACTCTGGAATTCATTCATTATACAAAAAATAATAGAAAAAGTCACATTTCTTTTAGTTTGCACAGAAGAAAAATGTCTATCCAAGGTGAACCCTTTCAGTAACACCAGAGAATGCAATCAGTAAGAGGTAACCTCTCATAATATCTCACAATAACTCATATTTAGTTTAATTTAAAGCAAGAGATCAAAAGTCATAGAATGGTTTGGGCTGGAAGGGACCTTCAAAGACCATCTAGTTCAACTCCCTTGCCATGAGGAAGGTAGGAAGGGTAGGAAGGAAGGAAGGAAGGTAGGAAGTTCCACCTAAACATGAGGAGGAACTTCTTTACCTTGAGGGTGGCAGAGCCCTGGAACAGGCTGCCCAGGGAGGTGGTGGAGTCTCCGTCTCTGGAGACATTCAAAACCCGCCTGGATGTGTTCCTGTGCAACCTGCTCTAAGGTGGCCCTGCTCTGGCAGGGGGTTGGACTAGATGATCTCCAGAGGTCCCTTCCAACCCTAGGATTCTATGATTCTATGATTCTATGAGCAGGGACATCTTCCACTAGATCAGGTTGCTCAAAACCCTATCAAACCTGCCCTTGAAAACTCCAATGATGGGGCATCTACCACCTCTCTGGGCAACGTGTTGCAGTGTCTCACTACTATTATCATAAAAAACGTATTCCTTACATCCTATCTGACTCTACTGTCTTTTATTTTAAAACCATTGCTCCTTGTCCTGTCACTACAGGCCTTGGTAAAACATCTCTCTCCATTTTTCCTGTAAGCTCATTTCATATATTGAAAGGCTGCAACAAGGTCCTCCTGTAGCCCTCTCTTCTCCATGCTGAACAACTCTCTCAGCCTTTCTTCATAGGAGAGGTGTTACAGCCCCCTGATCAATTTTGCAGGCCTCCTCTGGATTTGCCACAAGACATGTTAGAATTCATTGTTCCCATAGCATTTTGATATTTCTGCTTGCAACTGAATCATTTAATGATAAGTGGAAGAGCTTAGCTTAAACCCATTTCTATCAAGCTGTTCTGCCAAACTTTGCACTGGTGTAGTTCAGTGTAAAAATTAAATATTCTGCTAAAAAGGATACTGACATCTGAGAGTATCAAAAGTGATACAGGCATTTGGAGTTAACAGTATCGCATACTGTCAGCATATCATCTCTTAAAACATATTTGTCAACATGAGAGGACTAAGATAATCAGAAAAAAAAAAGTCATAAGAGAAAAAGTAAGTGGTGCTATAAATTAAGCTATGATTAACAAGAACACAATAATAATTCCCTTTTAATTTTTGATAGAATTCAGAAAAAAAAATTCTTTTTCATATACAATAATTTCATGTTTCTGTAAGAATTAAGGACCTTTCAGATGATGGAGCTCTGTTAGCTAGTGGAACCAGCAGGTTCTATTGCTGTGCTTGAGTCCAGTTGGTCACTACAATTCTTCTTTACAATAGATGAAAAATCAGGAATCGGTCCAACCAACATAACTTGCAATTTGAAATGTTACTAGTCTCCTAGGCATTCTGCTCTAGGCTTTTAATCGGGTTTTGGTACACAAAATACAAACACAGCACATCTGTTAACAATATTTTGGAATTAACCTCTACACAGAACAAAACCAGAAACAGTCCCAGTGCTGGACCTTCAAAACACCGAACCAAAGAATGGGGTCACAGCTCAAATTGCTACTTCCAGTCACAGGTAAAGACAGAAGGAAGCTTTATTTTGCCATGTATGTGATCCTAAAATATATTGTAAGATCCTGCCCTGTTAAAACACTCTCCTGTTGGAAGAGCAGGAGATGCCCGTGGTGGAGGGCTCTTAAAGACAAGGGTCAGCTGAAAGCATGTCTTAGCTCAGGCTGCAAGAGAACGAGGCAGAGAACATCAAAACTAAAAATAAGTCATGCCAACATACAGCCTTGAAGGGTACTGTAGCCGAAGGAAAAACAGTAGCTAGAGGTCTCTCTAGATATAGTTAATGTTTTCTCTAAAAGCAGCATGACATTTGCCAAAATAAATAACATTTTGTTCTAGAGAAGTTAATTTCTTATTGCTTTACTGGGCCACAGACACTTAAAATTGGTAGGAGACACAAAACCGGGGATGGTGCTGAGTAACTGGCTGTTGCACAGAGATTCCTTTGAAAAATAGTCAGTTATGCTCCTCGCATGAGATTTAGATGAGATACTTTCCTGTAATCTGAGAGCAACAAAGTGTTTGAAGAAAGATGTCAAAAAAGCAGCATCCAGAGACCGAAATAAGACACAGGTCAAAGTCTTCAGGAGATCAATAGATCATCACATGAATGCAAAACCTTCTACCATTATCTGTGATTCTGTGATACCATTATACTTGTGATTCCTGTACTATAGCCAAAGTCCATTTATTGAAAAACATGCACAAAATCTTTGAAATAAACCTCTACACCAAGAATATTGGAAAACATACTCTAAGTATGGTTCATATATTTTCAAATAGTCACCACATAACATTTTCCTATTTGCCAGTATAACATAAAAGCATAGCCATGAAGAGATGACTTCCCAAAGCATCTACAATAGCAATTTTGCCAGCCATCTGTGCAAAAAGCAGTGTAATTTCCCTTTAAACAGAATTTAAAAAAAACCCAAAACCTAAACAAATCCCCAGCCGAACAGCAGAACACCACACCTGGTCAAATATGAGCCTAAGCATGAAAACATTCTGGTTTGAAATTAGCAACAAAGAATACGCAGGCCAGGAAGACTGTGGTTAATCAGTGCTATCTAAGTTTGCCTATGTATTTAACACTTATATATGTAGTTCAGTATTGAAGTGCATTTTTGAGTTATTGACAACATTCAAGATATATCTTTAATAAAAAATATTTGTCCTGCCAGATGCTGGACTAGCTGCCAGTGTGGGGTTTCTTTCACATAATAGCTTTATGGTTAAAGCATTGACTAAGAGAGCACTAAATTACATCTAAAAACTGAGAGATTTCATACCCCCAGCTTCTAGCAGAGAAGAATGAGTGGGGAAATACCCACTTATGAGGCTAAACCGAGTGAAGGATTTACTACCACTTCTTCAATGGAGTCAGTAAGCAAAGAGTGAAAGATTAATGGGACCTCAATAAAAGAAGATGTAATCTAGCCCATATTTACACATTTAGCTGGAGCAGTGGGGCTCTACTCCACACTCCCAATACTGTTTTCATAGTATATGGTAAGAACAACACAGTACATTGCATAAACAGGAAAAAAAAAAGGCAATACAACTCGCTCTTCTCAACCTACTGAAAGCCATAGAATACTCTGTTGCCAAATGTTTCATTGAAAATATCCATGTCTTTCTTGTTCCCTATCCCTACCTGTTTCCCATTACATCCATCTATATCAGTGGTTACGCTTGCAATGGAAGTAAGAGTTACCAGAATTCAAATACATTTGAGAAATTGTAAATGGTGCTTACTTAGCCTTAAAATGTTGAATTCAGCATTAAACGCAATAAGATGACATTTCTTATGTTGATGCCAACAACTTCTATGTAATACATGATCTGGACAGACTACAACATAACTGCTGAGGCAATAAAATGTCAGCTCGGTACTCACATTGACAGGCAGTGTGTTGTAGAGGCCATTAAGTTCAAAGCACTGGTTTTAATTCAAAAATGAATCTTGTTAAAAAGGAGCCACTGGGATGTTATATAAAGAGACAGAATGTTAATACCTAGCTTTTCCTTTTTAATGTCATAAAAGCATTACTTTTTATCTCTATACACAAACCAGACTGAGAAAAGTTTGAATAATGACAGTTGCTCTACATGTCACATTCATTCTGTCTGCAGGGTTTGGGAAGAATACAAACACAAAAATTCTTGCAGAAAACACAGTAACATTACAGATCTGTTTGGACAGATAAAAAAAAAAAATTTTTTTCACTTGTAAAAAGCAGAGAAATTGATCTGAATGATACATGGTCAGTAACAGGAGCTGTAGGCCTTCATTCAGAGGTGACTTGTTTGCATCCAACGTAAATCAGCAGTGACCATTTATCATCTAACAGCTGCTCAGTAGCCAACGTGATGCTATGGCAGCTTCTGTTGGAGAGGTGTCCAGGTGACAGCCACAGCTAATTGCCACCCCTGCTGGCAGTCTCAAATAGTGTAAGGGAACAATAAGACCTAGAGACCATAGTAGCCTGTGTCTTCTAGACAGAAAGAAATTCCAGCACAGGATGATGAAAAGTGCTCTCAAATGAGCACTGTCCACACAGCATCTCAATTTAAGGTGAGGCCAATGTAATATTTTTCATGGGAATTATCTGCATTTGGTATGGTACCATGCAAAATCTTTGAGATACTTTTGTTATTTATGCTAAGGGCTTGATTTTTCTGCTCAAGAAATTCCACAGATCTAAATGGTAGACTGCAGAATCAGTCATTTAATAGAATCTATCAGTATTTCAGCAAGCAAAAGAAAAATTTCCTCTTCTCATTTCTTATTACTGTGAAAGAACTTGCACTTACAATGCAGAACTGTAGAGTTACAGGAAATTTTTTGCTTTTTGGACTTTTGAAATCTTTTTTTCCTAGTACTATCACCATTTAGTCAGCATAAATGCCAGGCTTCATATTGCTCTCTTCCATATCCACTACTTAAAACAAGAAGGTCAGCTTTCCAAGTACCATTCAGTTTTGGTAGTTCCTTTCAAAAAACCTCATTTGCTTGTCTTTGTAAGTATTACTATACCAGAACAGCAAAACCTATAACAACACAGGGGTCTAACGTTCTATTCCTTATGCTTACAAAACAATATAAAATAAGGAAAGCCAAAGGCTTAGAACCGCCATGACTTTGCTAAAGCTGAATCATATGTTGTTTAATAAGTCACCATTCACATATAACAAGCATCTCAGTATTTACAGCAAAACCAACAGAATAAATACACTAAGAAATAATTCTGAATCAGAACTGTGTTATTTTTAGATTTCTGATGTAGCATGTAGCTTTGATATCACATAAAATTTCTTTAATTTGACCAAAATTTTTAACATGGAAAAATGTAAACCCAGTTACAGAAGGAGAAAAAAACCAATTCAATGTACGTTCACAACATAAAACCAGTTACTTAAAGAAGTCATTATAGGTACTTCTCTCTGGTCTACCACTGTTCATTAGACAAGTATGCTGAATGCATGTCTGGGATCCAAAACTGTCCCAACTCCTTTAATTTCTAACTGCCATTGAAGGTGGTCACCCGCTACCAGGACAGCCTTCTGAGACTCTTTTTACATTTACTTATGGTTCTGTTAAGTAAACTAACTCCTTAGTGGTCACACCAAGGACCATAAACAGCCTGTTTCTACTACTTAATTTTTGCCTTCCTCTGTTGAGAACCTACCAAATCAGACCATTTTTCTTCAGTTGGAGAGTATCACATTATATTTATCACTATAGCAACTAACCTAATTGATTTGATGCAGGTTTCTCTTCCACCATAGGATGGAGCCACTATCCCTAAGTATAATCTAAACATTTAAGAAAGAAAATATGATCATTTTATAAATTTATCATGTCAAAGAGAACATAATTGGGCCTCAGAAATTAAAGAATAAGTGAAAATCTAGTGGAATGCACATATACATCCAGAACACACTTTATAAAATGCTTATCTGTCAAGTAAAACTCAGAGTATGTTGTTTACTCGTTGCTCTCAGTAACAGGGATGACTATTGTACAACAAATACATTCCCAGAAATAAAGATTCACAAAGCAATTAGGGGAAGGGAAAGCAAAATTCATACAACTGATTCAGGAATAAGCTTTGTCAGACCAATAGACTGAAAAAGAAAATAAGCAAGGCAGATCAAAAGTTTTATGTATAGTCTTAAAAAAAATGGAAATATGTAAAAGTTCTGGGTTTTTTTGAGTGGCAGGGTTTGATGTAATAAAATGATACAGTGAGAGATGATCAGACACAAAGTTTCTGTAATTACTTTAATTATGTATTCACCTGTATTATTTGCTTTTTTTTTTTACAGAAGTCTGTTTGATATCAGATATTTAAGTTGGTATACTTCCATATACCTGAACATAAGGTGTGTGGAAAAATATAGAATACCCTATATTGTCAAGTTCTTTTACTTCATAAGAAATATGGCAAGGCTGTTATTCTTTAAACATAACTGACAACCTCCCCTTGTTGTCCCTGCCCCACCCCCCCAAGTCATGCTTTTCTTCAAAAAATAAGGCATCAGATGAAAAAAAGACTGAATAAAACCTAGATGATTTTTAAAAGAATTCATAAAATTTGCTGTACTACTTTGCCTAGAAGTAGCTTCATATTTTTTTCCTTGATTTTTAACCACCCTCACCCTTTCTACAGAGCAGAAACATTTCTTGCAATTTTTCAAATACTACCGCTAGAGAAAATGTTCATGGTGCTTCATTAACATTTGGAATTGCAGTTATCAAATCAGTGAAAGATTACATAAATGGTGAAGTGTTTTGACACTGCATATTTTAAGCTGCATGTTGCTTTTCAGCACTATATGGAATGAAGATCGTACTATGTGTTTGAGGAACACCATCTACACTGCCTGTGAGAACTAATTAGAAACTCGTCATTTAAGCACACCAGAAATCGCTTTCATATTATCAGCTAACATTTGCATTGTTCAGCATCAGTAAACAACACAAAAAATAAATATTGAACAATACATGACAATTCAAATGGACAACTTCATTCCTTAGAACAGAACATTATCAAAACTCTCACTGGTGAACATAAATAAATTTTAAGGTGTCAGAGTTTACAGTTAACTCTTTCTAAGGCTATGCTGACAGAAAATACCTGCACAGAACTCTCATCTTCTCATAAAAAGCTTGTGACCCTCCAGACATTTCTAACACTAACTTAATAAAATATTTTCTATTACTAATATCCAACTGAATTCCCTTTACACATGAACTATTCATCCTGTAATACGCATTTACTGAGTCACCTATCTCTCAGTATTCACATAAATTCTTTTAAATCTAAGTTTGTTGTTTAGTGTACCCTCTATAATAGCACATTGAACATGGCATTATGTAAAAAATGAAATTATCTAAAAGTGTGGCCTCTTTGATATGAATTTTTATGAGGAGTGTAATGCAAAATGTGCTAAATTATAAAAAAATAATTACAAAATATGTTATTTTTTTTTTAATTAGCCTCTTTCATAGCTGTCAGTACAGAGAGTCCCTGTAACATGCGAAAAAGTGAATTAAAGGTTCTCTTAGCCAATTAAAATCTTGTTTCAGAAAAAAAACACACAGAAAAAATAGAGCATATAATATGGTTGGAGGGAATGGAACAGAGAGTTAAGAAATGCAGCAGGCACATTCCTGAAAACCAGAATCCATTTCCTATTCATCATAACCTACACCTATTACAGCTCCAAAAGACAAGCCTAGTGCAAAGTCTTTTATGCTACAGCGTAATGAAAGGAACACGCACTATGTGTAAATTACAGACCACATTCAGCTAAGGTTGGGAAAATACTGTGTAGATTCATTTTGGCAAAGTTGTACAGGTCCCTTCTGATAAATTACATATTTTTTTATTATTGCATAGAAACTGTCTTTTCTAGTCTCTTTGAAAGATTCCCACTCTGGAACTATGGACTGACTGGCATTCCCCAGAAGTATGGGCTTTAACTGTATTTATATCACGTAACTGATGGAAAATTACTCTTGCCAAGAGCAAAAAAATAAAACCCTAAAAAAAAAAAATAAAGGCCTTTAAAAGTATTAATAGTCTGGGTACTTGATTCTACAGATACCTTATCTGCATCTCAGTGTGATTAGTGGACAATCTATCAAGCCTGAAAAAGAGTATACCAGACTACCGATAACCTGTGATGCATCTCTAAAACTGATGGCATGGGCTTACTAAACTGCTGAGGATATGCTAAGGAAGTGCCGGGGTGTTCCAATGCAATTTCACAGTCAGAGGATCACATATGATCCTGGTGATGTTAAGACATCTGTCACTTAACTAAGTATGTGCTTCCCAAAGGAATGAATATAAGCAAAACAGCTCTTGTTCATGGAAACTGGATGGGAGTAAGAGAGTGTGTATGTGGAGGGAGGGAGAGGCTGGGAGAGAGCTGGTAACATCTGATAATAAACCATAGACTGTGGATCATGGTTACTACCACTAAGAAGTTTGTTCCTAAGATCCAGGAGATGCTTCCAGTTGGACTGGAAATGCCACATCTACAACCTATGGACACCTCATGCTCCCAAGAAGCAGCAGTATTAAAGTGTCAGTCCACCTGCTTTACCATGGGGGAGAAGCGTGGAGTACCTATGCCTGCCAGCTTCAGAGCTCTGCCTTTGCCAGAAGCGTTACCTCAGATGGGAAGGGTATGGATTTACATCCAGTAAAAGCACCAGGACAAATATGTACTTACTGCAGTAAGCGATTAGGAGACTAGCCAGGATCATGACAGCCCAGAAAGTTGAGGACATGCTTAGCAAGGCGTTGGCATCTTTCCTACTGCTTCTCCTGGGAGATGGAGCCATTGAAGCCACTTCCCCGGTGAGGGCGGGGGGAAAGTCAGAGAGTTTCACCAGCCAGCTCTCCCCTTGACCGATGGCCTTTCTCCACGTGTAATCCCCAAGGAAGGCATCTTCCAACCGCCCCGCGGTCCATCAGCAGCAAGGCAGCCCTGTCGCAGGAACCATCTTCCAGCCAGAAAGCCAAGGCGACTCTAAAGCCTGCAGGACCTCGCCGCCGTGGCCGCAGCCAGCTTTCCTCCCCTTACTGTGGGCTCCCCAGCGTGCTGGGCTTCACTGGGGCTCGGCTGCCTGGCGTGGTGCTGAGCCCTGGAGATGTCCCACGAACGAGCCTCTTTTTATTATTTTTGTTTTTTTCCTTTCCTTTTTCAATGGGCAGAAGTTGTTTCGCTTGTTGTCCGTCCCCCTGCCTCACCCCGCTCCCCCGGCAGGCAGACACACTCCCCCCCCGGCAGGGGCCCGGGCCCAGGCGGTGCGA
>VXBO01014038.1:0-44559 GCA_013400135.1 Rhinoptilus africanus | reverse complement strand
TGCATGGTGCGGCTCGAAGGCTCCACGGTGTCCTCTGCCTCGGCACGGCCTGAGGTGTTGATGGAAGCATTCCTCCCCCTGCATTCACCTGCGGCCCTTACGGGGACCGTGTGCAAGCCATTTCTGTCGCTGAAGTGACGAGAACACAGGGATGCTGAACTCAATTTAGAGGGCTCCAGTCCACACACCCACCAGTAGCCTTTATGGTCATAATAAAAACCTGAAATATTGTAAGAGGGACCAAGTAGTTGAGCTTTCCCATCCAGAGTGTCCATAGCAATGTCCTCAAAATAATATTTTAAATTCTGCAGAAGGTAGTCACTTTCCATGTACAGGCAGGACTGGTAGACTAGAAGAGGAGCTTTGTCACAAAATGTCCCAGTTGTCTCCTCCTGTGTTTTGCTTGCATAATAAAAGTACCATGAAAAAGTAGATCCATAGCCCTTCAGCAGCCACAGGTTTTTCTTATTGTTTGCCATTTAAATATCTGGACTTAAAATTTTATGTGAATGATGCATTATTTACAAGACAGGACTGTAGAGACTTTTTTAGTACAGCTGCACTTGACTAGATACTTGGAACTAGGTTCAGTTTTGCTTCATGAGGACATCATCATTGTAATCTCTTTGATTTCAGATCTGATTTTCTACCAGATTCATTTGCATCCTGAACTGGTAGGGCAGTATGTTCAAGTATGCCTCACAGAGATGAAGCTTCAACTATCATTTGGGTGCATGCACAACATCCCCTTCCAAGATGTGACTTTCCCTTATTTTCAGTGGGAATTTCTTTTCTATTTCATTTAAAAACTAGACTAGAGCACAACTCAAGCATTACGGCAACATGCTAAGCTTTATTCTTCTCCCCCACATCATTTAAAAGAGCATTTTTTAATTATTTTCTATTTAGAGACTAAATCTTTGTAACATCTTCTATCCCTGACTTAGACTCTAGATTTTCTCTGTAAGTCAATATAAAATCCATAGCTCCTTTGGTATCCTAAAGTATTAGTTCTGTTTGATGTTATAAAGTACTACTGCATAATGATTTAAAAAAAAAAATAAGACTTTCAAATTTCCTATTCTCAGAAGAAATGTAAATAAGTATTAAGTAACAAAAAAGCCTCAGCATGATGTGCTGCTGTTCATTGCAATTCCAGGACTAACATGTAAATTAAGCAGTTTTCTGTATGTATGAAAAGAAATTTGATTTCCATTACAGCCGCAAGTATTGAATGTACAGTTGAGTAATATATTTTAACTACTACTAAAAAGAAAAAGTGCAAGGATCTTGACAAGAGATATATAGTATGATGTATAGATTAAGAGACTTTAAGTCCACAAAGAATAGCTGGAACAGTACAGAGGCTGCTGTAGCTTTCAGTATAGTCCATAGAATTTTATATAGTAAATGTTATAGTTTAGCTATTAAACTGTGGTTATACAAGAGGATTTCCCTTGAAATACATCCAGCTTTCAGACCGGGGAGTGGGAGTCATGATTACTGTTCACCTAAATAAAGCCTGAAGCTTGAGGCAGAAACAAAAGTATTGCTTTGCTAGTTCTGAAAACTGACATTGTACACATGAGACCAGGTTAATTCTCATGTCGGAGTACTATTCAGTTACTTGGAAAGTAAGGTACCACTCACTGAGAACATGGACCACTGAGCTTGGGCCTTCATGTTTCTATCCACATCTACCTGTAATAGTTTTACATATTTTCAAATGTTACATTCTGATTTCATTGTCAAAGGCAAGATAGGACTTAAAACCGCTCTTTAAAAATGTAATTTTATGTCACTACTGATTTGTTCTGTAGGTTGATCCCCAGCCCAGGTCTGGCTGCTCTTGTATTGAGAAGTACCTCACCCTAGAGTGGCACTACTCACAAAGTAGAATCCTATTCAATGAAAAAGTGGCAGAATGTGACCTTAAATTAATTTGCTTGCTTCTTTCTTGTCATGTCCTCTTCACCTTGGTTTTCAAGGAAAATGTGTGAAGTGTCTGTCATTAATGCCTCCCTCATCTCCCAAGAAATTCCCAGTATTCAGACCTTTGTGTGTGCGGAGATGTAGAAATGATTAAACTCAGGGACAGATGTCTGAAAGCAGACAAGGAAATAGAAACCCAAGTTAAAGGCTGTATATCAAAGTGAAATAAGCTTGTCAGAAATCACATTTATTCCCATACAATCAAAGGCACAGATCTCTTGTTCTGCCATTGCTGTTGGCAGAGTTAATATTTACAAGGAAATTAAAATAATATTTAAGCTATTTATTAAGATAGATTGTTCTGTTGCTCCAACTGAAGTTGCAAGCAAAGTGTTTCTCTTGACTAGAAATAGGTGTAGTTTAAAGCTTGTTGGGTGCTGTATCAATGTGTCAGACAGTTTGTCCATGATGTGTATACGCACCACTGCTTTCTGCTAGCATGTCAGACCTGTAAAGCCTGCACAGTGATGCTGGCCTCTATTACAAGTGCAGCCTACAGAGGATAAATCCTAACATTCATTTAGCATCAACCACGTACATGGTAGAAGGAAGGTAACGTTCTTTATATCTTTGCAGAGAGACCTTCTGTTCCTGTTGAGTTTGCTTATTTACTTTGGAAAGAGGATTTAAAAGTGGGTCAATTCTATGGCAGTACACTGATTCAGTGAACTTAAAGAATTATCAACCAGTAATATGCAAGCCAACAGCTGAGGTTTGGCTTTAGACAAAGTAAAGTGCTTCAGTTGATTCTAAATGTTGATTTGAAAGAAAGAACAGAAAAATCTCTGAGCGGACATAAATCATAGAATCACAGAAACTCAGAATAGCAGGTTGGAAGGGACCTCAAGGATGATCTGGTCCAACTTTTCTTGGCAAAAAAAAATAAATGTTTAGATGTGTTGATTTTAAGATAAATATGACTGAAATAGATGTAAGAGAATAGCATCAATAGAAATTTTTTTTTCCCAATGTTAAAAACATACATTATATGCAGGAGCTTTGTAACATCATATCGTTTTATCTTAACAGAATTTTCAGAGGAAGAGCAAAGGAGTTTAATACTAAGAAAGTAAGCTTTTCAACTTTATTTATCCATTTACATTTTCAACAAAGTAATTAAAAGGCTCTATATGTCTCTCTATAACAAACCATAGCACCTCTGTAACAACCACAGCAATTATCAGAAAAAATTAAAGGGAATTTCAGTTTTCTCACATCTCAGTTGAGAAGAAGGAATCAGTGGAGACTGGTCAGGTGATACAGATTCATGGTTAAAGAAAAATAATATTTTTAGTTAGATTTTGTAAGAAAATGTTCTATCTTTGTATTTAATACTCTTAGGCCATGTTTGAAAAAAAAAATGTTCAAAGTAGACACATATCTCAATGGTCTTTTTAATACCTTGTTTAGTGCCCATGATATTGCCCATCTATTTAATAGGAAAGGTTTTGCTATTGGTTTGCATTAAGCAGAAAATTACTGTATTTGTGTCAAAGAAAAAGGAAGGAAGGAAGGGAGGCAGATGCATGCTGATTTCATTGTCAAATTATAATTTAGAGGGTGAGTTCAGTCCTTCAATAACAAAAATCATATTTGAGTCTTAATGGGAGAGAACTGCATATATGCAAAACTATGGGATCAGGAAGTTAGTTCTCACACAGGATTTCAGTGAAAATATTTATTTAGAGAGTACTGGAAAAATGCATATATTTTGATACATGTTTATGCAACAGGTTTTTGTTTCAAGGTCAGTAAATCTGAGGTCATTAAGAACCGTCCACAATTCTCTTAATGCGTAGCCAAGATATATCTAGAGGGAAGCTATTGACCATTCAGTGACCAAAGCTAAGTCGCGTCGCTGTATTGCATTCTATTGTCTATATGCCAGGCGCTCTCACTGATGAGTGCTTTTGTTGATTATTACAAACCTGTAGCTGCGATGGGTTACTCATAGGCTGTGCCTTTCCACTGATCTTCTTTCTGTAATAGATTCAAGCTACCAGTTAGTAGTTGGGTTTTTTTCTAGCCATTATAAATTTAGCTGGGTTTTTTTCCAACTTTAATTTCCTGCTAAGGACATTATAGATATAGATATAGTTTGAAAAGCTCTATGTGTTTTTGATTTAACATGAAAGCTTTCATAAGTTATGGGAAATCCTCACCTCTTAAAAAAAAATACATGAGGTTTTTCACTGACGGTTATGTTAACCTATCCAATTATTTGCAAAGCCAAACATAAAAAAAGCAAGAGAGTGACAGTGGAAATACGCTACCAATACAAAACATTTTTGTACAAAACCTGTCTGTATAACTAATGCATTGTCACAACATCCACATTATCATTCTCTCTGAGCATTATTTACAGACTTTACACTAAAATGCAGAAAAAGCATAAAGGAGAGACACTTAAAGATGCATTTTAATTCCACTTTCTGTCAAAGGCAGGTATGCATTTTATATAAAAATTTGGCACCAATATAATATCCTATCAAAATGTTTCTGCCATTTTTTCAAGAAATCCTAGCTATAGATGACCAAGAGAGTAAATGAACTTTTCTAAAATTACTGTATTCTTACTTAGATCCTTGAAGTATTGAGATTTAAAAAAGCACTTTACTGTTGATATGCAAGAAGCTCAAATATCAGAATTAATGTTGGTTTATAATAAACTACCGCTCTTTATAGCACTTACTAATAAAATGTTTATTTTTGTGATGTGGGTGTGTAAGATTGTTTCTTTGCACTGAAATGCCTACAACTGATGTGGTAGATAAGTACGTTTCTGTCACTTAGCAACCTTCACTGCTTCAGATAAAAAAATTTTGGGGGTATCTGTAACGCTATTATTGAAAGTGTCTGGAGTTTAGCAAATTACCAAATCATTCAGAAGTGAGTCATTACCTGAACTACAGTGATGCAATATACTGGATTTGACAGCAAGAACAGAAATAACTAACTTGCATACATGGATAATTTAGGAAGGTGAGTTATTTAAAAAAAGAAAAAAGGAAAGAAACAAGAACATGAAACAGCAAACAAACGTGAAATAAATCCAAATATGGCAAATTACTTTAATTACAGTAAAGACATAAAAAAAATAAGAGGGATATGAAATCATAACAATGAGCAAATTTCTGTTTTGGAGACTGCAGAAATTATTAATCGGATCTGTTGCGAGTTAGATCTAGTTTTATTTTGTGTATTCAAGTGAAAATGGCACTGAATTCAGTACCTGTTCCAAAGTGTTGAGAAAAATCTGCTTTTGATACATAACCAATAACATATGCCATTCTTTTATGATAGATTTAAAGCAAGGAAAAAAATTTAAAAAACCTTGCTTATGAATTTATTCCATTTTGTGATTTTTTGTTCTGATTCCCTTTTATTACTTTTCCTTCAATGACATTCCACAATTTGATAACTTGCACATCATACATATGTTAAGAAGTGTACAATCACAGAGAGCTCAAGTTTTTTTGTCACTTCCTGGTCTTTTTCAGTCCTGGATCAGGTAGTTTCCTTGCAGTGAGTTCTCTAGGGGAGAGAAATCAAAGTATCCTATACATGTCTGTATATACGTTCAGCAACTACCCATTTGAGAGGAAAAGCCCCATTGCAGGTCTGACAACCGCATGATCCTGTCTTTTGGTGAGTGTTCTCCGCAGCCGGCTATGGAGTTACAATGTAAATCATTATTTCCTTTGACATTTTAATACACTCAGAGAGGTAAGAGCACATGTGGCTAACTATGCGTCCTCATAGCATTTTCCGGAAATCTCACCATGTCTTCCCAAACCTTGCCGTAGGAGAAGAAAGAGGTGGTATTGTCTGGAGGCAGAGTACAGGCTTACATCCCGAGAGCTGACTTCTGTTGCTAATGAAGCTAATAAATTTTCTGACAAATCTTTGACAATTGTTTCAATGTATCTTCTTGTCTTAGTTTTCTGCTGGAACCAGGAATGGTTAATGGTTTTTCTGTAAAGATCTAGAGCTTTTTTGATGAAAAGTTGTGTTTGAAAGTGAGGCAAGGCACAAACATTTTGCAAATGTATTGTTAAGAACTCATCTCGACGAGAGGGCAGTGAGTGCAGTAGTGCTCTGCCCAAGCTGGTACTTAAATTGTTAAATTCACCATACAGCAATGTGGTTAATCAGTGAATAGCAAGAAATTTCCCCAGGAAAAAGAATCTTGATAAACTAAGCAAAGCTGCAGATTTAAAAGCTCAAATTTTCATCTAGAGCTGATAAGACTTACCGAAAATGTGATTTGTTGTCATTCTCCCATTTGGAAGTTCAACTTTTGTGTCTCTTTACAACAGAATTAAATGGTGTTTCTCGTGTCATTATGCTGTCTTTCAGAAAGGAACTAACTTTGTGTAACCAGGAAATCCCTCAAACAAATCATTGCCTTCCTGAATGGAAATTAGAAACTATTGGTTTACTGTAAATCATAGTGTATGAACTGTATGCAGCCTGTGGACCTGGTGGACTTTTTTTGAGCATCAGACAAGCTGTTTCTTAAGTGATATGCTGAAGACTAGACAAGGATTCAGATTTTCAGTGGCTTTTCTGGTCAGCTGAAATGCATGATTTATCATCAAACAAACTCTTTCTATCTTCTGAAACGTGATTTTATATGTAAGGGTACAAGAAAAAAGGGCACTAGAAAGTAGAACAGACAAAAAGGAGCAATTACATTTTCTTTGGCTGGCTCCAAAGGAGGATCAGTCATTCACTAGAGAACTTGTTGTCAAAATTGATTTCCCTTTGGGATTTTCAGCTTTGGATGCGGTGTTTTTTTCTGGAGGGGCAGTGGGAGGAAGGACAAGAGGTAGTGAGGTGTCAGGGAATTCTGGATTATGGTTGGGCTATTTTTTCACTAGCCAGTGGACCTATTTGATTCTGAAAGTGTCACCTCCATATGCATCCTGCAAAATTATGTGCATGCTGTAGGATGTCTTTGGATACGATGTTTGTCTCTCACAGAACACTAAGCTCATGAAGTTAAAAAATGGGAAGTGCAAAGTCCTGCATCTGAGGGACCCCATGCATCAATACGGACTGGGGGCCAACCGTCTGGAAGGCAGCTTTGCAGAAAAGGACCTGGGAGTCAAGGATATTAAGGTGACCGTAAGCCAGTGTCCTGGTTCTGGCAGAGAGAGGGTTAACTCTCCCCGGCCCGGGGCCATAAGTATTCCATCCCATGTGAGCCACGCCTGCGCTGAGCTGCCGGGAGGGGGCGGGCAGTCACTGCTTGGAGCGGCGGGGGCGCCCCGGGTGCGGTCGGTGAGCGGGGGTTCCCTAACCGCGTCTGTGTACTCCTCTGTCCTTGTTACTGTTGTTATTGTTGTTAATGTTGGTTTTTTGTGCTACCTTTGTTATTCTATTAAAACTGCCGTTGTCTCAGCCCACAAGTTCTGCCCTTTCCTTGCGCTTTCCATTGAGGAAAGCCTGGAGCGAACGGGGTGTGGTTCTTTGTTGCCATCTGAAGCCAAAACCACGACAGCCAGCAATATGGTCTTGCAGCACAGAAAGTCAGAAGCCTCCTGGGCTGCATTAGGGAGACCGTTGCCAGCAGGCTGAGGCAAGTGATTCTTCTCCTCTACTCAGAGCTGATGAGACACATCTGGAGTGCTGTCCCCTATGCTGGACTGCCACAAGAGGTAGTATGAGAGACATGTCTCTCTCTCTGTCCAGTATAAGAGATAGACAGACATACTGGACACAGTGCAGCAAAGGGCCATGAGGGCGATTAAGGAATTGGAGCATCTGTTGTACAAGGGCAGGCTGAGAGAGTTGGGATTGTTTGTCCTCAAAAAGAGAAGGACTGGGCAGGGGGATGTGTTCTTATCAATGGGTCCTGGTGGGCAGAGACAGACTCTCCTCAGTAACATATGTTGAAAAGAGAAGGCACAAGAGGCACAAGTTGAAATACATGAAATTACACTTAAAAGCAAGAAAAAATATTTTACTGTGAGGGAGGTCATATACTGAAACAGGTTGTGTGGTGACATTGTGCGGTCTCCATCCTTAGGGATACTGAAAACACATTTGGACAAGGTCCTGAACAGACAGCTGTAATTGAGCCTGCTTTAAGCATGGAAGTTGGACTAGGCAGTTTCCAGTGGTCTTTACCAACTTCGACTATTCTCTAAAAAGCAACAGAAGAATGCTAAACAAATAAAAGAATAATAATAATAATTTAGCAATAAAAGTTAGATGCTCTTTTGCTTCCTTTTAAGGTAATTGACTATCATCTAAGATTTTGAGTAGCATTTGTGCTTTCATACAGCATGATGAGGGCTAGGTACGTCATCACAGGATCTGAGCATAAAGTCAACAAATGGGTGCAGCTTAAGAAATAACTAAGAGATAGCCACTTGAAAAAAGTGAGGATGAGGGTAACTCCTGTTCTCTCATTAGAACTCCTAAGTGGTTTTCAAACCACCTGGGTCTTAATCCCAGACCCTGCTCCTGAAGTTTGTCACCTGTAATCCTCCCTTCTAGCCAAGTATTGTGTTTAGAGGAAAAGGAAGTGGAGGCAGGACAGATGCCACACCATGTCCTCAAGGCATCCTAGCCATTAAAACATTTGTTCAGGAGGTATGGGAGCTCAGTTTGGTTCTCTTCTCTGCCGTGGGCAAATCTGCATCAATCAGAGGTTCTATAATGGGGCACTTACAATCCCCTTGTTGAAACAGTGTCACTGTACAGATAATAAATCAAGACTTACAGAGCAGAAGGAGAAAGTATAAAAGTGAAACTGATTTTGTAGCTAACTATTTATGTGGGTACTCACCTTGAGAGGAGACCAATCTTTTGTTGCCTGATCCCAGGACAGTTTCTGTAATTTTAACAATGACTGTATAATGTGCTTAATTATGAAAAAGACAGGCCATTGAAGAAGATTGATATCACAAAACTTTGATTTACTTGGCTTTAGCTTCCATGCTTTCTCTGTGGATAGGGTAATACCTCATGTAAGTATGTAACTGTCATGGCAAATTTGGTATCACATTGGATATAATGAGATTACCCATGGCATTGACTTTCTGACATTGAATCAGTTTTCAACGAACACATAGCTATTTTTTCTGAATAGTTACATCTAGGACAGGTTTCATTAAATGAGCCAAAAATAAAATTGTTACATTAGTATTCACAACAATGTTTTCTGACAAGATCAAAGGAATGTTACAATTAATACACTGTTATTCACTCCTCTGAACTCTCTCTTTCTTTAGACTCACATTCTTCTTCATCCTACCCAGACCAAATTTTTTTCTCATAGACACTTAATTAGGAAAGTGACGTTACTGGAAATAAGAATTTTCTTACAAAAAATAGTTTTCAGCTGTCCAAAGCTTGTTCGTCTTCTCCTCTACAACTTTAATTTTATACCCTTCAAAATCTACAAGTTTCAAAATGAGAAGTCAGATGCTTCTTTACTACATTTGGGATAATTATAATCCAGATTAAGCAGTATTATGCAGTGTTTATACCTGGCACTTCTGCATATAAACTATACTTGCATCTACACTACACTTGCTCTTTACACAGTACCCATATCTGAGTCAGGAGCCTCCGGGGGACCGGGGACATGGACATGCTGTGCTCTGACACACCTGTGGCCCCACACCACTTCTATCAGCCCTAACAGAGACCCCTCCACCTCTGCCTCATGTTAGTGGGGTCCTGTGTTTTCAGAGCAAGACTTGGTGGGGGTGAGGGGTGAGGACCTGGCATGATGACAGAAAGGGATGGCAGAGTTAACTGCCTGTGGATCCTGTGGGTGTTATGGCTATCTGGATGTAGCAAACTGTGGAAGACAATCCTTTGCAAATCTTGCCCAGAGGGGTTGTGGAGTTCTCCACCTGTGAAGACACTCAAAACTCAGTTGGATATGGTCCTGGGAAACCTGCTGTTGCTTACCCTGCTTGAGCAGAGGGCTTGGAGTAGATACTCTGTAGAGGTCCCTTTCAGACTAAACCTGTGATTCTGTGATTCTGTGAATAGATAGTGTTATCTTTCTTCATTATAGAAATGTATGCTGCATCATATTGAAATCTGTTAAATATACAGCAGTGTAAATAGGAAGACAGAATGTCTCAGCTGTGCATGTTAGCTTGTCATAGACACATTTGATTCACAAGGCTTTAATAAGTGATAATTCCCCAAATGTTCAGCCTATTAGAACTGGTTCATCAGTACCCTAGAAAGGCCTCTATGCCTGGAGCAGCTTGGTTCTGTCTTCTGTTGGGCACAGTAACAAAAGGCTGGGAGTACTGATTTTGCAGGTCTCTCTGAGACCCTGCTTTGTTACTCCTCTATGGAGCTTCATTGCCTTCATCATGCCAATATCCAGAAATATTATCTCCAGTTGAACAGAACTGCTTTGTGTTTGGGATTGGGTGAGCCACGCAATCTGTTCATCCAACTTTAGGTACTGGACTGAAAAAATGGAGTGCAAAATTTAAAAAATAATTGATCTGGCTTTGTCTTAAAATGAAGTAACAATATACTTATTTACAAGAACACTAATGAATATTTTTAATCATTTTTATTCTTGTGTTGAGGTTAGAAGGACAATAAAAATGGAACCCAAACACATTTCTGTGTCATCATGAATTAAGGCAATAAGTAGAATTCCTTGACAAGTTGCCAGCCCTCATAATTACGGGCTTCTTTGATGCTTATTCCACAACAGATTTTTAAATCTCACCAGTTGTGTAAGCCATCTTTGTTAGGCAGGAAGGAACTTAACAATGTCTTTATTTATTACCTGGACATCGCATGATACTAACATGACATTGTGAATGTTTGACCAGAGACTCGCTTTCAAACAAGCTAAGTGTTGTCATCTAGTATGACACACACTGTCATTCACCCGTGTTGCTTAAAATTGTACAGAATGGTTTCCTCATCCCCTCCAAAAAACACCTTCTATAACCAGAATGCTCTCTCACACACAAAATGCGCTTTGTCAGGTCTGCACAATATTTTAAGTAAGTTGTAAGGAGCATTGGCTTTTAGAACAGACTGAGTAAAACCTTACACATTTTAAAACGCTATTCTGAGAAGTTTTTGAGGTATGAGAACTGTACAGGTTTTGACTGATCTGGATGTTCTTCAAACTTCAGAAGTGTTAAAATTGGAGATAAAGGATTTTTTTTGGACAGAACATTTCAATGATGTCTTCATAGGTGATTTCTCCTGTCTTATGATTAACTGTGGTGCTGGAAGAAGCTTTTCTACACAGCATTCTTTCCTTTCTGTCTTGTCAGTTTTAGTTCCAATATAATTTTAAGAGATAGCTTTTGAATCATTAGACTTTCCACCTAATTGCAAAGCCATTACAGGCTTAATATGGCAAGAGCTGAGCCTTTCAATGCATACATTTCTTTTAGTTTAATTGCAGTCTGTCCACCTTAGCTTCTTTCTAAGCTACTTTTAAACTTAGATAACATTCTTTATGAGATTTCCCATAAACCAAAATGTCATTCTCGGAAACTGTGATACTTTCCAAATGTTGTGGTATCATACACGTTTTTCTAAGGTGATTCTGATGCCAAATGGGAAGCAAAAGAGTAGGTATATTTTAAAATATGTCATAGTAAGTTGTCATCTTATCTCTTTCGGGAAGATCTGGTGAGAATAATTTTGACAAAACATTTTTCAGCAGAAAATATTGACTTGGTGAAACCAAAGCTTTTCACAGAAATGTATATCTTTTCAATAAAAGTTTCATAATGAAGCTTTTTTTTTTTTTTTTCCAGGTCCAGGGTAGAATTTCTAATTGAATCCTAACAAATTGAGATATATCTGCCTCTGTGATCTGGGTAAGTTAGGAGACCTAGGTTTAAATCTCTTTGAGCTGCAGCAGGTAGCTGAACCTGGGCCTCCCACTTTAAAAGTGATTGCCTTCAGTGCTTGAATGCTGTTTTTTGGGGGTAAATCTCTCTCAGTCTCCCTTAATATCTCTTGAGAACTTTCTAAATATCTTAGGTATTTCTCTACATGGAGGTAAAACAAGTAAAAAAATGACAATTATGTTTACTAAAATAAAAATATTTTGTTTTCAAGTCAGTCTACTTGTCAGAGTGCAAAAGTAAGTGCTGTTTGGATGTATTCATATAGGCAGACATATTGTATCTTTGAAGGTCTACTTACAGCTTCAGGTCACAGCTCTGTGTTGATTCGTAACACACAACTCAATTTAAATGGAATTATCTCTATGGATACAGGTAGAAAGTTTGAGCATTTGTGTTCTTAAGCTTTCACAAAGAGAAAAACCTTTAGTCTTAATGCTAAAACATTATTTGTGCATGTCATTTGAGTAAAAAATGTATTGCGTATTTTGTATAACAATACAAATTCTCTGCTTACAATATTATGCTAGTTCCTCCTTGGGTAGATTTCAGTTTCTAACATTCAATTTCACAATAATATAAAAGAATTTATCTTAATCAAGGCATTAACCACATAGCTGAGGACTTCTCAGGTTCTAAACAATGAAGAATGTTAACATTGCTTATAGCTTCTGTTACTACAGTGGACTAAGAACACAAGTTAAATAATCTCATTTTCTCCCTTGTACTCAGCACTGGCGAGGCCGCACCTCAAATACTGTGTTCAGTTTTGGGCCCCTCATTACAAGAGGGTATTACGTTACATTACATCTCATTGAGATTCTGAGTGAGTACAAAGAAGGGCAGCAAAGCTGGTGGAGGGCCTAGAGCACAAGTCCTGTGAGGAGCATCTCAGGGAGCTGTGGCTGTTTAGCCTGGAGAAAAGGAGGCTGAGGGCAGACATTTTAACCCTCTACAGCTCCCTGAAAGGAGGTTGTAGTCAGATGGGGGTCCGTTTCTTCAAGCAATAGGACAAGATGAAAAGGCCTCAAGTTGTGCCAGGGAAGGTTTAGATTGGATATAAGGAAAAATTTCTTCACCAAAAGGCTTAGCAAGCATGGAAGAGGCTGCCAAGGGAAGTGGTTGAATCACCATCCCTGGAGGTATTTAAAAGATGGGTAGACATGGCACTTAGGAACGTGTTTTAGTGGTGGACTTGGCAATGATAGGTTGACAGTTGAACTCTATGATCTTCCCAGCCTAAAACATTCTATGACCCTAAATTAGTCCGAGGCACTCAAAATTGTGTGAGGTGACTAGAGCTGTCAAGTGGGCAATTGTACATATAAAAATATCACGAGATACATGACTTGAAGATAAAGTTTGTGAAGAACCTTATCTGTTGAGAATAATTTACTAAAAGTTAGCTGTTTAGAATTAAACTATCTTTAGAACACATTATATGAAAGCCAAATTATTTCTATTTTTTACAATTAAAATAAGCTAAAGTGATTGATTTGATAATAATAGTGCTACTGAACATACTTCTTCTGGTATATTTAAATATAGGGAGTACCTATTTAGCAAATAAAAAAGAAAAGTAAAGTATGAGTTACCTGTAGACTCAGGCTAGACATTAGGCAGACCATGAGCAAAATGCTCTTTTTCGTATACCAAAGTAAGTAGAGCTACTTGACAATCAGCTTTTTTAATGCATTATGGCTGAATGGGAATTGACTAGCAGTAATTGATGATTGTACATTCTGAAGCCTGATTACTGAAATGAGGGAAAAAGTGTTTTAGTCTAAAACTGTAACCTTATTAATTACTACTTAGCAACCATTCATGCCAGAATCACTGAATAGCAATAGGCAAATCCTTGTTTAGCCTGCTCCCAGTTTTCACTAAGGCTTTCGAGTTCTGCATCCACATATGACCAGAATTGCCTTACTTTGGACAAACACCTATCTTCTCCCCATACCCTGCTCAAATCCACGCTTTGTCAGTCATGTCAGCGTTCAGATCTGCTAAGTACTCTCACAGCGTATCAAATACACGTTATCAGAAGAGCTATTACAAAGTGTAATCATGTCCACATTCTTTCTAAAATGCATTATCATGATGTAGAAGGGTAAGTTGTTAGTTCTCACCTTTGGATCATAAACAAAGGATTACAGCCATTCATTCATGAAGCTTGAGCTAACTTATATTCTAAACCTTTCCCCAGGAGAGCATCTTCAGATTCACCTTTCTTGCTTCCCTAGAAAATGAGTGAGTTCTACTGCACAGAAATCATTTCAAACTGAAGAGTAACTCTGTGACCGAACAAGGTATTCTTCAACAGGAGAGTACGTCTGGGTCACTTCCCTTCGCTGTCACATTTTTTTTCTTTGTTTGTTTATTTCTCCTTCTTTTTTTTCCCTTTTTTTTGTTTCTTTTTTTGCATTAATAGTTGTTTAAGGGAAATTTTATATGCAGCCTGAAATGCAAGTACTGTGACACTTAAGTCCTTTAGTGACTCCATCTCTTAATTTCTCAATTATCAAATCGATAAAATAATTATATCCCTAACCAAACACTTTGAAAATTGCTGATGAAAGACACAGTTTAAAAATGCATACATCTATAATGCAAGCATCACTGTACTTGATGGCATTTCATCCCAAAATAAATTGATTATGAACATTTTTAGTAGCAGTGTTGACCATATTACCATACAGAGAATTAATTTTTTCACTTTTCTCTAATAAGTAGGCAAAAGGTGTCACAGCAAGTGTTTGATTCTCACTGGATGTACCAACTTTGGCCTGGATAGAGTTAAATTTCTTCATAGTAGCTTGTATGGGGCTATGTTCTGGATTTGTACTGAAAATAATGTGGATAACACATTGATGTTTTAGTTTTCCAGGGCAGTGGCAGTGCTTACACAGAGTCAAGGCCTTTTCTGCTCCTTAGACTGCCCAGCCGGCAAGCAGGCTGTGGGTGCACCAGAAGTTGGGAAGGGGCACAGCTGGAACGGCTGACCCCAACAGTCCAAAGAGACATTCCAGACCATATGACATCATGCTCAGCGATAAAATTGGAGGGGTGCAGGTGGGCAGGGGCTGCTGTTTCTCCAGGACTGGCTGAATATCTGCCAGTTGGTGGTGAGATTTTTCTTTCGCATCACTTTTTTTTCTTAGGTTTTATTTTCCTCTCTCTCTCTCTCTCCCCACCTTGCCCCCCCCCTCCCCCCCTTATGTTTTTTTTTCCTTTAAATTAGTAATCTGTCTTTATCTTAACACACAAATTTTCTCACTTTTACCCTTCTAATTCTCTCCCATCCCACTGCAAGGGAGTGAATGAGTGTCTGTATGGTGCTTAGTTGCCAGCCAGGGTTAAGATATTACACTGGACTTGACCCTCGCTGTCAGTCTACTCACTTCATTCATGACTGCATGGGCAGGAGGGAGGCAAGAAGGAAGGACATAAATAGGAAAGGAGAATGAACCAAGTGAAAAGCATTTTCTTCTAAGACACTGTCAGCAGTGTGTTAGATTCTCCTGAAACTCTAAGGTGAATTTATATGAAGTTGTGAATTCAACTTTATTTTTTTGAACACTTAGTGAGATTCCGACTTTCCCTACTGATTGCAGCATCCATTTGAATATAAGAGTTCAACGGCCCTTGGTCGTGTTGGTTATGCCTGTGATTCTGTGAAAGAGCATAGTGCCGTAGTGGCTATGTTGTGTTTCTTTCTTGGCTTCCACCTGCAAGTGAGTTCGTTCAATTGGCTTATTTCAGCTTGGTGCTAACTAGTTTTGTACGCACTTGGGCTCAGGAAAATCTGCATGTTCTAGAGAGAGTATTTATTTGCACTTGTGATTCTACTTTTATGTTCACAGTTCACATTGCAGGCAGGCCAGGCAATGAAGATAGCCTTTCGATACCCATATCTACTCTGCCTGAGAAACCACGACAGTTGTCAGTACTGAACAAATCTTCAATGTGTTTTCTAGTCAGTCATACTCTGAATGCATTCAGAAGCTGTCGTGTACTCTCCATTTGTTGTAGTGCATGATAAAAAAAAAACTTGGGAGGGGTATTTCCCTGAGGAAAGGAGAACATTCTTCTAGAAACATATTGGTCAAGCCAAATTCAGAGGTGTTGCCTGGCCTAAAAACTGAGATCTAATTCAAGACCGATAGGGTGAGAGCAGACTGGGATTTTTGCATTTAAGATTCATTTAGATTATTTTGTAACTAACTTGATTGCAATGCGTAAAGTGTAAAGAGTTCACTGACAAGAAAAATTGTTGGTAAACCTGTATTTGTAACCAAGGAACTAGAGCTGCCTATAGCTCAGTGCTGTGCGGTGGGCAGAAACTAGGAATGTGTCTAAGGAACTGGAAAGGACTGGTATGAGTGGGCAGCATATGGGCAAAAATGAGGTTCACACACCTGCGGACATTTAATAGACTTGGAACTGAGAACAATGGGAAGTTATTGTTCAGATCAAGAGGGTGTTAAAACAAGTGGAAATACATGTTTGGCTTCAGTCAAAACAGGCGTTTATTCAGTAAGTGGAACTAGAACACCTGAAAGAGTGATGTTTGCTTTTAAAAAGTTTGCTTTGATTTTCTGTGGAGTCACATAAATCCATCTCTGCAGGGATTTCACTTTTCAGTAGTTTTTGCTGTTCTAATATCATGCTCACTTCACGCTTCTGACTCAAATGTTAGAAAGTTAGTGTCTGACTTTGACTTTTTCTATGATACCAAGGGTGGTAGGAAATGGCCCACTGCTATTATATGATCAATTGAATGGGTAGCTGCAGGGTGTTGGCATACCACAGCTTGAAGCAGTGCTGACAAAGAAACAACACACACAGTGGCTGTCTTGGAAAATGTACAAATGAGAAAGAAAGAAATGACCCAGAAGGGCATATAAAATTTAATTTGTAAATAGGATCATACAGTACAGGCTGTACTGTAAGACACTTGGTTTTCTTGTACAACATAATCTGAGGCACCGTGAAAACCTGCTCTCATATTCTTGTTCTGAACTGTTCCATTCTAGGTGCCAACCCTTTTTAGGTCAAAAGTCCATAAAGTATATTCTGCATGTTATTCACATGTATCTGCATTTGCTAATGAGCATGCAGGCATAATAAGTGTCTGGCTTTCTGCCAGAGCCCAAGCAAAAGAATATCTAATGCACTAGCTGTCAAACAGCACACCAAAGGGGATATGCAAGGTGATGATCTGCCACTGGCATCTGGCTCCTCCCTTGCCACACCAAACAGGTTTTACAGGTGTCCAGATTTTTCTTGTAGAAAGAGAGCCTGGATGACCATAACTGCTGGAACAAATGAGAAATGAGACACGAAACAGCAACCACCTATGGCACAGTTTTACATATGTCTTTTCTCATTATATTTTGTTTGCTTAAACCCAGTGCTGTAGTTACTATGAAAAGGTTCAAGAACCTTTATCTTCTAGTTAACACTCATATTGCAAGGTAATAGGCAAGAAAAAGAGGAAAATGGAAAGAAAAATATCATGTAATTGAATAGACTGAGTTAACCTGGGAAGAGTGAAAGATATGATAAAGAGAAGGAAGAAATGGAATGCAAACGTAGAGCTCTTAGGATAATTAATATATTTCATTTAAGCTCCATTACGTTTTGTTTCCCTGAAAGGGGAACCCTGGGTAAAATGTTGCTTCCACCAACAGCAAGAACTCTTTGAAAAAAAATAGATCAGATTACAATTTAAATCCTATAAATATAACATATCTATGTTGTCACTTACAACAGTTGAGCAGTTGTAGCTCAATAGCAAAAAACCCCACCAGGATGGTCATAAACTCTCCGAGTATGTAGACTGAACAGTTCAGTAGAAGGAGTATTTTTCCTTTATTTTTATTTACTGAATATTGGTTTATATTCTCAAACCTAACTACAAGTAAATTCTTGAGCATGAAATTAACCAATCAAGAAAGGTGACGAACACTTTTGTTTGCCTCCTTCTCCCAAATGTTCTTCAGAAGAACGTAATGCACTCTATTGATTCTGAAGACTAGCAAAGGAAAAGTTAGTTTTGTGTAACCCCTCTAACAAAAGGCAGTTTCCATTCTTGACACTCTGAAGTCTGCTATTCCATTGTGATTTATGCCCAAGAAACTACCATATTGTTACTCTTTCTTTTTTTTTTTTTTCCTGGTCACTGGCTGCTTCAGTTACTTTGGCACAAATCAAAGCAGCTACATTAGAAGCAGAAGTTCATTATATAGTCAAGAGAGCACTAGACACTTCTCGGGGCCAATTCAGAATGTTTAAAATTAATTAAATTGGTATTCAACTAGTCACTATAATCAATGGAGACTAGGGCACAGGTTTTAGCATGCCTTCTTTAACACTGCTGAGTTCAGCTGGGAACCAACTATTCTTTCTATTGATTGCAAAGGTAGCCTACCTGTGACTAGATCAGACATTACAGACATTTAAAGTTAGATGAGGTGGACTTCTAAACCTATCTCCTTCCTCAGTTCAGAAAAGCCATAGTCAATACATTAGCTTCTGAATTTGCAGCCAGGGGAGCCCACATTAATATATCCAGGCCTGGCTACATGGATCAGTGTAGGTGACAGCTTTGATCCGTCTGCAGTTGTTCCTCTGCTAAGGAGTTTTAATTTGTCCTTTAGCAAAAGCTTTGATTGCTATCAGGTCCCTCAACTCACATCCATTCTGGCAGTCATTTAGCATAGAATCACACTGAGAGTTAGAAAACCCAGGTCTAGGAAGAGCAGAAATAATAGTTGCACTGGGGAAGTGGTATTTGTGGGCTCATGATAACCCTGTTCTGCACATCTATTTGAGAATTTCAATCTGTCTCATCTCTAAATTCTCAGAGACTTACTCTTTTCCTGGTGTAGTTTTCTGAATTCAGGTTTGGTCCATATGAATAATGGAACAATTACTTGGACTTTGGACTTAATTCAAACCTCTTAATGAATTTAAATGCTTTCTTGGGAGTTAAAATTGGAGTTAATATTCATGTGTCAGTAAAATTCATAAGAAATGATTGCCCTCAAAAGGTTAGTTCATCTGTTGTCTCTTATAGGGGGCATATAAAGTCCAAAACTGGCATGTAGTTTCTAGTGAAGTGCCAACATTAGCTGCTGGTCCTACTTGGAACTATTAACCATGGAAAGAAAGTTTAAAAGCTTTTATCTTCTTGTCCTGTTTTCCTGAGGTGATTAAAAAAAATGTTCCGTGAGCATTTTGACCACATTGTTCCCATTGGAAAATTGTTCCAAAGTCTCATCTGAATTGAATTTGCAATCTCAATATATTAATGGAAAGTCTATATTTAAGTGCTTATGCCTAAGCAGTTTAAAAGAGGTTGTTTTACCTTGTTGTTTACCTCCACCTCATACTTAC
Source organism: Rhinoptilus africanus (assembly GCA_013400135.1). Lineage (NCBI taxonomy): Eukaryota > Metazoa > Chordata > Aves > Charadriiformes > Glareolidae > Rhinoptilus > Rhinoptilus africanus. The sequence continues at coordinate 25,297 of VXBO01014038.1, read as the reverse complement.
AGAGGGTAATACTATCTCATCCCAGCAGTAAATAAGCCGTGTTTATATATAAAACCATTTTAACTGTCTTTTCAATTAGGAGACTTTGCCAATTGAGATCACAGCAGTGTGAAATATTCCAAAAGTTTTTACTTCCATTAATGCTAATCCTATGGCCTGCGGTATGTTTAGAGCATGATGACAGGGCATATGAATCATTTGCCAATGAAAAGCCAGTGTTGACTGGACTGTACTTTAAATCCTGAACTTCATTATTAGAAGGAATTAAAATGTTGGAAGTGATGTTCAGAATTGAGGTAGAGCAGTTTGGAATATAAGAGAAACTATCTAATTGAGAAAGGCACATATGATCGAGAATAAGTCTGAAAAAGGAAAAACTGATTTGCTAGAAGTCCAATCAAGTCATTATAGGCATCTTCTTGTTCTAGTGTGAGTTTCACAAGGCTGTTATCCAGTTTCCCTATAAAGTCAATGTTGCTATAAGTGCCACGTAAGAAGGTTTACCTTTTTACGCACATATTTATCATGTTTCTGCCTGCTCTGCTGGTCTGAATGGATGCAACATACAGGCCAACAAGACATGAGGCTTGAATTAAGTACAGTGGAGTTTAGATAGCACACTCCCACTCCATTTCAAAAAAGAAAAAGGGTGTTGGATCTGACCTGTCTTGTAAAACACCTTGAAATGTAACTGATGTTAGCTTTTGTGTGCTACTCACTTCTCCAGAAGATTAGACAACCACATAGCTCTACTGGGGTCTGTAGTGAGGTGGCAAACCAATACACACAGTTCCTCCTCCTTCACCGTTTTTTTCTCTGTTATTACATGAAATGAAAATAATTGGGGTTGCGAACACTGTTATAGATGAGTTGTTTGAAAACTTTTCCTTGAAAACTTTGCCTCTGTGGAGAAAGGAGGAGCACAAACCCTCATGAGATTAGTGATTACATGGTGCATTATGTCAGGGTGCTGCGAGGACTGGCAGCTCCCTGCAGCCAAGTGCCGTGAGACACAGGGGATCCTCATGGACCTCACCGGCCAGGGAGCAGGGCAGCCCAGGAGGTCAGCCAAGGGTAGCCCCAGACACCATCAGGCACCTCTGTGGGAACAGGGACGTCAGCCTGGTGGCTGGGCACAGCTCAGCAGGGCCAGGGCCCAGCTGTGGTGGAGCTGGAGAACGATTCTCCTGCAGCATCACTGGGACAGGGACTGGCAGCTCTGGGCTGAGCTGAAACGGCATCCTGGGCCATGAGGCAGGGGTGGGGGGAGGCCCCAGGGGAGGGCCATTATTGCCCTCAGCGCCCTGATGTTTAATGACCTGTATGTAAAACATAAAAGGTCAGTTTGTCTTTATCAGAAAGAATGGTTACAAGCTTCTTAGTCTTCTAGGCTGATGACCTTTCTTTTCACATTGTTTCCACAAAGATAAAACAAAATGGCAAGGAAAAAATAAAGACACATTAATCTGAGGAGCCATTTTTTAATGTTTCCTGCCTACACTAGGGGAAAAAGGGGATGAAAATATACTCTATCATCAATTTTTAAACATAAATATGTTAATTTCAAAATAAAGCACTACAGATTCTGGTAAATTCAGAAGTGACAATATTGCACTTCTTACTTATTTCTTGGTGTTCAGGAATCAAATAACACCCTGTTTTATTTAATATGGAGATCTGTTGCTCGTGGATAGTATTGTAGATTGCTTAAAACAATAAGGTATGTTGCCCGCTGCATTATCTGTTTCTTATCTTTTCTTTCATAAGTTCACGGTTATGCAAAACCATCTTTTACTTATCAGCCATAGTATATCAAAGTGTCAGGGGTGATCTATACGTACTTGGCATGACCGTTACTAGAGCATATCTTCAGAATCTCAGTAATAAAACCATCTCAACTTATTCATGGCATTAGTTGCTCACAAATATAATAAATCATCATTTTTCATTTACTTATCTACAAGGCTTTTTCATTTATGATTTAATTTCACAGCTGCATAAATGTAACATCAAAATTCAACACATTTAAAACACTCAGGTAAAATAAGGGACAATTTACTACCACAAAATGGCAAAGTGCGTGAGAACAGATAAATTTGAATTGTGAGCTGAGCAGTAAAAGAATCTCTCTTAATAAGGAATTACATATCTTTGGAGTTTAATTACAATAAGGCCTGCCACTGTAAGATTAATGATGAGCAGTTTTTCACTTCAAACGATTGCAATTGAATTTAGATAGTACCATTATTCTTAGATAGATAAGGTCAAGCAAATGAGGCAAAAGGGGGAAAAAATGGAAAGCCAAACTGTACTAAAATGAGAGAATATTTTATAAGAAGTCAGGACCTTAAAATGCATTACAGGGCTTATATTTACAGATTTTTTAAAATGCTATGTAAAATATTGAAACGAGAAAAACTTTTCTAGAACACATCTATTACTTTCTCAGTTAGAAATCATATACCAGCACTTGTGTGCAGGGAGGACATTTGACTGTATGTTTGAGATAAACTCTGAGGGTTGTTTTCTATGACGTTATTTTCCAATGCACAGGGTAATGTGGCCTTGTGAGTCACTGTAGTTTGTCCTATATCTTGGTATACAAAGGCAATAACATCTTCCCTTAGGGAAGAGGCATTTAAAGAAAGAAAATCTCAAAGGGCTGGTGTTATCTCTCCTCTTATCTCAGAATCTGAGAAGAGGAAGTAGGACCTTTAATCTTCATTTGCAACCTCTTTTCTGGAGTCTTTGCATTTGAGTGAGCAGATTCCCAAAGATATCCTAGCCTTTATTTGAATTAGGAATTATAGTTTTCACATGCTGTACCATAAACTTTTGACCATAAAAGTAAACCACCTGAGTACACATATAGGGGAAGTGAAATGTTTATCCACTAACCTCACAAGTGGAAAAACTTCCATTAGGCGTTGACTGGTTTACTTTAGACCTGTTTCCAAATTCTTTATGAAATGTTGAAATACAATTCAACAAGGCCCTAATAAAAGGATTTAAAGGACTCTTATTTGTAATCACATTTCCTTTTAATTTAACTTATGTTTCAGTTTTCTGTGTTCATCAGAGTTCATCCTCTTCCACACTTCTTACTAATCCTTACTAATCTTTCAGGGTTGTTGTGTTTTGTTTTGTTTTGGGGTTTTTTTGTTTGGTTTGTTTTATTCTTTTTTTCACCCTTAGTATTACAGTATCTAAAAATTGCAAATTTCTATTTGCTTTGTGTGGACTTTATGTCAACTCTTGGTCATTATTGCCCTGACCTTTTTTAATACTTTGAAGGTCTCTGTTACCTATATTAATTTAAATATATATTCAAAACCCTTTAAAATATGTGACAAAATTTACCGTGATTCTTCTTGTAGAAATCAGATGAAGGGATAGATAATTTCAGAGGGAATCAGGTTCTTCAGCTCATGAAGGTAACTCAAAGAATAACAGTGTAAAGATTGTGATAAATATGCAGAAATATTTATGTCTTTGTTAATATCCCTCTCCAATAGAAAATCTCTAGGGAGAGAGCAGAATTTGGCTTGTACTTGGCTGTAGCTATACCCAGAAGCAAGAATAGGTAATGCATTAGCAATTTACCTTGTTATCTCTCTTAATTCAGCACATAATCTCACATTGCTTTCAGCCTACAAACTAAAGAAACTACTCAATCTTCCTGATTGCTGACAGAATAAATTAATTAATAAACATGATTTTAGGTTTTAATTAAATTAATATAATTTGGTGTAATCTGCAAGAGAACAATAGGGCTAGTTTTTCAGCCTCCTTTGTTAATAAATTAGTTTGTCTAAGAGCTGGTGCTTATTCTGAGCTCTTATGAATGTGAATCACTTATACAGGCATTTTAAACAGAATCATCTTTCAAATTCTCATTACTTGGGAATAGCTGTTTCACACTCTTGTTGAAAATAATGCATAAACCTTTTTACCTGCAACTGCATATCAGAAAAACCCAAACAAACACTTCTTGTTTGTTAATCTCCAAGAATAAACTGTATCTCTCAACAGGCATTATGTAAAATATAAAATGTTTCTTTTGATGTAAGAAAAAGAAAGAACACCTCAACCTTGGCTGATAACAAGCCAAATGCCAAATCCCAGAGGATACTTAGATCTGAAGATGTCATAGACTCAATGAACACTGCCAGGATAGCACAGAGAACATAGGTCAAAGATCCAGATAATACACTAATAATTATTTAAAAAATCGATGCTTATTTATATATCCATAAGCATTTCCACCAGGATCCAGCAATATAAGAATCCAGATAGAAATTTTGGAATACGAATTGGTGCATAGTTAAATTTGGGATTGTTGCTTTTGAAACTGATCCATTATGTGGCAAGATAAATGGGATTTCTCTATGTATTGCTCTAGTTTCGTTTGCTGAAAATATTTCCAATTTATGTCCTCCCTTGTGATTGTGGTGGGGTACAACAGGTTCTGAAAGGCAATTTCAAAAAACTTTCTCATTAACAATTATAATCAGGATTAAATAATAGTTACTATTGCTAACAAAAATATCAGTAATAATAATCTGACTGCATCAAATGTGCTGTCAAATATGTCAGATAGATAGCTTCTGTAGAAAGCTGGTACTGTGACAACAGCTGTGATATTCTCAGCATGCACATGCAGTTGCTATATTTTGTGCTATATGATGTGACGTGTTGCAAATCCCTGTACAGTTTTAAGAGTTTAAATTAAACTGAGAAAATGAAGTTGGAAGACATGTACAAGAAGTTAGTCTTTGGTTAGCTGGGGATATATTAAATAAGGAAAATACCTTCCACAGGAGGGTGTCTGGCATGATATGGTCCTATTGTGGGGAGAGACAAAGGGTGAACTGCATTTGCCAGCTATAAATCAGTTTTAAATGTAGACATAACACAAGCTTAGGAAAGAGTTTCTCATTAAAGACTTTCAAATCAAATACTCCCCAGAGGACCTAAGGAACCCTGGGTTCGATAATAGAAAGCCAAGTATGTGGCATCAGTTTCTGTGTTCCTTTTTTATAGAGACATGTGCACTTTGTTGCTTCTGTTTATTGACACCTTATCTTATCAGCCCTCCAGACAATTGTTTAGGTTTTTTTTTTCAATCAATTGTGCTACGTTTTCTCTCTCTTCTGCCTGTTTGCTTTAGACATTAATCTGTGGTGTAGAGTGTTGTCCGGTGTTTCCAAAAATCTAATTTGTACCCACAGCTCCTCAGAGGGCTGATTTCTCCCTTACTTTTTGTTACTTGCATGGAATTCTAGTTGGTAATAGTACGATGTCCTATCTTTTCCTCTTTCTTTCTTTCTTTTTTTTTTTTTTTTAATTATTGACTCCAGGAGGCCTATTTGTTACTTTTTTTTCTTATTCTCCTCAAATACACATGAAAAATATTTTATTAACATTTAGATTCATTTATACTTATTTTATTTATTTATTTGTTGTCTGGGTTGGATTTGGTTTTGGCCATATAAAGTTTACCTAGATTATTATTCTGTAGAATCCCTTATATTTCTTAAGTTTCTTTAATATGAGCGGAATCTTGACACACGCAGTTTTCAAACATTATTAGAATTGTTGTATAACATCAATTTGAACATTTTTCTAGGGAATAGTTAAGATTTACATTGCTGATAGCTACAAGGTTTTTTTCTAGGAGACTCAGAATACGGCATATTATTTTTTCTGGGGTAAGATAAGCCATTCATATAATTTTTTACTTAATAAACTATGTGAAAATATATGTGCATTTTAATTTTAGTGATGCCACATCCTTTTGTTTTTTGTTTTTTGTTTGTTTTGTTTTTTTTTTTTTAATATGCTGAGCCAAATTGCTCATTCAGGGCCTTCTTCTGTGTTAAGTAGGGAATCTTCAGTGGTTGAAGACAGCAATTATTTCAGGATCAGATTCTCAGCTTTTTATTTGCTTTATAGTTTTGGTAGCATTACATCACCAATAGTAAAAACTCAAATTAGAGGACTGATAAATAAAAACTAAGAGTGACCCTACTATGGTCCTGTACGTTCTTGCGGATCATGAAGCCTACATGGGTTCCTCTCATTGTGCTGAGGGAGTTGAAGAGAGTAGCTTCACTATGGGGCTGGCATACTCTTTCCCACACTAGTACTTGGAGGGTAAATAAAGAGCATCAGTAGAAAAGAGAGTAGTGAAACCACCTGCTTCCAGTGCATAGAAGCAGCTAAGGCAATGCAAAGAGCCAGAAGATACTCTTGGTACAGAGCTTGCACAAATTAAATCCACTCAAGTAAAATGTGAACCAATGACTATTTTTCTCTCCTAGACCATAGCTTCTAGTCAGCTCTTGCAGTATACCTAATTTAATGCAAATATATTAGTTTAGTATTGTATTTAGAAATATGCATCTTTCTCTGCCTCTTGCACATTATCTTGATACTGAATCTTTTCTATTGTAAAATGAACCGTAAATAATAAACTAATTAAAGGCCACGAGTATAGCTTATGTCCTCATGGAGATCACTTGAAACACAGAAACTGCAAAATCCTCTGCAGGAACAGTGTTTGAGGAAAGGATTGACCTGTAAATGGGCAAATTATAATGTTCCTAGTTAAATAGAATACCGTATATCCATTTTCTTTGAAAGGTATAGTGTTCTTCTGTGTGTAATATTCAATCCAAACTGTTATTTATCATTAAATGACAAAATAAATATCTCTGGACTTAAAGTAGAATAAAGAAATTCGGATCCTCATCACAATAGCACTCTCAATTTTGTTCCAAGCAAGACAAATAGTTGTCATTTCAAAAGCCTAGCAGAGATCTTTGTCACAAGACACCCTACAACTCTTTTGGCTGATGAAGCTGCATTATATGTTTCTGTGGATGCAGTGAAAATAAGTTTTAGTAAAGGAGAATAGCTTGTGAGACAGCATGGCCAAGCCATGTACGTACCCACTCATTAAGTAGGTGCAACTGTTGTGCATCAGAGAAGCCCTGATGCCTGTGGAGAGGAATCAGCTAGCCTGTGAACTCAGACTTCAAAGTCTAGACAGCACCTAGACACTGCTACTGAGGACACCACAGTTGTAACCTGAAGGGTCACATATAATCTGTGTAAAACACGTGGCATTCCTATGAGGTCTGACACAGCTCCGTCTTCAGTAAGGTATGTTCAGGTTTAGATAATATTTGAACCATGTATATTTTTTGTGCATATTGCTGCCTTTCTGAAAACGGCCTTACACTCTCATCTTACTCGTATTATTTTGTGGATGAAAAAAATCCAACAACAAAACCCAAGTATCCCTATCCTTTCTACACAATTAACAATAAAAACTAATACTAGTGCATGGTAGGTGACCAAAACCTGTTAGGAAGATAACGTTAATCACAATGTCTTGAAAGAAAAAGAAAAAAAAATGTAACGGCATATTTTCTATAAATCAGAAAGCTTCATTTACTAATTTATATTGATGTATTTTTACTACATAGATTGCATTGCTAATGCATAAAAACCATATATTTTTTTTTGCCTGGGGTGGGTTTTAGCTCTGATGACAATAAATCTGGATATACAGGTAGTACTACTCTCTTTAGCTCATAAATTTAGTAAACAGCAGAGTTTCCGAAAATATATATCGCAGATATAGAACTCCCTCTAGACAGAAAAGCAATATAGTAAAAACGAACTTCTCCTTTTGCACAGTCCTTTTATGAGGTTTATAGCTCCTCTCATTCAATATATTCAAAACTGTGCCTTTCACTCTAAATCATCGACATGCTATGACCAATATAAATCATATTATTTTGAGATTCTATTAAACAAAATGCAAACCATAAGATAATAATTATTTTAACATCATTTAGGTTTTGAGTGTCAAATATAAGTAATTCAAAAAATGAATCCTCAGTTTGAGCATCTATATTGTATGAACTGTAATTTATAAGTTTATAAAAAATTAAATAAAAAGTATGAATTTAAACAAAGTTGGTTTAAAGTACCCTGAAAGAACAGTATACCCCATAAATAGCAAATATTATGTATTTCTTTATTTTCCTTGTGATATAATTGACACAAAATGTCCTCTGAATTCGAGCTGCCCAGATACCATACTTTTCCCAGTCTTGCCCCAAGTCAAAACCATTAAACCATATGAACAAAAAAAGTGGGGAATAATTGTGATGAATTATGGGGTTTTGTTTTATAAAACAAGATCTATGTAAGATAGACTATACTTTCAGCCTTTTTTCCTCCACTCAGCTCCTGCTTTTCCCTTTTTATTTTATGGAAATACACTGGGAAGTAGGCTAATAATATATCAAACAGTCTTTCACAGTTGTGTACATACAGTGGTTCAATACAGCTCATATTGGAGATCAGCATACAGTCTGGTTTTCACATGTGTCCTGCTTTTGTAGATCCAAGCAGTGGAACAGGTTGCCCAGAGAGATCATGCAGTTTGTCTCCATAGTTGGAGTGTTTTCAAGACCTAACTGGGTAAAGCCCTGAGCAACCTGGTCTGATCTCACATCTGACCTTGCTTTGAGCAGGAGGTTGAACTACAGACCTCCTGAAGTCCCTTCTAGCCTGAATTATCCCATGCTACTATGATTCTGAGTGAAGTTTAGAAGTTCCACCAGGGCAAATTCACATGTACACATAGTGTATCACAGTGTCGTGCACAGACACTAGAGAGGCATGTCTTCGGAGCACTGTATTTTGCCAAGCAATAGGATGCCATAATGTGCCAGTTTTGAGCGTATCTGATCTGCTACTTTTTTAAGATAAAGAGAAATGACTTCATAATTTCTGAATGAAGCCTATGATTTTAGCTTCCTCCCTCAAAGAGACTTGGGACACTCAGAACTTGACTCTGCTCTGACCATGAAAAATTGTTTTTATTTCTTATGTAAGTAACAGTGACCGCTGCTGTGGTTGAAGGAGCTGCTCTAAACCGCTGAGCTGAAACCTGTGTGGCTGAGTGAGATCAAATTTTATTTAAAGATTCCAGTGCTTCATTTTTTAATTCCAGCTTTAGTTTAGATTATTTTAGCATTCTACTACTTAAGTTGCAATGCAAGTAATTCTGCATTTCACAGAAGTGTTCATTAAATAAACAACAATTTACTTTTATTCCTGCTTAGACATCTACGGATCACAAGCTACTGTCTCTGTTAATCACATTTGCCCATTACACCATTTTCCAGCTTCTTGTCCCTCTTCTTTTCATGTCCACTGAAGCAGTGCCCTTAGCCACAGTCCATCTCCATTCTTCGTGCATAACTAGACAAACTTTCTATATTCTTACTACTGTTATGAGTTTTCTTTTGTTCTACTGTTTTCATTTAGCTCCTGACCTCATTGTTAAAAAAATGCAATAAATTCCTCTGCTTTCTAATTCAAAATATAATCCATAATTATTTTGGTTTATAGATGCAATTCAATAGCGATGAAAAGACCTTGACTAACCTCCTTTTGTTCCCATTACTGTTTTTACCAAAATAATTTTCTGAACTACCAAACAGTATTCATGGAAGTTTTCAATGACTAAAGCAAGGTGAAAAATCTGCTATCACATTATGAGGATAGAGAAACATCTGTTTCAAGAATTTTGCCTCTAAATGATGACTATTTTTGTACTGAAAGTCATGCCAGTCTAGAGTACAGTGATAGCGATACGATCTATCTTTGAATGCTGTTTAGGTATTGCTCATGTTGAAATAAAAATATCTTTTTGCTAGTTTCTTTTGTCTTCTCTTGATCTTTATTCTTGTCCAAATTTGCAAGTAAAACAGGATTAAATACAGTAGTCTTATGTCCTGGTTTCAGCTGGGAAAGAGTTAATTTTTTTCCTAGTGGCTGGTATAGTGCTGTTTTTTGGATTTACTATGAGAATAATGTTGATAACACACCAATGTTTCAGTTGTTGTTAAGCAGTGCTTATATGAAGTCAAGGACTTTTCAGCTTCTCATGCCCTGCCAGGGAGGAAGCTGGGGGTGCAAAAGAAGCTGGGAGGGGACACAGCCAGGACAGCTGACTCAAAACTGTCCGAAGAGATGTTCCATACCAGACGATGACTAACTCAGCATATAAACTGTGGAAAACTGGCTGCAGAACAGACACTGCTCCGTGACTGGTTAAGCATTGGTCAGCAAGTGGTGAGCAATTGCATTGTGCATATTACTATTATTATTATTATTATTATTATTATTATTATTACTACTACTACTACTACTACTACTACTACTACTATCCCTTCCATTTCTGTCCTAATAAATTGTCTATATGTCAACCCACGAGTTTTACCTTTTTCTCTGATTCTCTCCACCATCTCACTGTGGGGGAGTGAGCGAATGGCTGTATGGTATTTAGCTGCCTGCTGGGTTAAACGACAACACTTCCCATCAAAGCCTGGACCGCTGTACTGTATGGTATTAGTATTTCCCGGAAAGGCACTTCTGTTTTTAACTCATTACTGAAGCAGTGCAGCAATGTGGTGATAAACCACTTTTTGTAGTGGAGTTCTCTTAAAAGAAAAAGGATAAAGTCAGGCTCCAGATTACCCAAGAGCACTGAGAGGTACTTCAAAATATATAGCCTCCATGAACCACAAGTTTTATCTGAAAGGAATTTTTTGAAGTTTATTATACGATGCTAAAATTTACACTGACAATGTTCATTTGAATATGTAAATTTAGAGTTGATATAAGCTATATTTCCGATGTAGTATGTCAGAAAAACAATAATTTCCCTAGAAACTAGACTGGATATAGAAAATCACCAAAGCCTGAGCTGCACATTTCTGCAGCAAGCTTCTCAAGTCAGTGGAAATAACTGCCACTGTGGAGCTCTTGTTGACTTTATTGCTTGTATGTCCCAGTAAAGTGCTGATTGCCTTAATATAATTCAAATTAGCTAAAGGCAGTGTGTAATCTATTAAAAAGACACCCCGCATTTAAGCAACTGGCACTAGTTTAAATAAACACAAGCCTTAGCTTTCATTATATGACCTTATCCATTTTATTTCTAATCAAAAAGTATTGGTTTTCCTACTTTACTTTCCCTATAGCACTATGATTTCTAAATGGAAACTAACCACAGTACTTCAGGGTTTTTTTCCTTTAAATGCCTGTTATGGGTCTAATTGCAGCTGCATATTTGACACTGCTTCCAAAAAGGAGCTCACACACGGCATTATCGACATGGGTGTCCTGCCATTGCGTTTGTAGATACACTTTTCTTTGTTGTAGGTTTGACTAATCTTAACTGCATTGTTAACTCCAGATTTCAAGGAATAAAATCCCTGAAACCTGACACAAACAGATGGATGAGGTGCAGTTTTTTATTTCCATCTCAATGAATACTATCATTCTGTACTAACAGTTCAATAACGATCCACTGTTCTCCTAGCAAGAATTATCCAGGTAATTTGTTACGATGATTTCTGCTGTGATCATGTGTAAACATCTGGTTTCAAGCCTACCCCAAAATCTTTGCAAAGCTTGATTGATTTTATTTCTTTTATGTTTTTTTTTCTCTTTTAGCTTTTTATTATTTGTATTAGTTACCTTTTATTACAGAAAGACGTGTCCTTGTTAGAGCTTCTTTGAAAATGGTTCTTCTTATGAAATGTTTCTTGAGAAACAATTTCTGACTCATAACTTTATGAAGGCCTAAGAATAAGATCTCAAAGTCTCTAGAGGAACCAAACGAACAAGAAATACGTGTTAAGTTCTTCAGTAGAAGTCTAAAACTGAAAGATGAACATACAGGGAAGGCACCTGGCTTCTTGAGCACAGAAGTCCTTCTCTTTTTAGGTAATTAACTATTAACTAAGAAGTGGAAAAGCCATGGATGTTAAGGGTAGTTCTGTGCATTACCAATTCCTACTTTGAAACCAGACACATTTTCTAAATGATAAACATACAGATCATGGATTATATTTCAATACTAATCCTTAAGTAATCCTGATCTTAAACCCTTGAGGGAAGGGTCAAATAGATTGAAGATTAGACTAGGTAAAAAAAATAAAAACAACACTTCATTCAATTTCCAAAACTGATTCTGGAAAAATAAACCAGACTAAAGTGAAAAGGAAAAAGACCTTTTTTCATCACTGATAGATAATATAGGTAATAGAATTGCCTGCACATTAATTTGTACCTTGGTTTTAAATTACTTAATATCCTGACAATATAACCTGATAGCAGAAGGACTGTAGGGAAACAGATCTCAGAGACAGTATGAAGCCCATTCTTAAAGTATCTCAAGAGCTTGAGTCCACACTGCAGCCATAGATGCTAAATAAAGTCCTTGGGGACACCGGTAGAGGACATTTTATCTTCTGGCTTCCAATCAGTCTTTAGTTCAAGCTATGCTATAATGTCAAGACATTGACAGTTATATTTTTGTTGATTTTTGAGTGACTATTTTTTAGGTTATTTTTCTATCAAGACCTACCCCTCCCATCAATATAAATCCTTCATTTCTTCAGCCTCAACCAGATATTCTATAAGAATTGTCACTGACGTTTCCTGACTCTAGACAGTATGGCAATTAGCAAAATGGAGTAAAATTGCATATTACCAGCCGAACTGCAGCCAAGAGCTGTAATAACTGTCCAGGTTCTAAAATCTGAATTTGACTAACTTCCTTCTTATATAATTACATTGTTACACATTGCTCAATTTGCTAATTGACTACATAATTTGTCTGACATACATATACACATTAATCAATAGTCTTACTATGCTTTTGTCATAGGCATATCTGCAATGTTTGGTAGCACCTTGACTCGAAAGAATATTTTGAACTGCAATTGTGTGTATGCATTTGTGTATCTAAGTATATATATATGGTTTTCATCAAGTACAGACCATTCCTTTAAGCTGCAGGTCTTTTGTTTTCACTAACCTGTCAGTGTTAGCATGACCCAACATTATTCATCACTCAACATAGAAAAAGTCCCATCAGCTTCCCTGCCTGTTGTCATATAACATTTTTATGATCAGCTGGGCCCATGTCTACAGCACAAGATATGGCCCAGAAAAACAGGAAAATAAAACTGTAAAAGCCCTTTGCATTTTAGCTTTCTCTGGGTGCAAACTGCAGCTTTCAGAATTTGAATCAGGCACCTAAATGCCATCTAAATCCCATTTTTTGGACATACTTCCTTTACTGGCTCAAACACATAATAAATTTGTCCTGAGATTTGGACAGCAAATTAGAATATTAATAATTATTCCCAAAAGAATTGTTCAGGGCAAGAGAAGGAAAAAGCAGAAGACGACAAGAGATAAGATGAAAAGCAAGGAATTTTGGGACACTGATATTACATAACAGTCCACGATGAATGGGTAAACATGGAGAAAAGGGTGAAGAGAGGCAAGACCAGAAATGAGACACACAACAGAAGAATAGAGAGGCAACAGGAGAGGGGAGACTGTTGCCTATACAGACTTATGCTTCATTTGTTCCAAAAGTTGAAATACATGAAGGTTAATGTTACATTTACAGGAACTGAATGTTTGTTTGGAAACTAGAGTCTGCCTACACCTCTTGCCATTGACTTTCACTGTATTTGATAAATCACTTCAACTATACTTTTTCAAGGTGTGCGTTCATAATAGTCTGAATATGTTGCACCTCTGTTGCAGCAATATTGACTGTTCACAGATGTAATTAAAGTTGATTTGCTGTGCTGTGAATATATGAAGAGCCATTAATGCTAATACTATGAAAAATGAGGTCATAGGTATTCCAACCAGAGATTTTTTAATCTCAGTCCCTTGATGTCTCAGTTCTCTCATCTCTAAAATGATGACAGTACCTATATGTGAAATTGAATTTATTATTGTTTATGAAGCAGTAACACACTCTAGTGATAAGTGTTGTGTTATAGAAACACTTATGAGGAAATTAAGAATTCCTTCTCCAGATCAGGCCTTCAATTTCACAGAAAAAGTAAGGGAGAGGGCCAGAGGGAGGAGGCCAGGCAGTGGACTATGAGGAGAATGCAAAATATTGAAAAGGTGTGTGAAATACACAGCGATCTTGTGGAGATAAGGATCCTAAGGAGAATAGAGATAATTAGATAATACATCACAAGGCACACATACAATGGAATTAAATTAAGATTACAGTGGATACCTTTATTCTAGTCCAATTTTTTTCAGTCCTTGTTTTTTNAGGGCATTGTCCAAATGCCTTTTAAATACTGACAGGTTTGGGACATTGACCACCTTTCTAGGAAGCCTATTCTGGCATTTGATTACCCTCTTCGTAAAGAAATGCTTCCTAATGTTTGCAATCTAAACCTCCCCTGGCACAGCTTTGAACCATTCCCACATGTCCTACCACTGAATACCAGGAAGAAGATATCAGCACCTCACACTTCACCTCCTCTCCTCAGGAAGCTGTAGAGAGCAATGAGGTCACACCTCAGCCCCTTTATCTCCAAACTAGTAAAACCCAGAGTCCTCATCCACTCACAGGACACTTTTTAGCCCTTTCACCAGTTTCATTGCCCTCCTCTGGAAGCATTTGAGTACCTTCACATCTACTTAAATTGTGGGGCCCATAATTGCACACAGTGCTCAAGGTGAGACTGCACCAATGTTAAATATAGCATGGTAATCACCCCTTTTGAGCAGCTGGTTGTGCTGTATCTGGTGCACCGCAGGATGTGGTTTGCCCCCTTGACTGACAGGGCACGCAGCTGACAAGTGGTTAAGCTGCTGAGCTGATAAGTAGTAACAGATTTATATTCTGTTACCAGTTCCATTACTAGGTTACTGATGTTTAGTAAATCACTGGTGATCATTTTGTCTGAATTTTCCTGTCTGATAGTTGGATAAAAATACTTTCTTTGTAAAATACTGTGAGAAAACGTATGCGAGATTAGACTGTTAAATAATATTATATTAAATACATTTTGTTTCCTAAATCCATACTGAACTAAATGTTCATTCATTTTTATTTTTATTTATTATTTTTATTTTTATTTATTCTAATGCAGAAAAGCATTAAGTGCCTCAGCTCCTGGTCTCAGCTTCCTTTGTTTTTGCCACGGGTTACACTCAGTCCTACACTGTTCATTTGATGATGGGTTGCACAGAAAGTTGTGGTCAGTTTCTCTCTTCTCCTGGCTTCTTGTTCTCCTCTGTTCCAGAATGTGTTGCCCACGGTTGCAGACCCTCAGGCCTGTCACTGCCCTACAGTGGGTCACCCACAGCCACAGTCCCTCGGAGATGTCCACACCGCAGGATGAGTCATCCATGGACCACATTCCTTCCAGGGTTGTCCCTGCTGTGGCATTCGTGTTATTTTTGAACAATACACCTGCAGAACTCAAAGCCAAAAGAGATTATGAGAATAGTTTTCCTCACCTCACTGGCCCACTTTGTGACACGTTTTCTGAAGAATTAGTTTATTTCTATTTGACTGCAGA
This sequence comes from Rhinoptilus africanus, assembly GCA_013400135.1. NCBI lineage: Eukaryota > Metazoa > Chordata > Aves > Charadriiformes > Glareolidae > Rhinoptilus > Rhinoptilus africanus. The sequence goes on along the minus strand of VXBO01014038.1, from coordinate 9,845 downwards.
GTGACAGGTTGGACAGCTAGTCCAAGCCTTCATAAAGTATGATTATTAGATGCCTGAATGAACTGTCTCTTTCTGCCAGGTTTCATCTCACTTCTTGCACATTACTGTGTTTTTCTCACTTATGACTATTGGAAATGAAATGGAAAATATAAAGTTAAAAAGGGAAATAGTAAATTGCACATATGATAAACATTAGAGAAGTGAGCAGAAGCAATAAATTAAGTATAAACAGGTGATACAAGTAATCTGATGGATTAATATTTATATCTGTGCTTCTCTAAAGATGTCCGATATATTCTGGAATGAAAAATCAATCATGTACAAAAATAATATAGTATAAAATTTCTACAATTTTGATAAGAGTACTAGACCTTTTTTTTTTTTTTTAATGAAAATTGGTACAGAATTAAAAAAACATCCTTTGTAGAAACTCCTGATGAGTACGTATGATTAGCCAGGAAATTAAAAACAATTCATTAGGGAATAAGAATGGTCTTATGTATTCACAGTCAAGAAGCAATTCCTTGTTACCACAAATGGAACCACTTTGCCCATGGTAGGAAAACACTTGCTTTGATTGATTTTACAAGAGAGAACCATGAAACACTTAACCAATGTGCCAGAAAACCTACCTTGTTAGGACTCTCTAGCAATCTTCTGGTCTTCTGTTATCAAATGTGTACCCCACAGAAATCTTTTCCAAAGCTTCATCCTCTAGTAAACTGGAGTTTTCAGATGGCCTTGTTAGATTCAGGGCTCAAACCTGACTGCTTCTATCATAAAAAAATGGTGTCTGTGCCTCACTTACATCCATCTCATCTGACTTTAACCGCTATTACCAAACTGCTATCTGAAGTTATTCAAATGATAATGAAGAGCAATTATGAGCTTAATGTTGGAGCCCGAGTTTGGTGCCTAAAAGTTACACAGACTTAATCCAGGGCTTTCCCTCCTTTGTAGTTGTGTGAAGTCCTGACAACCACACTCATTGATGGCATATCAGCATAGTAGGCTGCAACCATTCTCTACTGAGATTTTTCAGCTTTAAATAAATTTTGGAATATTTATTTTAAGAGAAAAATTTTCTTGCTTGTAATATTATTTTCAAGCTGATGTATACAGTCTATTTTCTGATCATATGTATTCATAGGTTAATAATTTGATATTAAAATCCATAATCTGTCGATTTTATCATATTAACAGATTTTTAAAATGTATTAGTGCTCCCAAAGATTATGTCAAATTAATATGCATATGACATCATTAGTGGAAGAATCAGTTTGAGTGGTGAATTATTGATTTGGACATGTAATTAAGAAATAAATTAAGCTCTTAACTGTAATTTATTTTTTAAGGTTTCCCTATTCAGAAGGAAAATATGTAATATGAATTACCAAGGTTTATACCTGAAATATTCTTATATGCATGATTTGCATGTATGCTGACATTCTGTATTTCCTGAAATATCTGGGTAACTTGGCTATTGTTCAGATAATTAAGAATTTATACAAACCAAATAAAAATCTATAAAAATATTTGTCAGAAGACAGAGGTGATAAAAATGTGTCATTTTTCTGTGCTATTATGCTTTACAGTTTATAAAACTAGATACAGGTGAAAAAAGAAGATGAAGAAAATATATGTATTAAAAGAAATTTTAAAAGTCATATAATAGTATATTAATATTCATGGAGAGACAACAGAATATTGGTAGCCAGGTTCTGCAGTTTCTCTTGGATTGAGCATTCAGACATTGTCACAGTCATTCTGTCTACTTTCGGTGTACAAAATTAATTTTTCAGAAATTTTGTAACTGCTGATTAATTCTGATGTAATTAATAAAACATTGAATCATTCATAAATAATAAGAAAATTAGATCAAGCTCTCCCTCCTACAGTTACTGAATTCTCTCATTTTAGTCCCATTTTGGTCTCCTTACAACTGAGTATCTAGGGGAATTTCAAGTTATGATTGTCTGTGTTTCTGCAAAGACTAATGGTCTCAGTCATGTCTGCGTCATATACCGTGACATCAGAAGATGCAAATTAAAGTAAGATAAAGTTAACCATCTTTGTTTTCAGTTTCAATGTTTTAAGTTACTAAATTGACCATCATGTTGAGAATGAGATGAAAAACAGTTTTTCTGCCAAGACAGTTCGAGTAACAGCTGTGTTCAGATAAACCGACATTACATGAAGGAAAGAGTAATAACAAGAAGAAACTAAAAACACATGTCACAACAGTACTTAACCATTATTGGATTTTTTTGTTTGTTTTTTGAAGAACAACAAGCACTGGGATCACAGATCAGAGCCCATGTTTCTTCTTTCCCAAGCAAGGTCTATAACTAGTGGGCTATGGAGTAAAACTCTGTTTTTCAAGTCCAATAAATCTTAAATTGTTTTCTGCAAAGAAACTGCCTTCAGCAGACTAGCTTGATAATGCCACAATAACAAAGCAACTCAAGATAACATTTTTAGGAGTTGGGAGATGTGGATGTTGATTCTTAAAAAGAAGAAAACAGTACCTTGGAATCCCTAGTACGAGACTTATAAGTTATCAGGAAAATATTCTGCTTCTCCAGTATGCTTTCTCCTTTTGTTTTGAATATTTATGCTGTTGTTACTGCTCCTAAAGGTCCAAGTGGCTCTTTCATGTGAAAGTCTGATAACCTGGCAACTTAGTATTCTGTCTTACGGCTACAGTCATGTTAGTTCATGGATTCAGTTCAGTTTCTGTGGAAGCATATTACACGCTGGCTGAAGTATATCATGTTATGGAATGCAAATATATAGAACCCATAGATTTGATAATTCCTTTTGTGGGGTATTTGGGTAACTTCATATAGAGTAACTTTAAAATATCTTGTATAAAATATTTACAAATCCATTTTAAAATACGGATATCAATATCCCGCCCTTCAGAACAGAACTCTGAACTGAGCATCTGCAGTTTTTTTCCACTGCAATCACTAGTATGAAGATGTGAATGCAACTGGGTAAGTACCGTGAAAGTGGCAAGCAATAAACAAATTGACAATTGAACAAATTAAGAAACAAAATCTGACAAATAAACCAATCGGTAAACTGGAAAACCGACAAATTGGCAAACAGCTTGGTAAGAAGGGAGACATGCTCGAAGTTTATTTGAAAGGACAGCTTAGGTACTGTATGTTGGGAAAACTGATTCAAGATCCTTTCAAGCACTGGGTAGTAGCCTTTCACTGAGATTTTGTGAATAAGAAAAGGAGTAATGTGTGAAACTAGGAATAGAGGCTCGGACATTCTATAATCAAATTATGTGAGAATTAAATATTAGTGAAGAACTTGGTAATCTTTGGAGAAAAAGCTACTACTTTATCTTTACTGTACATAGCATTTTGGTAAAGATGAATAGCTATCCCACACTTCAGTATTTGATAGCTAAATAGTAGATATAATGAATATAATGAATGATATAATGATATAATGAATAACATATGTGAAGCATGCAATGGTGTTTAGTAAAAGACTGATTTACAGGAAAAGCTTGTCCTTTACCACCAATCCTTGGATATCATTCTGAGCCCACATGGTAGAGTTTAGAGATAATGTGATCCACAGTACCTTTTATTTCAAGTTGTAAGTTTTATATTGTTTGATTATTTGCCCATGTGTTCGGTTGACCTTAGATGACCACCAGACACCACCCAGCTGCTTTCTCACTCCCCCTCCTTAACAGGATGAGGAGAGAAAATGGACTGAGATAAGGACAGGGATTCTGCTTACCAGTTATAGTCACTGGAAAAAACAAACTCGACTTGTGGAAAATTAGTTTAATTTGTTAATAGATTAAAAGTAGAGTAAAATGGCGAGAAATAAAGAGAAAATGAAAAACACCTTCCCTTCACCCACCCCTTCTCCCAGGCTTAACTTCACTCCTTAATTTCCGACTCCTCTACCCCACCTCTCCCTGTCCCAGAGCAGTGCAGGAGTGAATGGTGTTTGTCATCAGATGACAGCAGTTCCTCTCTGCTGCTCCTTCCTCCAAGGACTTTTCCTCTGCTCCAGCATGGGGGCCTTCCCACAGGGTACAGTTCTTCCCAAACTTCTCCAGAGTTTGGGCCCTTCCCACAGGCTGCTGTCCTTCAAGAACTGCTCCAGGATTGGTCTTTTCCATATGGTACAGTCACTCAGGAACAGACTACTCCAGTGTGGAGCCCCTACAGGTCACAGCTCCTGCCAGAAAATCTTCTTCTGCATGGTTTGCTCTCCATAGGCCACAGCTCCTGCTAGAAGTCTCCTCCTGTGTAGGCTCTCCATGGGCTGAAACTTCCTTTAGGGCATCTCCACCTGCTGTGGCATGGAGTCCTCCACAGACTGCAGTGTGAATTAATCTGCTCTGGTGTAGTCCTCCATGGGCTGCAAGGGGCCAACCTGTGTTACCATGGTCTTTTCCAAAGGCTGCAGGGGAATCTCTGGTCTGGTGCATGGAGCATGTTCTCCTCCTCCTTCTTCACTGACCTTGGTATCTTCAGGATTGTTTCTCTCATATTGTTCTTGCTGCCCTCTCTCACATCTTCTGCACGTTGTTTTTTAAACCCAATGAGCCTAAAAACTCACCCAACAATCCCACCATATCTGGGAAAATACTGCATGACTCTCAAGACAAGTGTTTGCTCCAGGTGTTGTATCACACCATGGGCTCTGGGATTTAATGGCACTAATTATCCTGGCTCTTTTGACTCCAAAAACTGTATAACACCATAAACAAGCTGAGAAATATGCCTGGAAAAAGGTATACTACCTAAGGGAAAGGTATGATTTGCATTTAATACAGATGATCAGGTTCACTTTAGTAAGAGATTGTTTAAATATTTGAATGGGAATTATCTAAAAAATGTCAAAATTATCTAGAATCATCACCTCATACATTATTTTTTCCTTTTTAAAAAATCAATTTCTTGACAGAAAAAAAGTAATCATCAAGTTTAAAAAGGTAAATTAAAATAGAAAATGTGTAGAGAAAAAAAAAATCACAAGAAGATATGTCATAAAAAGGGATTGATAGATATTCAGAGGAAGAAACTATATCTAAAACTTATCCTTTATCTGCCACAACCTTCTTAGAACAGTAAACTAGAAAAAAAGAAACACATCAGAATGATGCACCTTTTATTTCTTTGGAAAGAAAAAGTTTCATTTGTTCATGAAACAAGGTAAGAGACCCCTGTTATCACCTTCTGCTAGCGTCACAGTGGCACGAAAACAAGCAAAAGTAAGAATTGTGTAATATCTAACATGTTAGGTGACCTCCAGGGCACTACTGGGTACAGATATAGCAGGTCTGGCCTCATACTTAGTAAAGTCTGATCTATGTTTGGGTCACTGAAGTATTTCCTGAGAACACAAATATTCAGTAAAAAATCATGTAGCAAAATGCAGGATTATTATTAAATAGTACATGTAATGCAAAAAAAAAACCCATAAAATTTACACTGATGTGTTAAAAAGAAACAAATTCTGAAGACACTACTCCAAAACACTCATTCCAGTTTCATGGCTTTTTCATGCCTCGGTGATAATTACCTAAACTAGATGGAAATGGAGACATCTACAGTCATACACAGTGATACAATGCCTTACTTTTGGGGGCTGGACTCCTACTCTCTAGCCCTTCTGTTGAAAACACCGTGAGAATAAGACACTTCCAAAAGCAGAAGCAAAAATGCTAAATGGGGAGCTGTTTTAGCTTGCCAATAAGAAAAGCTGAACACGAAGGTTAAATCCAGTTGACAAAGTAAGGCGAGCTCTGTGAATTCTGTTCCTTCATTATCTCAATTGTATGATACTTTCTACTCTCACATGAGCCTCAAATAAAAAAAAAAAAATATTTTATTATAAAATACATCTAGAGAAAAAACTTGTAGTTTATGTGCATTATCATAGCATTAACCACCAGTATGAACTTTTCTCAGCTTGGGGAGGAGAAAAACCACAGCCATATTGAAAAATTAACCACCAGCTTATATGCTTATTTGAGTATGGATATCCTCCTGTCCTTTTTTTTTTTTTTTCAAATTCTTAACACTCAGTGGGGAAAATCTCACCAAATTTAGTGAGCTAACGAAAGTGTAAGCAAGAATATGTTGACAGAATAGTAACCTGAATTTTGTCTTGGTACAGTCTTCATAATTCTTCTCTCCCAAATCTTTAATGCAAATTCTATAAAAACTATTACAGTAAAAATGCTGGAATCTAACATTATCAGTTGCACAATAACTATTCTGTTTTTCAGAAACTCATAATTTTTGCCAAACTCTGACAGTGCTTCAACAAAACTGTCTTCCTACATATTTTGAGAGAAGAGTGAGTACTGTTCACCTCTCTGAAACAACAGATTCTTTGGACAGTATCAGAGGGACAGAAATGCATGACTCTGCAGCCTTGTAGGATAATAACCAGGCCTAAGAAAAGGATGGCACTTCAGAAACACTCTGATTTTCAGATTTTCTACTGGTAAGTGGTTAACAATACACTGGCATTAAGTGCATTAATTGTTGATGTTATGCATTTCAGACCCTATTCTACATTGGTTTTCAAATGTTGCGTAGGAAGTACAGGTGCCTATCACAGCATTCTTGGTCCTCTTCCAGGGTCCTGTTGTCTAAAAGTTTCAGTATCTAATTTTTACGTGAACAAGTTACTTTTTGGATTGGACTGTTTAGTACAGAAAGAATCTTTCTGTTTGTAAACCAAAAATGCATACCCTGTTCTTCCCACTTCACTCTTGATCAGCTTTATCATCATCTCTGCAATAACTGAAATAATTGGAATTTTTGCCTTTAACTTCAGTGGGAGAAGAAGGATGGTATTGCTTGCAGTGATATCCAGAATTAAGTAGAACACTTTGCCTTTCAGCCAAATTGTTTCTCTGGGAGATGTCCCAATTAAAGAAATACTCCAATGAAGTGTGTCCCATTTAAATGGAGATGCCAGTACTTCATCCTTCATACAGGGTAAAACTAACAAATGCAACACAGAAATAATGTCAAATGAACTGTTTAGTCTTCTAGATTAATACAATAGTTTTATTCTCTTATTCAATTATTTTTTATTAGGTTACTTGGTTCGGAGGTGAATATGCATTCCTGATAGAAGCTTGCATATTGTATAGTGTTTTCTTGACTGTAAGACCATATTATTTGCCCTCCCTGCTAACTCCTTTGTGTTAACCGCCAAGCAGTTATTGATGACTTTTTTGAAGCTGCCATTGCAAGAACTGTAATGAATTGCTCTTTTGCAAGATCGTATATCAACTCAAAGATCTATGGTTATATAGACTGTTTAAATCTATGATTAACATACTAGGTTGCCTGAGAATCATGCCCTCTGTGCATTCTTACCTCTGTCCTTTAACATATAGGTTTTCATTATTGTTGAAAAACATAGGAAAATGCATTTTGAAAAATCATCCTTGATAACCCCTGCTGATAAAAAAAGACAAACAGGTCACAGAAGAAAAGTATATGGAAACCTCAATTTGCATTATCGACTGCCACTATCTCAGAAGACTCACTTTAAAATGACCAAAAGCTTTCTTCCTGGTAGCGATATGTAAATTAAGAGCGTATTGAGGTTATGCACTAGTTTCACCTCACACAAAGTCAAATGTAACTGTGCTGGATGTCAGGAAGAGCAGACAGGTACAAGTTGTCCTTTTCACCTATGTACAGTCCTTGAGGATTTATAATTAAAGTGACTTTAGAGCTTGCCTGTGGCTGTCAATGTATCTACAATATTTTCATTATTATAGGCTTCATCAACAGGAAGAGTGATAGATTTGATTATTACTTTCTTCTAGGACTTCTATGATTTACTAAATCAACAAAACAAACAACAACAAAAAAAGACCTCCCAAAACTATCTATCAGAAAAGGTAAAATCAAACACTTGGAGAAACTGCAAATATTGTTACTTCAGCAGTGACTCAAGGAACAAACTATAGAAGAATTGTAGTAGTATAAAGCCTTTCTATTTTACCATATTACTGTTGACTACTCCGGAAGACAAAAGGGATGTCAAGATGAAAGAAGCTGTGGTAGGGAAGCAAAATAAGCTAAATCTTTTTAAAGATGAGTGGAAGGAAAACTGGACTGTTAAGTTTATGTTTTGGAACACTAGCAAACTGTCATTCATATTGGCAGAAGCTGGTTATCATAATGTTGAACCCATCCCTGATGTCCTATGGATAATAGCCCCTCCTTTGTTACTCAAAAATTTGCTCTCTTTTTGCTCTCATAAAAGAATATGATCTACATGTCTAAGAGTGATGGATGAAAGAAGAAGGAAGAAAGGTGGGATTATAACAGGAGAAAAAATGTTTTGGACTGCTGCAAATATCCTGGCTCTTGAGACACTGTAGGACCAGACACTCAAACTGGAAACACTGACTAGCCACTGGCACATCATTAGAAAATACCATTTCCATATATTAGGAATCAAAACCATGTGTGTTTCTGGTCCTTATAATTCATCCTGTCCATTTAGACCTGACATAGCTCAATTCCGAATTGCCAGAACCTATTCTAGAAGCCAAGCTCTTTGTGCCAGATTTATACCCCAAAGAACATTATTCTTCAAAGGCTTATGAGTAGATTAAGGACACTCAGACACTAATTTACACTATGACTATATTATGTTAAGCTGATTATCTCTTCCAGTCTACTTTTTTCCTTCCACTAGACTTTGACTAAAAGGTACATGCTCAATTGAAGCACCAATCAACCACCAGCTGACTTCTTTTCCTTTCTGATCACAGCACACACACATTTCTTGGCTAGCTTGTGACTAACTTTTTATTCTTGTGCACAAAATGATTGTATTTGTAGAGGACCAACCTGATAAGGGTGGGCATTCTTGGCCAGCATAATTGCTTAAACTGAAGTGGAAATATCTGCCTGTAATGAGAGCAACAGGGTAACCTAACAGCAGCCTGCAACTTGAAAGTCAGTTACATGGATGGTTCACCTAAGCCATTTTAAACAGAAGCAGGTAATAGAATAAGGAGCAGTGGTCAGAAGTTGCAGCTTGGGAGACTTACCCTGGTCACTAGGGAAAACTTTTTTCACGAGGAGCAGAATGCAGTGTAATAACAGGTTTTCCAGAACATTGTCCAGAGGGGTTTTGTAATCTCTACTCTTGAAGATTTTCAAAGACACTGCTAGACAAATAACTGCTGCTGACCTGATATAGTGTTGGTGACAATCCTGCTTTTAGCAGGGAGCTGTACTACATGTCTTCCAGCAGTCCCTTCCAATGAACACTTCTTTTTTAAGTGTTGAGGCACAGTTTGTGAAAGAAGTCATATCAGGGAATACTCTTAATTGACAGTTTAGAAGCAGCCACTCTAGGTTTGGTGGCCTATTTTGTCTATGTTTTCTTTTCATTTATGAGTTGGGATTTTTGAGACAAAGAGATGGTTTGTCTCTACGTGCATGAGTTGGATCATGCCTTTAGAGTTGGACTATGCCACGTGCCATTAGAAACAGGGAAAGTTCCTGTCATATTTATTTTATTTGATAATAAAGATGTAACCTGTTGAGGTCTTAATCTTTCCCCTACCTTAACAGAGGTTTTCTGATGAAGATAGATTACCGTAGTTGTTAAGGAAGGATGAAAAAATTCCTTTATACAAAGTGGTTCATGCCAAAAGTGTTCTGAGGGAGGTACAACAAATGCTGTTATAACAAATGTTTTCATGAATGTGCACTACATGGATCTGTGATGTTCTAGAGATATTATAGAACCTGCAATGTAGAGGGAAATGAGCATTCCAGCCAAAGACAGTCTTCAAGTTCCCTACA